>CM047582.1:5332645-5357388 GCA_026184515.1 Peronosclerospora sorghi
GACATCCATGGGATTCCAAGTATCACATCGAACTTGTCATCTAAATCAAGGACGATGAATTCATCCTCGAATGACAGTTCATTCAACTCGAAGCGTGCTTTAATCACACGCTTTGGAATAGTCACGGTTGCACCTGTTGCTAACCGGACTGACAACATACTTGGTGGGGTCTCTACCTCCACGAAGCTCAACAGCGTTAGACTCTGAGTTCTAACGAAATTGTTTGACGCTCCTGTGTCAAACAAAGCTCGCAAGGGGACATCGCTCCCTTGCGGCTTAACCTCCAGGGTGATAAGAGGCTTACCATCACCCTGCACCTTTTGACAGAACATAGTCCCGTCTGGGGCTATTACCCTCACATGCCCTATGTCGGCATGTGGGATAACATTCCCAGTAGGGCGCCCCGCCCCTACTGGCGATTCTCGTTTTTCGCACCAACAGGGTGATGTCCCTGTTGGTGTCGCCGTGCAGCGGACGGTTCCGTCCGCTCACTGCGTGGCATCGGACGCGGTGCCATGCACTCATGGGCAAAATGCCCCATTTTCGCGCATCTATTGCAGAGAATATTCTTCTTAAATTTCGGTTGCTTCGAGCTCGAAGCAACCGCAACCGATAGGTCCATCGGCTCTGGACCTCCACCGCCCATTCTCTGGCGCGGGTGGCTGTTTCTTGAGACGAAGTGTGAGCTTCGTCTGCCCGACTGCTGCTTGTTGACATGCTGTTGCGGTATGTAAAAAGCGAAGGGCTGTTGAGCCCTTCGGCTGTACCCAGCATGCGATGACGCTGATCGCATGCTGAACTCCTCACGGATGCTCATATCAATGGCATCCCTCAGAGTATCTGGCGGGTGCCGGTAGAGACTCAGTTTGACGGGACCATCGTTGAGTCCCTTCATGAAGCCAGTGACCTGCATAGCAGGGGGCACCGGCTCATACACAATATTTGACAGCAAATATTGCGTCTTCTGAGCGTAAGCCTGGAGGTCAAGCTTACCTTGCCGGAGTTCCATAAACTACTGCCGACTACATAGCTCCATTTCTGGAGCTTCAAAGTTGAGCTTTAGCTCAGCTTTAAATTCCTTATAAGTAAGGAACGCAGAGTCATCAGTGGCCCTGCGACTCATCGCCCATGCCCTGGCTCTGCCGCCTAGATATGTTGTGGCGAAGTACGCCTGTTGACGTTCGTCAACAATATTTTGCGCAGAGATGGCATCTTCCACCTCTGCGAACCATCTACGAAGGCGCTCGCCCCCTTCGCCGGTAAAGGGCGGTACTCGCGCCTTTACTACTTCAACGCTATGCGTTGCAGGTGCAGTTGCGGTCCGCGCTGCCTCTGGCGCGGGCCGTTCTGACTTTTCTAGGTGGTTTTGCCTAAAGCGATTCACCACCTGTACCACTTCCTCCGGGGACTTATTCTTGAGGAAGGTAATGATGTCGGTCCCCATAGACCGAATCATTTCCACCGTCGCGTCTTTACTACGCGACGAGAAGTGAGGGAAGTGTTTATCACCTCTTCCAGCGTTCTTTCTCGCTCGGCAGCCGACATGTCTCACGACATGATGCCGAGCGGATCTTAATCTTCGCTCCGCTAGTTAACTAGCAGAACGGAACTGTGGTCGTTAAGACGGACCACAAAGGGCTACCAGGTGTAACAGTACTGATCCTGTTACTGGCTTACTCTGTATCTTGCGAGGAAGCGCGCAATACAATTAGGGCAGGATTAGTTGGTAACAACTAATCCTATAATAAAAGTAAATATATTAATATTCACTTATCTGTTAGAACGCAAAATTAAGAGTGTTTATTTAATGGGTGGTTTAGAGGCTAATAGTATAGTAACTAACTAATTAATATAATAATATCAAGTCTTTAACTAACTGTACTATTAGTTAACCTGCAAGATTCGGTATTTATACCGAATCGACTTTTCCTTCTTAGATTATAATAACTTATAATCTCTTATTTAAATTTCAGACAACGCGTCTGAAATTAAACTGTGATATTCTAACTTGAATATCAATTATGTAATGGCACCCCATTACAGACAACCTCTGTTATAATTGTCCTTCTCCTAAACAATACTCGACTACATCTCACTACAACTAACAGGACATGCCATAACACATAAAATTCTTCACAAACCACATGTCCAACCCTTCATTTGTCGCCATCTTCCTCTTCGTCATCCTCCCATTCACCATCTTCCAAACCATAGGGTCCGCTCTCCTCCTCATCTGAAGACGCCCCGTGCTGCTCGGCTTCGCTTTGATCTTTACCTTCACGGGATTCCTGCACAGCATCTTCGTAGAGCTTGATATACTTTGTGACCCGCAGCACACGATCATTGGCATAAACAAAGCAGAGCTTGTTGACCTTGCTTGGATGGAGCAGGTTGCGAAGCTTGGAATGGACCAAATTCTCGGTTGGGAAGCTACGTTCGCTTGCAACACTGCATATCAAAGAGATGTTAACTGCAGTTTCATTACGGCAAATATTGACGGTATATTGCGAACCTGTGAGCGGCCAAGCCGAAGATCTTGATGGCCAGCTCTGACAATGCAGGAGTCTCCGTTGGGAGAATGCTACAGAATTGCTTGGGGTCTTGAATCGTCCATACTTGACTGTGGACTGCAAACATCCCGCTCCTGGCCTTGAATTCGGCAAATTCGGCCAAAATACTGTCCGGCTGACGACTGTACTGACGGAGAATCTGGAAGAGGTTGTCTTGGAATCCTGATTGTAGCCGTTCATTGACGTAGCCTGGGTCCAATGACTAGCCCAGAATATGCGCTTGTCGTATCAAGTAGGTCCACCTGAAATGTAAACACATGTATCATTAGATTAGCACCTGAAAAAAAGACCAACATAATTTTGGGCGCTCACAAACCTTTTGTCAGTGAGCTGGAAAACATTTTTTTTCCATATTCGGGATGCGCTTGTGGCAAGACAGACAGAGTGCCGCGCATCTTCATCCAATCCGGGAAAACTTTGCTGATCGAATAGGAATTGGCTTCTGCGCTTCTGAGAAACATATCGATTGGTTTGAGAAAATCGGTAATTGTTTCCAGAGTGTTTCACCTGCCACAAAGTGTGTTAGTAAGTCAAACAAGCACGGTATTAGAAGGTAAGAGGACTATTTGAGTACAAACCACGAAGTCGACAAACTGCTAACTCGCACGGAGTTGTCTTCCATAAGACTGCAATCAGGAGAGACAGAATACGTCTTGAGTGCACCCTTGATCTCCAACAGACGGCAGAAGAGCTTGTATTGGGTTCCCCAGCGCGTGATCACCGATTTGACGAACGTCAGAGCCTTGCAACGTCCATCATGCATATGCTGGCGGAGGATGGCAAGCTGAAGGGTGGACTTGTTGAAAAAGGTGACGATGGCATTTGAAGAAGAAAGATAGGGCGCAAATGTAGGGAGCTCCAATATGTCCTTGATGAGAAGTTGCAGCACATGGCAGATTCATGGCACAAAAAAGGAGAAGGCCAGCTGAGGATCGTGTTCAAGACGTTTCCAGAAAGATTGCATTGTCGAGCACGTATCCGTTGCGATGCCATTCAGTTTTACAAAGCTACCTAAATTACGCAATAAACAAAAAAAAGAAGAGAAAGATAAAATACTTGGGGTTAAAGTCCGAACGCACACATGAATAGAAAAGATAATTTTGGAAGGGACTTTACCTTTCAGGAGAACTTGCAGCTTCTTCTTTGCCCATTCTTGCATGAAATGAGCTGTATGATTCTCTTCGGCGGTACCTCCGAATCGATGAAGAAAGTACCGGAATCCGCGACAGCGCACAGTTTGATGATGCGGTTGTGGGAAACGTCCTCGCTGGCATCAAGAGTAACAGAAACCAACGCGGAGTCTTCAAGAGCCATTTCTACCATTGCTTTATATTCAGCATAGGCGTCGTCGAGGAGAGGCCCGGCAAGTCTCTTGCGATAGGGAGGACGGTAACTGGTTCCGAGAAGACCAAAAGTGTCATTCATCCATTCGTCATCGTAAACCGTGAAAGGCGAGCTGTGGTTTGAAAATGAGAAAATGCAGGTAAGATATTGCAGGCATTGACTACAATAAATTGAATGCGCCCCAAGCCTTTGCAATACGCATCCAAAGCGAAGGACTTGTCCAGATTCTTCTTGGCAGTGGGAGCGATGACGCCAATGCGACCCTTTTTGTTGATGCTGCTGCTGGTGAGACGCTTCTGGGGTCTGCCATCAATGCTGCGAAGGTAGGCTTTGCACTGAGGTAAATGATCCTTCATTATTGTAGCATTCTTTGCGAAGGTGATGCCAAAATGACGGCATTTGACGACCCCAGATTTCGATGAGCTTGGTTGGTCTGCAAATTGACGATGGACATGCTCATCCTTTTTCCTTCCCATGGCAGAAGGTGGTAGAGATGGCAAGCAGGAGGAGGAGAGGTGTTGATGGATGGGGCACTGAGGCAATGGAAGAGGGTGATGGTAGGATGCAGGCTAATTGGTAAAAATGGGTTGGGGTGCTGCAGGTCAGATTGTGGTGTCGAGTTTTTGCTTTCTAAATTATGTAAGGCATACATGGTGTCAACTTGGCCTAATTTTGAAGCTATTAGGTGCTGCTGGGATCAGTTAGTATGATATCAACTTTTTACCCAGCAACCTGTGTTCTAATCCTGGCAGGCGCTGCTTTTTTGTTTCATTTTTTCCTTTTTTGCCTGTGCCTCTCTAAATTTCCGACCTTATGTAAACAAAAAATAAATTACGTGAAAAAAAGATTAAGGTAATTTACGGGTAATTTACGTAAATTACGGGGCTTGTAAATTACGGTGTCCATCCCTATTGCACAGCCATGGGCCGTGCTGTACTCGGCCAAGTTGTCCAACGTTACTAGAAGTCTATCTGCGAAGAGTCTAGAAGACTATGAAAGTAACAACCCACAGTAACATATTCTAATGATACGGTGCCAAAGTCTTCGTTGCTATCATGTTACCTCCTCAGTCTGACGACACTCCGCGCTACGACTACCAATTTATGGCTTCTCCACACGTTTCATTATATAAGTACAGCGAAAGTTCTGTTGCGCAAGGTGTATTCTTTATTGGGTACAGTGGATGGCTCCACTATGCCTGCATTGATGCTGGGTTTCCTTGCGGAGTCCTGCAGCCCTGTTGTCCAACGGTGCACCACGCATCACCGAAAATTAGATGGGCGGGTAATGCGCTTACGCGGTACAGGACCACGTGGACACGTTGGATTGACGTGCTTAACGTGGAAAATCCTGTGTTCCTGGAAGCTCTAACTTCGAGCTCGAGCAGAAGTATGCTGCTCTTACTCTTCCTTAAGGACTGGTACATCAGCCGTAAGAACTTCGAGCGACTCAAAAGAGCGAAACTCTTGCGGGTAACCAAGCCCAATGTACCAAAAGTTCATTACACTGGTCTCGACTAGTTCGGTTTCAGCGCTTTGCAAGCAAGCACTCAAAAAATATAACACCTATTCTCTTAAAAATCAAGAAAAGATGTGGCGGTGGCGGAAACCCAACGTCGAGAAGCACGAAAAAAATCTTGATAAGGACCAAGCTGACTTCAGAAAGCTGTTTTGCTTTGCTCTTGCCGATTTGGGCTTCATGGATAAGTTTTTTGTTTGTTACGTTCTTTTCTTGATGAGACTCGGGAAGGTACATCTAACACTTCAACAAAAAAAATGGTTGGTCTGTAGCAGACTAAACATGATCATCTGCTGAAATCTCCTGACAAACCTATGTGGGATTATTGATCTTCTGCTCGATTTAGCTTGCCACGACATTCGTCCACTTTTTTCAGCATTCAGCTTCTGCTTATCAAAAGCAGAAGCAAATGTATCTTTCAGATAGCGTATTACAGGTTGCCTCTATAATAAGAGATCGTGTGCAGCTTGATTAGAGGTTAATGTATTATCTTCTCCATCTTTCTCTTGCGCAACAGATCAATACTCACTGTTAATACTTTCAATGCTTACATTATGATAAAACTGTTTTTAATTACATTTTCGGGTTCTATCTCTGCTCCTGTCCTAATGACGGGAGATGTGGGCACATCTACTGCTGTGAGTTGGAACGTGAATCGATAGTTGCAACGTCTACTGCTTAATTAGCACTAAGCGCGTTCTACATGCCTTCACGCTTTGTTTGCATTGATACACCAAAATTTGAGCGGATCCCTCCCACGCTTAGATTTGATGTACGCCAAGGAAAGATGGGGTGCGTGGATGTCGCATGGATTTCGTGAAGAACGGTGTATGCTTAGTGGAATCGTGCAGCTCTTAATCTTGACAGATCTTTCCATCGGGATGGTGATTGCCGAAGCTGGTTCCATCCGCACGGCGCAGCAAGTTAGCACCCAGAGCTACGAAGAGTGTGTGGCTCGATGATTCGGTGCAAGTAAAGCTCAATTTGATCGGATATAGCACATGTCTTCCGAGAGCTAAACAGAACCCTTGGGCAGAGACAAAGTTCTACTGTCCCCATCGGGCTTGCAAGAAGCAGACTGCAGTGGCGCTATCGACTGCGGAAGCAGAATTTGTTGCTGCGTCAATGGCCGGCAAAAAAGCGCTGGGACCGCGGGAATTGGTTACTGAAATTGGTTTGCATGCGAAGACGCCTCTGGTATTCAAGATGGATAACCAGGCGGCAATTAAGCAGTTGGAGAACGAGGCTAGCGCGGCCAGCGGAAAACATATCGATGTCAAGTTGAAGTTTTAAAGGATTTCTCACGTAAGGGTATTATTTCGGCGAGTCATGTACCAAGTGTGGAAATGTTGGCTGATCTGTTGACTAGGGACCTTAGTGCGCCAAGGATCCAAGAGTTGCATGCAGGTCTGGGATTGAAATGAAGGGTATGCAGCCTCCGGTCTTTCAGGAGGAGTGTTGAAATTTTGTGTACCCATTTTGCATGTGGCGCTCTTACAAGATGGTGAAAGCCCATTGGCCGGTGAGAGAGTATATATTTTTGTATACATTGGCAGCTACATTTAAGTTGCATTTAGGTACGGATAGCCACTTAAATAACTTTACATAATACACTTTTCAATTTGAACAATTTAAGTAATACTTAGCGGAAACCTCGGCGGTTCAGGCCATAATGATTCCTCTTTAATTCCAAAGTCAATTCTTAAGTGCTCTTAGAACCTAACTATTTCAACTTGCTTCCTCTTAGAACCTAACTTTTCCAAATTTCTTCCTGTATTTTCATACCTGGGATTTTTTTGCAGGTGCCTCGGCATTAGGGTACGCGCTAGGTACATCACCGTGGCCGGCTGTTACCTCCAGATAAAGGCCATAATGAGGATGATTTTCATATTGTTCAACTATCGCGGTTGAAATGTGTTAAAAAAGCTCACCAAAAAATTGCTTCTCACCACATATAACAAGCCTTACTTTATTTACCTCTTCACGGTCCTATCAGCCTTAAGCTGGGTCTTAAGACACACTTCTTGCAATGGTCTTTTTCCTTCGTCTCCGCATTTTTTTCCATGTCCAATGAACCCTTCTTCCTCCTCTTCTTTCAATTTATGCGATCGATGACGATTATGAGCTTCCTACTAGCTCGTAGCGTTGAGTGTTTGAGATCCTTTGATTTCTTACCTCGATAGCACACACGAATTATTCAAATCCTGTCAATATACTGGCTCTATTTTCCATATTATTTTCCGATATAACAGCAGAATCAAAATTGCTTTCACCAGCGTAGTCTTTCCGCGAAAGATGCCTCGAAGATATCTTCTGGGTGCTGAGCACCCCCACGAGCCAAGATGGTATCGCGGAACTTGCGACCGACGAGGGCTAAAGCGTGAGAACTCTGTTTGGTGGCTTCGTCAAAGGCACCATAGGCATCGCACGCAAGAATCTCTGCCCACTTGTAGCTGGTGGCACGACTTCCTATGTGAGAAAAATGTCATCGATTGCAACGATCGAGGTAACGTACCTATAGTAACCCGCGACGCGATCTGCATGCGTCTGGCTTGGTTGTCAATGACTACCATGCGGAAGTGCTCGCGCGACGCGCATTGCTTCGTTATTTGTATCTTGAAGCGCTTGCATGGCAGTCCGATCGACGGGAATCGACCAAGCAGCAGTCGATCTTTCAGCGTCACCCAACGACAGCGCGACTCGTTGCTCCAGCCGCATCATTCGCTGCATCTTTTCATTAGTGAATCGCCTTGTGGCGACGCGGCAATTTAATAATTACGTGAGCATGTCGTCGATCGGCTCGTACAGCAACGAGCTGGTGGAATCTGTAGCAAGGAAGCTCGGGAGATCAAAGTGGCCTGCACGGAGCTGAAAACCAAAAAGCTAAACGAATGGTTCAGACGCTGAACCGGACATATCAAGATGTATATGACGGATGCCTGGCAGCACGATTGGGACGAATATGGTGATCGGATGGATTTCGCACGAAATGCATCTGTCGACCGGGAAAAGGGGACACCACTCCTATGGCTGCGACCCAAGGTTAACCTTGGAGACTTCTGTTCAGAACGGCTAACGCGAAGTAGGAGACATGACGGAGAATGAAGATTCAGCGTCAGTACAAACTAGCCATGGGTAGATCAATAATCGTCTGGGTAGACTGGTAAAGGAGCGAGCTGGTAGGTAGGAACAACGATCAGGTCAGCCGACACTGACTCAAACCCCATCCTTGACCCTGGTTAAGGATGCGACAATACTTTGACCGAATAGAGGAAGGTTATGCGCGGAAACTGAAATTTCCGTTTTTAAGGACAGGCAAACTGATTGGAGAAGATGCCGTGAGGCTGATCGCTGCCAGTAAAGAGTACAGCGTGTTTCCGATAGTGCATGTCTCCAGAATAAATCTTGTGAAGAACTTTTCAACACGACGTACTACATATCTAGTTACATACGATTCGACGGGTTCGACTTAAACGAAGCATGTTTTTCGAAGACAGCTGGGATTGGCCGCTTGAACAGACGAATTTGAAGTGGAGAACATTGTGGATGTCTGGTCTGGTCGATGTACTTGATATAGACGGACGTATCGCAAATTTATCGTGAATTTGAAGGGCGATAACGAAAGTACTTGAATCGACGAATTGGACCTGAAATGTAGGACTTTTCAGAAAAAATTGACGTGAACAAGCCAGTCAAATCGGTTTATCGTTATGCAGCCGAAAGAAGAAGCTGCTGATCGATCAGTATGTTAGGGCTTCTTGCCCCCCATCCAGAAGTTAATCTAGCTTGCCGATTAAGGGGCAGGTATGCGATTTTGACCAATTGGGTTGACATAAAGCTTCCCAAGCCATGAGCAGGTGTGTGATGTGATGAAACGACGATGAAATGTGTTACAACGAATACAGTGATGAATTGCTAAGTGTATGGTCGATATTGGAAGGATCGTGGAATTTCAAGAATTGAGTATGATGAATGATGTATAAAAAAATGATAATGGACAGCTATGTTGAACTAGGCCCTGCGCAGTACTATTTCATCAGACGATCAACAGGTAGACTAGAATGCTCATCGGGATTTGTGCGATACTGTTTTCTCCAAGGCTCGATCATGTCCGTCTCTCCAAAGCGTCGCTATGTTCTGCATCCAAAGAAATTATCCAACCCAGGATATTAGGTGTCATCCTCAATCGGGAAATCATTTTTCATCTTGCGATGCACCATCTACAGCTGCAAATGGTTCAAGGAGATGAAGAAGACTCTGGAGTCATATAACCACTGGATCCCAGTGGCTATATCTTCCTCCCCTTCCTCATCTTCGTCGGGACTCTTGCGATACTTGGCAATTAGCCAGACAGAGATGGGAGCGGCATGCTTTAAGAATTCCCAAATTTTCTGGGCATGCTGTTTCACGAAGGATGCTAGCTTTTTTCGAAATGCAGTAAACCATTTTGTGTTCGGAAGTCTAATGTACTTCCACGCAAGCAGGGAAGCTAAAGCATCACTGGTGCCCTACACCGAGTGCCAGTCTCAAAAGGCGTGGTGCCTGAGAAGCCACCGGAAAGATCCAGAAGGGAGGATGAGTGAGCGCATGAAAAAGGTCAATCGATGGCCGGACAGTTGTGATTCTCCTGCTCTTCTTCCTCTTCTACGTCACTTGTTTTTTTTCATTCCTGGCCTCCAACGGAAAGACAGTTTTTATCAGCAGACCAAGAGCCATAGTCGACCTGCTGACGAAGGTGTCTGTAGGTCAAGGACCTGTCCGAAGAAGTAGACGTTTCAGATATGATGTGTCAGGAACGCCGGACAGCAGCTCGCGAGAAAGATAAAGCTGCTCGAGTCTGCCCTTCGTAAAAATCATCGTCTTCCTGTTCTTTCTCCACCTCCCCGACGCAGGTAGGTCCTCCTCATTTTATACCGGCAATCATTGCCTCCCACCGATCACTTCTTGTCGTTACCGGGAATATAGTTCCCCGAGGGCTTAGAGTACGATTAGTTATCAGAAAGCTCGTGGTAGCCCCGGGAAGCTGCTCGTGGCTGCTCATCTTCCTTTTATTGCTCGGATATGATGAGAAGGGGAAGCGGAAGTAAGAGTTGTCAGTCTGTGGCGCTGATACTACCCAAAATAGGAGAATCCATGGGAAACTGATGTAGGTTCTTAGTGCTATCGCATGGTGTAGCCTGCTCTAGGAAGGATTTGGCGGTTCGTCTGAAGGCTGTCCGTGATTGATCTAGCTGGAAGAGTGGCCTATGATCCGGGAAGGGAAAATACAGAAGCGGCGTTTGAGGAGAGAACAGGCCACGCATGTTAGGATATCATTATCCCACCACGTTCACCAAGTGAGAAAACGTCTATGGAGGCGCTTTAGTAGCTGTGCAACCTGCCTCTGACTGGATAAATCGGGCTTGCAGTGTATGCAGCCGAGAAAGCCACTTCTTTTTGGTTTTTTCGACCAGGGGGCATGCTTTGGCTCGCCTCCAAATCATTAAATCACGACTGCGACGCCCAAATTGACCTTGGCATCCCAAGGAGCTTTTCTTGCGTCACGCCACAGGGTGTTAATGACCCCTGGGTAGGCCTTATACTCCGAGAAATGGTGCACGCCAGTCTGAGCTCGTGATATCTTCAAGGAAATCTTAAAGAAATTCTGACATTTCATGCACTAAGTAGTTGGTGATACGTGATTTGTCTGTGGATCATGAAAAGACAAATCAAGGCTTCCCCACGCGAGGAAAAGGAGAGAACATTCACACTGTAACTTGGCACGGTAAAAGCGTTGTAACAAGCGATGCGCAAACGACCTCTCGTGTCCGCAATTTGCTGTACCTGTTATTTTTCACGCTACAGGTCCGCTATAAGGGACATCGTGGTAAGCTCTTCTCGGGAAACCGCCTTACTTCTGACCTTCTGTGGTCTTTTTCAGTAGGAGCACAATGATCCGCGCCCATCTACTCGCGGAGAGACTTGTCGCCCTCAAAGGCAGGCGAAAAGGCTGGCTTATCACCCCCGATGGCATTGCACGTGAGATGGTATCGCTTTCAGTAGTCGGAGCACGATACTATGATAAGTTTCTTTTTATTCCCCATGGCAGCAGTGGTTAAGATTTCTATGTGGATAAAATGCACAAATTAGGACGGGAACACACATGACGATCCAAGAGATGGTTGCGATACGTATGGAGGCGCGAATGATTATTGTCTAGGACCACAATCGAGTGTGAGATCATGCCCCAAGCACTGAACGGCTGCGAAGGCGGCTGTGTTGAAGCGCTTTAAGAGAAACCCCCAGCGGTTAAATGTGATGAGCAAGAAGAAGCTACGAGTGGCAAAAAGACTTTCCGAACGTTTGGATTAGTCGGAAGTCATTTGAAGCGATATTGTTGGTTCAAAATATGACAGGGCAGCTAGGGAGCGGTGGAAAATTATGGTAGTGTTAAGCATGGACAGCTGTCAAGTTGCTGGGTGGCATCTTGGCGGGCGGCTTGGGGAGATTCCTTGGAAGGTTATTGACCCTTAATAGCTGCAGTGGGCAAGGAACATCAAAAAAGGTGGTCAAGCTGTGTCATTACCAGAATAGGATAACGGAAGAGGCACGGGAACCTGATCAGGACGTTCAAGATGCACTAAAGAATATCAGGTTACAAGGCTACTCAACGTAAGCAATAGTGACCAATAATGTGATAGGAGCCAGCAGAAATCGATCTGCCTCAGACTTTTTCACAAGTCTTCTTCCACAGCGGGACATTAATCCGCTTGTTTACTGTGGCTTCTTGTAGCTGCCAATACACACAGTTTGGAATCTTTGCTACTTGGTGTTGATCACCTAAGAAAATTTTATTGAATATGATAAGCTGATCAAGCTGATCAGGTTAGGACATTTCTATACTAGCCTCATCCTTCAAGTCGATTTTTCCAAGAAGCCATTTTTCTTCTTCACTCGTTTATAAGTGCACGAGCTCACGATGAAGGAGTTTGGTCTTCAAAATTTCCAACTTGGTCACCTTGTATTTCAATATATCCCCGCATCTGTCTGATCACCACCACCGATGCTTATCGGACCGGTTTAAACATAAGGAGCAAGTCGATACGCTCGATCGGCTCACAATAGTCAGTCTCATCCATTTACCTTATTTGAATGGAATCAAATGCCTTGAGTGCTGAAGAATGCGCCCCAGATCTACCAGAAGTTGATCGAGATCGCGTTTTATGGACATTTCCAGATCAAGGCGAGTAGTATAAGGTGTCTTCGAGGAAGAAAAACTGATCGTGATCAGCGTCCGTTGGCCATCGGTAGAAGATAGTATAACCCGATCGGTTGTTAATCAATGCTTAGAGGTGGAAAGTATTGTGGAATGATATGGAGCTTTAAAGTGCGCATTTATATATTTACTTCGTTTTGATAGATTCGTGGGATATATGGTTCGGTGGTCAAGCGGTCGCTTGGCCACGCTGGTGACCATTGATTAGAGTACAAGTATTTTATACTTGGTTATTATACGATGAAATTGAGTGAGTAAAGTTCCTCAGTAAAAATCATGGAAGTTCAACAATCTTCTCTGATAAGTTATTCACCAAGAAAGTAGAAGAACATAGAAGATGGTGTAGCTATAGAAAGTATAAGTAAAAAAGATATGATTGTAAATCAGAATTGAGTTTTACTTCTTCGTTTAAAATGAGGCATTCAACGAGTAGGTGAGGGTTCAGTCCCCCCAAAGTAGATGTTAGCTCACTGAGATGGTGTTTGGGGTTCACTAGCGCCGAGCGACGTCCCTATCTTTTTTCGCATATTGAATAAGAGGGTTTCTTTTGCCAGATTAACAAGGATGATACCGCTAAAAGGTATATAACCACCTTAGTCAAAAGCAAATATAACTCAGTTTTTGTTTTACCGAGCCATTTTAAGCGTTGCAAGGAAACTATATCTTAAAAGAATACTTTTGGATGCCTGTATATCAATTTTAACATTACATTTGGAGCATCATCGCACTGAGACTTGTGCGATGATGCTCCAATTGCAATGTAAAAATTGATATGCAGGCATTATTTTTTTTTAAAAAAATTAGCGCCGTCTAGAGTTTCTGAGGATGAACAAGGTCACTTACCTAGGGCATCATTTGTCGGAAAAAGGACACGAAGCTATCATGAACGATTTATAATTACTCAATGATGTACGGTTCTCCTCCAACGTGAGAACGGTACGGTCTTTTCTGGGAAGTCTAAACTACTACAGCTTCTTCATCGAAGATTTGGACCTTACGCGGCTGTGTTGTACAAACCTCGGGAGATTGATTTTCCTGCTATCGAGCCAACAAGAACACGCTCGTTGCTGATCAGAGGGGTGATTAAAATACTGGGGATTTTAGACAAACGAGAGCTATACATTTAGTATCTTAAAGGCATAGATGTTTTCTGACTAATCTTGCGCCACTTAGATCATTGAAAGAAGATCTTAATTCCTTAATATCGGTGTTGATTGGTGCTCTTCCCCTACCAAAAGAGTGGCCGTATGGTATGGGTACGCAGCGCTAATTAAGCACACTCCCGTTAAATATATCCCCGGAATAGACGCACTTTGGGTCGCCGGAAGTCCACCGACGGGATTTTTTCTGGCGCATATGTTAGATCGCCCGTATTTTGAATCGAATCTATTAAAAGGCTGTGTGGAGGCCATAATTGGTTCTTCTTGTTGCAGTTGTTGCGCCTGTCTCTTGTGAGTGTCAACTCGGTGATGAGACTGACGTCAGTGAGGAAACCGCGTCCATATGGAAGACGCGCGCTGTCGCCGATCCAGAAAGTTGAATCAGCACAGTCGTTGGGAGCTGTGCAGTTCATGAAGATTGTTCTCGAACGTCGTTCGAGAACTCCAGCTATGGGGTTGTGTATGTGTGTGTGAACACAAACTTGCTTGGTGCTTCCAGAACCTTCCACTAGAGTTCTGTGGACCGTACTAGAGCACTCTAGGTAGTGTAGTGAGAGGGAGCCGCTCGCAGTGCTCGCGGACTCTAACTGAATAGACTCACTTTCCAATCTACTCGCTAACTAACAAGCCAAGCCTCATCTGCTCAACCTCTGCTCTATCTAGCAATACTTCTGTGGAATATCATGGCTACTATTAAATCTTACGTTTTATTCGTGGTGTTGGACAGTCTTTTCACGTTTTGATTTGATCTGAACGATCGAGTAAACGCTCGATCGAAGTCGGTTCTGGCACTAAGTACCAAGCCTAACCCGTACTCGGTCCCGGATCCGATACGACTTACCAACAGGTACCGATCGGATCGAGTATGTTAGTCAACATTTACCGGTATTAACGTCGTATATTCTGGAAAGACAAGTTTTGGAGACAAGGGAATGTTCCAAAAATAACTGTTGAGGCAAATTTAGACATTATAGACAACAATGGTATAATATCTCAGTGTTTTACTTGGTTATGGGCCATACAAAATAAAATCACTTACGACTCCAATTGAATGAGCACAAGATCGGCTGGACGAAATTATACTCCTCAACGACACCATTGAATATAAGCTCAGTTGAGGAATCTTTTGTGATGAACGACATACTGATATAGGGTCTAGTCACTTCACCATTTCTTCACTTGACTGGTAGCTAGTAGTCAATGCTAACTAGATCCTAAGCTGTTAAAAGTATTCATAATATCGAATTTTATTAAAGCCGGATATGATTGATACGTTTATTAGTAGTAGCAATATTCATATCGTACTTATTAGTAAAAAGCTCTATGTGTTTGTACTCAATCTGGGGACGCGCTAAACAGCACCAAATGAAAGACTAACCAGCACCAAGTGAGGCTCCAAGCGAGTTTTTAGGAAACACTTTTTCCTTTCTGGGCTTTTTGTGCGCGTCTGCACCAGCTTTCGGACAAGGCGCTGGGCATGGAAGTGATTGTAAAGAAAATAAAATTATAGCCTACTTTGCTTGTTTGGGTTCGTAGTTTTTACAGCCACTTGAAGCTCGTTGTCTGTCGTTGTCGGAGTTCTGGTCGGAGTTTCTCTGTCCGAAAGTAAGAGCTCTGCACTGTTCCAATACGCACAGACTTGGTTCAGGTAGCAGTCTCACTCATACGCATATCCCTATTATTCCGCCATTGCATTATCTTGTTCCTGAGTTTTCGGTTTACTTGTATGTTACTTATACTTCTTTTTTTATATTCTCAATTATTGAATCTTAATACGTCGTACTATAGATCAGCTGAGCAAACTTTTTTATTTTGCCAGTCAAAATGGCGGCAATGAATATACAAGCATTGTTCAACCAGCCACCCGACTCCCAGGCTTCCTTAGGTGTAAATGATGACGGCCATGACGAGGATATCGACATCAATTCGGAGGAAAATGTACAGAAATTTGTTGACGCTTTTATTGCTCAAACGGAAATGTATGATGAGGATGAAGAAAACGAGATCGATGTGGCAGCCAGAGCAGGGACAACGGAACAGGAAAATAACATTTGGCAGGCATTAGGGCAAGAAGAAAATGCAGCGATTGCACCTAGTCTCCATCAGTACATGAAGCAGGAGACGATGAAGTGGTCAACGCTCAATGATGCACACAGTGCCTTTCGGACCATTGCTCACAAACCCGGCTTTGCCACAACGATCAAGAAGAACAACAACAAGGACAAAGCTGAAGGTCAGCGTAACACGCGCAACAATAGAGAGTACGTGAAGAACATGCTTCTTCACTGCGCGTGTGCGGATAAGCCTGGAACCACCGTACCACCTGCACAAAGGGTCAGGCATACATTGAATAAGCGTACAGACTGCCCATGGAAAGCGTCGATAGACAAGTTTGAAGGATATTACGTGGTCACGGTGTCGGGCGAGCACAATCATCCTCCTGCCGAAGACATTAGAATCTTTCCCACGGCGCGCAGGCCTACGGTAGAACAAGAGGCGTTCGTTCATGACCTTATACGGGTTCGAGCCCCCACCTCAACCATTCTGGAGGCTCTCGCAGAGAAATTTGGTGGCTCTTGCAATATGATTGCTAAAGACATCATGAATCGCCGACAGCAATATCGGGAAAGACAAAAAGCCGGCAAGCCAGTGATGGAAGCGCTGGTCCGCGATTTGACCAAAGATAACGCAACTTTCCGAACCAAAACTGTTGATGGAAGCCCCGGCGGGGAAATCACGCACCTGATTGTAATTACAAGCTCAGTGCAAAAAGTAGTTGCGGAGGAGAAAAGGACGGCTGTTATTCAGATCGACGAGACTTACCGAACCAACAAGTATGGGGATGGAATGCTGCATATAATCTGCTCCACCAACACCAATGTAACGTACACACTGGGATACTGCTTCATGCAGTCAGCAAAAGAGGTGGACTTGACGTGGATCCTCGAAACGTTTGAAGAAGAGGCGGTTATTGTTGAACCATCGGTTGTAGTTACAGATGCCGACAAGGCACTGATGAATGCATGCGAAGCTGTTTTCCCAAATGCTCACCACCTCTTGTGCTACTGGCACATTCAATCGAGCATCAAAGCACAGCACATGCGAAATTTCCCGAAAAATCTTCCACCCAATTCTACCCAGTGGGATTCCCATACTTCTCAAAAGCAATGGGCGAATCTCGTCTTGAATACAAAGACGAAGGAATTATTCAATGCAGGCTGGACGGAAATGAAGGACCACATTCCAGTCGATAGTGCTGAATATATCGAGAATGGTTGGCTCATTCCATACAAACACAAGTTCGTAACAGCTTTGCTGAATCACGTGAAGCACTAAGGACAAATCTCTCGTCAAAGGTGGAGAGCGTTCATGCCTCCTTCAAAAGAGCTCTTGGGACGTCGCAATTGGGCTTTTTTCGATATATCCTATTATGAAAATGATTTGCCGACGTCAAGCAGAGCACATCAGTTATATGCGTAATAGAGACGCGCATTTTTCCCCGGTCGTCCGCTGTAACGTCTTTGCAAGCCTGTATACGAAGATCTCAGGCTACGCGTTCCGGATTATGAGACCGGAATTGCTTGCTGCGCAGACGGAGCTCACAAAGAAAATGACTACATAACCGTCCGAATACGAGGAAGAAGAATTTGGAGGTCTGTTCCTGACGAACTACGGATTGATTTGCCGACACAAGCTTCTTGACTTGATGTCCAGAGGGGACGGTCCACAACATCAAGTCAATCCTGCGGACATTGACCCCCACTGGTTCCTTTGTAAGAAATTCACCCCGCCAAACAATATTTCTACCAATCCTCTGCTTCCCCCTGTTCCCAAAAGAAAGAACGCCCACAAGCGCCTACCCACCGGCGAAGAAATCAGAACGAAACGAAAGTATGAGTGCGGAAAATGCGGTGTTTCTGGTCACACGAGACCGACCTGCCCAGTTCTGGCGGCGGAAGCCAACTCAAACGCCATCGCCAGAGATAACGAGCAACGGGCCTGAGCTCAAGCCGATGCCACGTCCCTAGATTCTGTACCACAACCCATTGCATCAGCCAGTTCTTCGAATTCCGCAGCAGACCTTTATCCTGGCCCTCTGCATGGATATTCCAACTTTGCCATCGATCCTTTACGTGTCACTGAGCCTCGACGTCAATGCTATAATGTCGACTACTACAACGCCCAGTAAGTTGTCATGCAGACGCGCACAAAAAGCCCAGAAAGGAAAAAAGTATCTCCTAAAAACTCGCTTGGAGACTCACTTGGTGCTGGTTAGTATTTCATTTGGTGCTGTTTAGCGCGTCCCCTCAATCTGAGTACATATATTTTTGGGCACTAATAAGTGCTGTAGAGCACAGAACAGATGGAAGTTTACCATAACTTCAACATATGATGCATATTTTCATGTTAAGCTAGCTAATCACTTCTCAATAAACATTCCATTGATAAAATCCCTGGTTTGGTTACTTTCTTCTACTTACTGCGAACTGTCTACTGGTGGCATCTTCATGGTCAACGGGTTTTTGGTTGCTGTATATTGACTTAAGACGATTTCAGTATATTGGAGCTAAATTACTCCACATCTACGACTCTAGTTTTCAACTATCTACGAAAGTATAGACGCTGACAACTTTCAACATTAGTTCTCTCTGGTCAAAATGTACTATTCATTTTCAAGCTATTGCGATCGAGTACATGTCATCATTGCGACTCATGCGTTCGCGGAACGTTGGCAAAAGGGGCCGATAAAAGTTGGTTTGAATCGTTGGTTATTATGCGCTTAAGTCGACAGAAAACAAATGTAAATACGCGTCTACGTGATTGGCAATTTGAATTGGGCTCTTAGGTTTAATCCACACAATTCCCGTTACTTTTTACCAGAGATGTATTTATGAAAAAAATTGTGAATAGATAAAAATTATTTTTTTATTTCAATTCGTCCAGTACGGTCTAACACATCTTGCCCTTCCGAATAGGTCGCAGAAGATCCGAAGTTAACAAATCATCAACATCATTTGAAATGTTACCCAGCTCGTAGGTAATTCCATTCAATTTTCGTCGAGAAAGTGACCGATTTTGTTCACGTTCTGCTGACTGCGTCATGTTGCGTTTACTCTCCGTTTCAAAATGGTATCCAAGATACACGCTGGGATCCACTGGCAATTTGGCAATACAAGCGTCTGCCTCGTTGTCAGCATCACTAGTTACTACCTTTTGTGCTCGCAAACTGTCGATGAGCCCCCGAAAAAGAAATCTGTCATCATGATCCAAATGTTGCACTGCCTTCTGTAATTTTGCCGGATTCTTGAAGGAGCTCGTCAAACTGTCTATCATACTGTTTGTGCTTGAGCTTTGAACTCTTTGATCTCTATCCTTGGATATTGACACGGTCGCGCGAAACATTTCATCCAGCTCACCGCTTGCTAGTAAGTCTTCAGGGGACATATCTGTAAACGAACTGAAACCTCGCGTGCTCCCAAAGCTCAGGAAACTATTTGAATGGCTGCGGAGTAACTCTTTGAGTATGGCCGCATCATTTATTTCGTTCTCTGCCTGTACTTCATCACTTAGTGGCTCAACGATTGGTTCAAGACACTGCATTGGCACCGGTGCCTCCGTGATGGATAAGGTTTCGTCAGCATGAGACATTGCGATCCGAGATGGATGCAGCGATGACATTGACCCTGGCGAGGATGGTGTGCTAGTGTTGGGGTTAGCCGTCGCGACAGGATATTCATCTTCATACTTTATTATTTCCGACATCGTGATTGGTCCATTCATCAATGTAGTAGCCACATCATCTGGAGTTGGAGGTGCACTCGAACGGTGTTTATTCACGGTCATTCCAGGCATGAGCTTCGGACGACCTGGCTTGGCCTTTATCTTTTGATTAGGATTAAGCGCTTTCCATCTTAGTTTCACAGCATCTTCCGTACGTCCTGGTAGTAACTCTGCAATCTGTGTCCATCGGTTGCCCAATTTCTCAAAACCTTCCTGGATAATCTCGTCCTCTTCCGGAGTAAAAGGTCTACATTCATGAACAACAGATACCATACATGTCAGCATCGTGATTGGTCCTTCTTTTACTATCCTCATGTACAATTTATTGATGCTTGGATCCAAGTGGTTCCTCCAGCGCTCACGGCATTGCTTCGCTCTATCCCATTCCAGTAAAAAACAGAGCATCAACTGTCAGTGTCTTGTTCAACCCACTGGACTCAAAATTTCGTCTCCTTACGTTCGACCAGGAATATAATCCGCCACCTCACCCCACGAGTGACAACCTTGAAGCACCATCTGCTCCAGTGTATTGTCTTCTTCAAACGCCCAGTGGCCCTTCACGAGTCCCGGTTTCAACACTTTATTCCAGCGCTGTAGACACTGCGCATGGTTACGTCCTTCTACGCGGGACGCAATTGCTTTCCAATTGCGCTGGCCAAACTCCTCGACCGCTTTACGTAGTGCGTCATCCTGCTCATGGGTCCACCGCTTGCCCTTTTCGCTACAGGCTCGAGGTCTCTGCGTCTCACTCGGTGTCTCGTGGAACGACCGCAACGTGTCGTCGATTGGCTCCCGCTCCCGCTTGCTGCATAGAGACATCACAGAGCCCACAACGTTTCAGATTACCGGCCCGCGCTCGGGTTGATGTATTGGTTGACCTACACTCTTGGTTCCGCTACACAATATTCCAATATTCCAAATGATAAGAAAACACACACACATGGCGTTAGGTACAACACATTGCAGGGGCTAGGACAAACGTTTTTTTTGCAACGGAGAACGCACTCATTGGTGGCGTAAGGGAATTTGTTGTTCCTGTCCGAAGTGCGCAAATGAAAGGATGACGGATGTCGGGTGTCTTCCTTTTGACGTTATGTCGCGTCGTAAAGTTTTGACCTCCACATGTCGATAGAAAAACGTCAATGAATCATTTTGACCAATCGTTGAGAATGTCAACTTCAAGCTTGGACGGGACATAATCCGTACACCTGATGCATTTCTATCGCATCATATGGGGGGGGGACATAACGTTTCCAGACCGACCAGACGTATACAAGCGAGTATTAGCAGGCTGGGGTGACATTGGCGCCATTTTCCTTCCCGCGGATGTCGCAACAAGTTGAAGAGGCAACCGAAAGGGGAGTAGTCAGCTCAGTTTCGCTGAAAACACGACATCTCTGAGAACATGTGACAGTGTCACATGCGGCGTTTGTGTCAGCCAGCGAAGCGTTCTAGTTGATGCTCTTTTATGCGCGCTTTTATTGCCGAGCCACTTCTCGGCCGATTATGGCCATTCAAACCGGACTTAGGCTGATTTTTGTATACAGTTTGAGCTCCAATGATACGGGACTGTTAAATGGCTCTAAGGTGGATAACTGTGAGACAAGATCTGAGTGTGCAACATACTTTTATACTATGGATTGCTGTTTTCGCATATGGAAAGCGAAAATGTGATAGAACATAAGTACCACCACCTAATATTCTGAATATGGGCAAAAACCTGAGGGGAAATTATACAGCAATAAAACGGATTACCAGTAGGGGACGGAATATTGTCCAAACACCTCACTCGATGTCTGACTATGTTGAACATGATTGTTAAAAAAAGCGTCTCCGTAGCAAAGTAGAAGCTATTCGAGCGACAAGCAACCTGGAGGACGTGAAGGGGCATCTGGGTGATCTTACTGACAAAATGAGCTTGTCTTATCCCCATCGGTTGACCGACCGGATGTACTGTATTGCATCCGAAAATGGTGTAATGGCAAATCATTTTTGCGTCGAGCTTATAAAATGATATATATATACAGTATATAATTCAAACATATTTCAACATCTTTTTATGGTGAATGTCTAAACTCACTGGCCCTTTAACAAAAAAGGCTAAATTATGGCGCAGCCGGTGGTTCAGTCTTGAAACTAAAAATTACCTTATACCTATTTTTGGTATAACCATGCGGTCGATAAGCTACTTCGCAAGTTGACCGGGGTGAAGTGAATCACTTCTTCAGCATCAGACTCGCAGCTTTACGCTGGTTCCTCGTGTGTTCTTGGAGCTGATTTACATTCTATGCGACTTACAGGTCAAGAAAAGCAGTATGAGTTACTCCAGCGGGCAGATGCCAAAGCAGAAACTATTGCATCGACAAGTATGAAAGGAGTAGGAGTATTTCTTACAGATGTTCTACATGCCGGAATGAATTTTAACGATTATCGGGTGTTGTTGATGTACATCTTTTGATCACTCAGCTACTAGTATGTTCCAATTCAGCTATGTCTACACTTACATATGCATTTAGTTAGGCGCAGTCAGGGTCGAATGGCCGTAGTGCAGCCGCCACTCTGCGGTCTTCGGCATTAAGAATATTAAAAGTAGCGCAAGCATTTAGGGAGTCCTGATATTCCACCACAATGCCATTTATCTTCAGCATCTCGTTTAGTTCTGGTGCCAAACGGTCGGTACGCTCACCGCAGCCAAGCACTAGAATTTCTATTATGTTGTTGTGTGCTCTTCCCCTTAGCCATCGTATAGTCGTAGTGCAAAAATGCGTAGTAATCACTTGAACCTAATATACCCTCCCCTTAGTACGCGCAACCTTAGTATCCAGCACTTATCCACAGTAACCGGAACCTAAATGCGCGCCCCCACTAAAGAAAAACTTGGGCTGCCGTGTGGTGCCGCTTGCTCCTCTCTACTCCTACTGAATATGCCAAAGTGACCAAGCGCACAGAGAAAACGGGCGCGTGGTTACTGTTAGTTAACCGTGAGAAGAAAATGCAAAAAGTGATATATTTAGAATGGACTATTTTTTAGTCCGTCACAAAAAATGCAAATTGTGTACACCTATTTTCGACTTTTGTGCGTCGATGCTAAAACGTTGGAAAACCACAATATCGCAACTCGCCCTTGGTTTCCATCACTCCTTCTCATCGCCGCGCACTTCGAAAACAGGTTTCCTTCATCGCTACGACAGTCCAACACTTGATCGCAACACCCCAAACCGCGGCATCGGTAACGCCTTGGTAAACATGTCCGCTTTCATCTCATCAGTCCCTTTATAGCGCACTTCAGTGCGTCCTTCCATCTGCTTCGAGATCAGGAACTTGATCCTCACGTCAACATGCTTCATCTTACTTGAGTTGCTTTCACCTTCCAGGAACTTAATTGCAGCTTGATTGTCCGAAACTAGGATCATCGGAAGCTTCAAGTTTATTCCAATCTCTGTCAGCAATTCGTACACTCCAAACACCTCGCACTCTACTTGCGACTCAGCATAAAACTCTGCTCCATTGTGGACAGGGACACGCACGCCTGGCGTTTGCACATCCAATAGAGAACAATTCCATCCAACGTGACCAAACCTCAGGTCACCGACTTTCTATCTTCCTTACATCCCGCGTAGTCTGCATCACTGTATGCAACTAGCTGTAATCCATCTTGCACGTCAACTTCCTTCGACTGCTCCATCTTTAGCTTCATCTAAAATGTCCCCTTCAAGTACCGCAAGATTCTTTTGGCTAAAAGCCAGTCTGTCATCCTCGGCGCATGCGTTTACCTGGTCGCCCTGTATACCGCGTACACTATGTCTGGCCTATTACATCTCGCAATGACTGGAAATCCCTCCCTGCAGGCGATCCGTCACTAGGCTTGACCGGCAATTCTGTGGTGGAGTCAAGTTCGAAATCGAATACATTTTTATCGACAACCTGACCACCACCATCGTGCCCAGCCTTCCAACTTACGGGGGGGGGGGGGTACCCCGCGGACCTCCATTCGAAATCTGGTCCGATCATCCGCTGCTGGCAGACGACCGGTCATCATCCAGAGACACTTGGTCCGATTCACTTAAGTTCATCTCACCTTGTATACCCGATGGAATGGGCTAGTTACACACTCGGTGGATCGGGATCGCAGATCGATCTGATTCGGTCTTGAATATGAGAACGTGCTGGATAAGTGTACCTAGGGCGGAACTCTTCACCCCATGTACGTACAGACCAGAAACACTTCCGAAAGATAGATTCCAATAGGTCGATCGTCCAAACGATCTAGACCTGACCAATACGAAATAATAGAGGGTAGACCAATCAACCGGTCTAGCCCCTGACCAATATGAGAGAAGACCAAAACCGGTCTAAACTCCAACCAATGTTACAATAAGCCAATATGTCCACGTAAAGACCCAATATGCCCGTGAACTCCACAAACGATATCTCCACGTAAAGACCAATCCAGTGAATAGAACGTTCCAAACGTAATTGACTTAAAGTGTCGAGATCGCCAAATCGTACTCCCGTCGAGGGACTTCCGGTGGCCAAAGTGCGCGTGCGGCGCGTCCAGACCGGGTATAATAGGCGAGAGGGGATAATTCAACCCTCTGCCCCCAAACACTCCGCGGTGGGCGTAGGAGACTAATGTACGTGAAAAGAAAAACGGCGACCCCTTGCTGTGGTATAGACCAAGACCAAAGGACTTCTACTTAGAAAAATCCTGCAACCAATAGACTTCTACTTTTTTAGGCAAATCCACAACTAACCAATAATACTACCTCCCTATGGTTTCTAATGTACCCACACAAAATTATGTAAAATACCCAAAGTCAGGTGACTCTCTCAAGACCAGCGTTCTTGATACTCCTTGAATTTGATAGGCTAAAAAGCCCCCCTTGTTTAGACCAATCCGAAATTCAACCAACTGCCTTGACCAAAAGTGACCAAATTTGTGGTACACTTCACCACATGTACCTAGGGCGGAACTCTTCACCCCAGGTAAGTACAGACCAGAAACACTTCCAAAAGATTAATTCCAATAGGTCGATCGTCCAAACGATCTAGACCTGACCAATACGAGATAATAGAGGGTAGACCAATCAACCGGTCTAGCCCCTGACCAATATG
>CM047582.1:5357398-5410159 GCA_026184515.1 Peronosclerospora sorghi
GCCCCTGACCAATATGAGAGAAGACCAAAACCGGTCTAAACTCCAACTAATGTTACAATAAGCCAATATGTCCACGTAAAGACCCAATATGCCCGTGAAACTCCACAAACGATATCTCCACGTAAAGACCAGTCCAGTGAATAGCACGTTCCAAACGTACTTGAGTCAAAGTGTCGAGATCACCAAATCGTACTCCCGTCGAGGGACTTCCGGTGGCCAAAGTGCGCGTGCGGCGCGTCCAGACCGGGTATAATAGGCAAGAGGGGATAATTCAACCCTCTGCCCCCAAAAGCTCCGCGGCGGGCGGAGGCGGATAGTGTACGTGAAAAGAATAACGGCGACCCCTTGCTGCGGTGTAGACCAAGACCAGAAGAGGTTTTTGCCACTTATTCCTAGACCAAAATACTTTTACTTGGAAAATCCGCAACCAAAAATCTTCTACTTGGCAAAATCGCAACGAACCAAATAATACTACCTCCCAATGGTCCCTAATGTACCCACACAAAATTATGTAAAATACCCAATGTCAGGTGACTCACCCAAGACCTGCGTTCTTGATACTCCTTGAATCTGATAGGATAAAAAGCCCCCCTTGTTTAGACCAATCGGAAACTCGACCAACTGCCTTGACCAAAAGTGACAAAATTTGTGGTACACTTCACCACAGCCGCCCCTGAGTCCGACCGTGTCGCACAACGATAACGGTCTGACTCACCCATCACTCGACCAACTGGACCTTGGTCACTTACACTTCTTCCCCATGGATCAAACATCTTCGACACCTGCGTCAGGTACTGCCTTTACTGCACTTGATCTTCTTATGCTTCCCTTTGACGCTTGTTCTTGTTGTTCTTCCAGAAACTCTATGCGCCGAGTCGCCCCACCTTGCTTCGCCTGTCCGGTCGGATCGGTCTGACAGCCCACGTAACTCTCGTGCACTTCAAACATCGGAATGGTGTCAGACTGAAGCGGACACGCGGATGCAGGATATGCTCGCAGAAAACATGCGTCTCAGGACCCAGGTGGCCCACCAGGCAACACGAGGTGCGCATCTTTGGTCTTCGTCTTGTACTTGTCTTGACCCTCGTTTGCCTTCAGCTCTCATCCCACCCAGCGTCGTCAAGGCAATAGGTGCCTTGCTTGATGCCGATAGGCAGTCCGACGACCATGTTGACCAGCTTCGACCAATTTTAGAGGAGCTGGTAAGCGCGCGTCATGAGCTGTCCCGTCTGGAGGCTCATCAGTCCCATCTCCGGGATCAACTTGCACTTGTTCGCCGGCAGCAGCTGGACGGACAGTTTGACGCGACATCACTGCTCATGCAGGGCGACGACTTCGCGCGACGCATTGCCGAGCTTCAGATTTCAATTCAAGACCAGACCGGGAAGGTCCGGTCTTATCAAGACAGGTCCGACGCTTGGACGCAAGAGTCGGGTCGTCGTCAGGTGGCACTAGACAAGTGCCGCCAGCGCTTGATGAATTTACTACCTCCGTGTTCGGCTGCTTCCTCCAGCATAGATTGGTCTGCGTCGGCAACCTTAGTCGCCTCGGAGAAAGACCAAGACTGCTTGCAGCAGAACCAAGACCGACATCGTTCATTGGCTGATATTCAGCAGCCCGAAATTGCACATAAATCGAAGAAGCGCGCGGACGCGCCGGGTAGCTCGAGGGCGCGGGGCACTGCGCGCGGAACCAGACTCGGGGGGAAGCGTTCAGTGCCTCATAAGCGAGCCAAGACACAGGCGCTTCTTATGTACTCGGACTCGGACACGGACGAAATCTACAGCCCCTCGGAAAGTCGAGCGCCCTCGCGCCGTACTGCAAATCGCACCAAGCACACAGGGTTCTCGTCCGAGGAGGACTCCAGCGAAGGGTCTTGCGATTACGAGCTTATGGTCGCCATACAGTCCAAGTCACGAACGAATTTACGTGAAAGTTTCATCCAAGTGGCGTCGACATTGGGGTCAGAACAGAAGACCGGTTTGCCAAGTGACGCCACACCAGTATCGACATCAGCGAAGCCGGCGCCTTTGGTTCTCCCCGGGACATCCGAGCTTCACAAGTACGCTTTACTGAAGAACATGGCGGTTGACACCAGCTCCCTTCCGCCGCGGACGTTTGAAATCACTTTGCCGTGGTCGTCGGGGCAAATCGGCTGTTTGCGCCGGTCTACCCTGACCAAGCAGCTTCTGGCCCGGTCTTTCTCCCGCCCGGACCTCTGGCTCTTTCCACCGGCCAAGAAAACCCCTGCCGCGTCTGCATGGAGGGCTGACTTGATTACGTCGGCGCAGATCTACCGCCTATGCGGCGATGAACCATGGAAAATTTTCGAACACCCCAAGATAGGACTTGTGTTCCACTTGACTCCGTGGACCGGCACTTTGCTAGGCCGGGTGAAGAATTTCAACAAGATTCACGGCCAAGCAATTTGGGAAGCGTCCCACTACTTGGTGCTTCCTCCCGACCTGGTGCGACAAGATCCGGGCCTGGCGAAGTTCCAAAGCAAGCGCAAGCGACGTCGAATTCGAGCGGGCGAGGCTTGGCAATCCCTGTGCCAGTACATTTTGGACAGGATGTGAGCTCTCGAGTGTGACGTCGACGTGTTCTTGTACCCGGTGTTCCTACATATGCCAAGGCGTCGCGTTGAGAAGACCAGACTGCTGGCCGACGACGGCATATGGTACCCCGGTCTTGATTGCGCTGAGCCGGTCGCGGACCTCAAGGATGCTTTGGTCCAGCTTGACCGGAAGGACCCCTGGCGTAACCAGTTTCAGGATCAAGTGGAAAATCATCCGTCGATGGTCATCGGCCGTCTGTGGGGCGATAGCAAGTGAAGTCGCAGGTATTCGACCAGATAACTCGTAACACATGTCATCATTTCTTTTTCATATGTCTTATCGTCAAATCACTTGAACTAATTTTACCACTATCTCCATAGTTGCACCGAACACGTTATCGTAAACAGTTCCACCACCATCACGAAAAATAGTCATCACATTCGTCATTCCGCTACTCCAATTCGTCACAGTTCATCACAATTTCACATCAACTCCGGACCTTCCACATCTTCACTCCGGTCTAGACCGACCGATGCTACTGCGTGTCTTGGTCTTGGTCTTCATGAGTCTGCATTACTGCGAAGCGATTACGACTGACTCGTTCTCGTTCGAACTCCCGTAGAAGAGCCCCACAATTCAAGTCGATCTCGTCGACCCAAGTTGATTCATCATGGTCCTTCCATCGGACCAGGTACTCTCGGTGAGTCCGACCGAACCTGGTCTTCTTGGTCGACCGAACATCTAAGACCTTCTCCACTTCAAACTCGTCTTCCTCTAATGGTAGTTCCCAACTGTCCTCCGGCAGTAACGCTTCATCGAAATCAAATCCTTTTTCTTCGTCTACCAGACAGGAATTTTGGGTCGATCAGGAAATTCTCGGACCATCTTCAACTTGGACACATGCACGATAGGGAAGACCTTGTAATCTGTATCAGTTGTTACTAGACGGGCAGCGTGCTCACCGATCAGCTCGGCAACACGGAAAGGGCCGTGCCACATGTGAGCCAGCTTCTTCGCATAGCCCTCTTTCACTCGGTCTAGGTATAGCCATACCCTCTCCCCTGGTTCTATACCGTGGGGTCGGACCTGGTCATTGGTCCGGTCTGCCCGGTCTTGTGTGGCCTGACGCATCTTTTCGTTGACGACTTCTTTTGCATGCTGGTAGTGTTTCTGGACCTGCATGAGCCAGCGTCGAGCATCGCGATCGCGGGTCCGGGTGCAACCGATAGGTATCGCAGCTTCCAGTGTCGACCGAGGGTCCCATCCATATGTCAGATAAAAGGCGTTTCTCCTCGGACCCGATCGGTCGACGAGTTGAGTGCAAACACCAGCCTTTCTGCATAATCGTCCCAATATCGCTGGTCTGGGTCAGCAACGTACATCTTGATCGCCCTCGTTATGGTCTGCACCATGCGTTCCGCCGATCCATTTTCTTGCGGACGATATGCCATCGTCGCACTCTGTTTCTGGCCCAGCATGTTATTGAACGACCGGAACACCTCGGCCATAAAACCGGGCTCCCGATCGTGCATGATGACCTCGCTGCTGCCGAATCTTTGGAACACACATTCTTCGTAGCTCTGGGCGATCTGCTCCGCAGACCAAGATGCACTTGCCTTCGCAATAACTAGACCAGCGAACAGGTCTACCCAGATCAGCAGCTCAGTGTTGCCGCGCGTCGATATAGGCAGTGACGGTATGTGGTCCATCGCTATGACCTGGAAAGGGTAGGTAGCTTCGATATTTCCGGGCGATCGCCCCTTGATTACCGGTCTACCCTTTCCGGTCTCGCAATCCGTTCAACAGCCCACATATTTCTGCACACTGCGGAAAAGACCTCTCCAGTGGAAGTGGGACCTGATCTTGTGATAGGTCCTGCCTATGCCCTGATGTCCCCCTTCTAGACTCACGTGATAGTGATGAAGAACATCCGGCTGCAGGAACTCGGGGATCACTAATTTCGCCAGTCGGTCCCGGTCTGAACTGTCTTGGTCGGCATCGCGGCAGTAATACAATAATCAATTATCATCCACTTCGTAGCTATCCGCGATCTTGATGCACTCTTTCGCTTGATCGTTCGTCATCTTGGACAGTTCACCACGCAGGTAGGTCTTCAGGTTCATAATCCATTCTTCTTCGTCCTGCGCCTTGAGGATCCGTTCCATCCTTAAGTGT
Source organism: Peronosclerospora sorghi (assembly GCA_026184515.1). Lineage (NCBI taxonomy): Eukaryota > Oomycota > Peronosporomycetes > Peronosporales > Peronosporaceae > Peronosclerospora > Peronosclerospora sorghi. Next base: position 5,362,132 of record CM047582.1, read on the forward strand.
TGCACTGCATATTCGTTCAAACTTTCCTTCGGGAACGGTCGGCGAGACTTCTGAGCTTTCGATCTAGTCGTGACCATCACATGCACCTGGACTGGGGCGTTCTTGGGTCCGACCACATCTGGGAGCCTGTTTATATTCACCAATTCATCCAGAACGGCCTTCTCGGCGATCGTAGCCCCGGTCTGGTCTTGCATGGCCTTGGTCGCGAGGTATTCGGCGCTTCTGTTCCAGTCCCGTTTCACGTGCAATAGCTCGTGGTTGGGGTGGTCCTTCAATGCCTTCATTACTCGATCATTTAGCGTCCTTAGTCGTGGAGCCTTGCAGTCGATCTCTCCGGTGATCTGCCTGCTCACTAGGTTGGAGTCACCACATATGATGACTCTCCCCTTCTCTTGCGACGACAGCAGGTCCAGACATAGAAGTAGAACTCGGTACTACGCCTCGTTAACAGTAATATCCGGCTTGAAATCGGCAGCGGCTGCAACTATAGACCATTGTGGCAACTTCCACACTATGGCACTATAGGCGACGACCTTCTTCTTCACGCTTGCCGATCCGTCAAAACTTAAGACCAAGAGCTCTTCATCATAGTCGACGGTCGGTGGCGGTCTCGAAACTGACTGCCGAGGTTACTTCCTCGGGGAAATCGCTATTAATGCCTCGTCCACTTCAGACCGAGGGGTGATACTGGCAGCTAATGTGCCCAATATCTCTTCCTCGCCCCTGGTGCACTTAACGACCTCGAGGGTCCACTGCGACAAGACCGCCGACCATCTGCCTAGACGTCCGTCCATCCCATTGGCTGATAAGAGACAGGACAAAGTAGACCGTCTTGACAGGACCTTTATAGGTCGACCGAACAGCAGGTTGTAACACACATCCAGAATTCGTAGCAACGCTAGAACTTCTTTCTCGACAATTCCATAGTTCACTTCATTTGGTTTTAGCGCCCGGCTCGTAAACGTGACCGGATGATACACACCATCGTGATCTTGCACTAAAGTGGCTGAGATAGACCACTTACTGGCATATACAATAATGGTCGGCACTTTTTCGGCAGCGAAATGCTTGAGAATCGGTGCCGTCGCCATCTTAACCTTCAACATACCAAAGGCAAACTGTGCACGCTTCATATGATCTTCGGCCTCCACTTGCGGACAAACTGCAGCAAGACCAGAGTCGGCGCCCTCCTGTAAAGTTTCCCGGTCTTCTTCGCGCAACATATGATAGTAAACTTCCCGTAGTTCGTACAGCACAGCCGCGTAGATAGCAAAGTCTTCAATGAATCGGCTATAATAATTCAAGCTTCCCAGGAAGGACTGCATTACCTTCAGCGATCTGGGGAACGGGAGGTTACTCAGCGAATCCAGGTCCTTGGGATTAGCCTCTAGACCATTGTTTGAGACCATATGGCCTAAATAGGCGACCTTGGACATACCCCAAAAACTTTTCACGGCACTGATAGACAGGTTCCAGCGGTCGCATGTCTCCAACAATCGTTCAACCTTCTCGAATCGATCGATCCATGACGAGGCAGGTATCATAATGTCGTCGATGTACGAACGCCTCCCTAGAACGGACGGTCCTCTTTCCCGATCGAGCTCACCCTCTCTAAGCACATCATAATTTTCAACGGGGTCCCAATCGTTCTTGATCTTGAAGTGTCCATAGAACGCGTTATCTATCAGCCTTTGATAGATTTGGGGCGCGTTCTTCAGACCGAACGGCATACGATTCCACTCGAAAAGACCAAACGGCGTCACAAATGCGGAAATCTCACGGGCTCGATCAGTCATCGAGACCACCCAAAATCCACTTGCCATATCTAGCGAACAATACCACAAGATCTTGTCGAGGTCTTCCAACAGATCATTAATCAGCGGCATCGGCTACACCATGAGATTAGTCAACCGATTTACCAGCCGATAGTCGATGCACAGTATAATGTCAACGCCGTTCTTCTTGATAAAAATTACGATGGGCGAGGCCCATGGCGAGTTCGACGGTCTAATAATCTTGGTGACTAACAGTCCTTTAATAAGATCAGAAAGCTTTTCATGGTACTGTGGCGCCACGCGTCGACATCGCTGGGCAATCGGCTTGGCATCTCCAACGTCAATATCGCAAATCGCACCACGGGCTGCAGGGAACGGAAACCTTTCTCGACCGGGGTATCGGCAGACCGACCGACTGGGATAGTGAGGTCTTGATCCCACCGGACCAGATCGGTATACGAACCATACAGAGGTCTTCGACCAGCCAACTGGACCTGGACCTCATCCGGGAGTGTAAGCACTACATGTGACAGGTCTAGGCGAATACCAGCTGGTACCATGAAATCCATGCCTAGTAAAGCGTCCTGTCCAGCCAACTTGCCAACCCAAGCGCTGAAAAAGTAGACCAGCGATCCCGACAAAGTAATTTTCACACGCGTTCTTCCTTCGGTCATATAAGAGTTTTCGCCGATCCCGACGCATTCTTGTCTCTGGGTATCGTCTATACGACATCCGACCTTACGAACAAAGGCGGAGTCGATTATCGAGACTTCATCTCCAGAGTCGAACAACATCGTCGCTTTCTGGTTATTAATCTTTCCACAGGCTTTCGCCTGCTTGAACCATTTATCAGGCGCGTGATACTTCCAGTATCCGCGGGATTATCCAGGCAGCAAGTCCAACTGCATAACCACCTTGGTCCGGGAGTACTCATCGGTCTTCAGACTGTAGACCGGATGGTCTCGGTCGACGCAATTTGGAATAAAACGTGTATTGTCGGTCTTTCCTCCTTGCCGACATATGCATAGATGTGAACCGTAGAACGCTCGGCTCGATCCAGATTCCAACCTGGCGAGCGTTCTAGTTTAACATCTTTTCTGCGTCCGGCGGCAGCATCCCCGCGTGCTTGTCCGGCACGTACCACTTGCGCATCATGTTAAAAAAATCTTCAATCTTGCAGTGGCCGGCCTCGTGGATCTCTCCACATGACTTGCATACGAAGAGGCAGTGGTCAGTCGGGTGGCCGCGTCTCTCGCACTTCTTACACACCATCTTCTTCCAGCAGTTCGAACCATCATTTTTGCTCGACCCACAGTGGGAGCACTTCTGACGAGGTCGGTCTGGATCGGAATTGTTTCCGTTCCTTCCCTTCCGGTCTACCTGGTCGGACTTCGACCTGGTATTCGGGGGCAGGTCCCGCTACATAGACGTAACGATACTGGTCTTCGTCCGATGACTCCTGTCTGGATTTACTTTCACTTTCCCCTTCCGATCCCGTGCTGTCTTCGGCTACGATCGCCTTGACCGCTCGGGTCGGTCTGGTCCAGGGTCACTTGACCGGATCGGTCTGGGTCTGGGTCTTGGATCGGTAGCGACCTGATCCACCAGCACTCTTCGCCCTCATGCTACATGACTGCTGTAGCGTCCGTAGAGTCTGTTCAACTTCACCCGCGTCCCTAAGACGCAGCAGAGTAAGCTGGTCCGCCAGTTCTTGATCGTCCAGGGTACTAATGTAGTGACCCACATGTTCCAGAGCAGCACCGTTCGGCGGGTTATTCTCTTTAATTGTTATGCCGGCACGAAGTACAGCCACGTTCAACCGATGCAAATACTCGATCGGTATCTCGTCGCTCCTCTTCTGCATATGGTGATACTTGCGGGCACTATAAAATCCGGAGTTACAATATTGCCCTTCAAACTCTGCACATAGCTGGTCCCAGTCAGACCGGACATCCCGACCTAACTGTTGGATCCAGTTGGCAGCCGGTCCTTTCAACAAATCCCGGAGAATCAGACACCTTTCACTTTTCGGGGTCTGGTCTAGCAGGAACGCAGACTTGACCCGACCGAACCAAGAACGGGCCTGGTCTTCATCAGTATCCTTGCCAGTGAATTCCTTGAGGTAGGTCGTCGCGGCCATACGGATGCGCGGAATCGCAGCAGATCCAAAGTCGTAAGCAATAGTGGAGGCTAGGTTAGCCTTGCGTGGCTTGCCAGAGCCCGTACCGTCTGACCCACAGTGGTCGTCAAGACCGCCGACCGACTCCATGTCACAGTCACTTGTCTTACTTGTTCTACGCGGTCTGGCCGGTTGCGGCTTGCGCTTCCCTTCGCCGACTTGCTTACCACTTCGAGTGGGCTTGTCCACAGATGTTACCGATTCCATATCCACATCTCGGCAAACATTGGCACTTTGCTGGGTAGACCGGTCTTGGGCATGTGGCCGCAGAGGTGGTCTAACCCGGTCTTCCATGAAACGCTCCGTCATCGTCTCAAACATGGTTTGGACGTTAGCTGGAGTCATGGGAAACGTGTTGATACCCTCCTTTTGCGGAACTGAGACATGTGGGGGTCGCTGGAGCCCCGACTGGCAAGCAGCTCTTTGCTGCCGCATGTCCCTTTTTTGTTCAGGATGGGCATGGTCCACCCCCATGGTCATCCGCTCGACACCGGTCTCCAACTCTGATGAGCTGTTAGAGGCCGGTGGAGACTGATAAACCGATTCGTCATCAGAACCAATGTCGACAAGCGCTGTGGAGGCTTCGGCGACCTTCACTTCTGCGGTGGGAGTTGGGCGGCGAACCGCCCCCACCAGTGGGACCCAATGGTCGGGGAAGGTCGACATCGACGATTTCAGCCTCCAAGTCTCAAATTCAAATAGTTTTTGGACATCGGCTGGGTTCTGCATTTTAATGCCAACCTCCGCCAACATCGCCACCAAGTTTTTTACCAACAGTAATGGGCGATCACTCTGGACCGGCTCGGTAGTGGGACCAAGAAGACGGTCGGGGATCTGGAGGTTCAACACCCGAAAGACCACGTCAAAACGAACAAATCGTTTCAGCTCAAAAATGTAGTACATCTTGTTTAGGTCTTCTTCAGTGATGCCTCCATCTCCGACCTGCGACTTTTCTTCGAGGTCGTCTTCGTCGGCCGGCATTCCCAACCCTTTCTTGGGAATCTTGGGTAGCTTGGGGACCTTGGGGAGGTTGGTCTGATCGTTCTGATCAGCTTCCAAGTATTTTTCGTCTTTTGATTCTCCATCAACTTTTTTATGCACATACATAGGATCAGGACCAAGGTCCTGATCCTTTCCGGGACTATAGCATGACTTGCTATAGTCCCGATCGGCTCCGGTGGGAGTCTTTTGGGGAGGAAAAAAATTATTAATCCCGATCTGGTCCTCCACCAGGCCAGACCGGACATCGCCATCTTTATCGAGAACGAAGACGTAAGGTGATAGCTTTTCCTTACGCCCTCTCCACAACGTTTCCAAATTAAATCTTCAAATTCAATCTTTGATGACACCTCGCGGTGATATCCACGATCACCAAGTGATCCGGGCACGCGCACCATTGTGGTGGAGTCAAGTTCGAAATCGAATACATTTGTATCGAAAACCTGACCACTACCATCATGCCCAGCCTTCCAACTTACGGGGGGGTACCCCGCGGACCTCCATTCGAAATCTGGTCCGATCGTCCGATGCTGGCAGACGACCGGTCATCATCCAGAGACACTTGGTCCGATTCACTTAAGACCATCTCACCTTGTGTACCCATTGGAGTGGGCTAGTTACATACTCGGTGGATCGGTATCGCAGATCGATTTGATTCGGTTTTGAATATGAGACCGTGCTGGATAAGTGTACCTAGGGCGGAACTCTTCACCCCATGTACGTACAGACCAGAAACACTTCCGAAAGATAGATTCCAATAGGTCGATCGTCCAAACGATCTAGACCTGACCAATACGAAATAATAGAGGGTAGACCAATCAACCGGTCTAGCCCCTGACCAATATGAGAGAAGACCAAAACCGGTATAAACTCCAACCAATGTTACAATAATCCAATATGTCCACGTAAAGACCCAATATGCCCGTGAACTCCACAAACGATATCTCCACGTAAAGACCAATCCAGTGAATAGCACGTTCCGAACGTAATTGACTTAAAGTGTCGAGATCGCCAAATCGTACTCCCGTCGAGGGACTTCCGGTGGCCAAAGTGCGCGTGCGGCGCGTCCAGACCGGGTATAATAGGCGAGAGTGGATAATTCAACCCTCTGCCCCCAAACACTCCGCGGCGGGCGGAGGCGACTAGTGTACGTGAAAAGAATAACGTAGACCCCTTGCTGCGGTGTAGACCAAGACCAGAAGAGGTTTTTGCCACTTATTCCTAGACCAAAAGACTTTTACTTGGAAAATCCGCAACCAAAAGACTCTTACTTGGAAAATCCGCAACTAACCAATAATACTACCTCCCTATGGTCCCTAATGTACCCACACAAAATTATGTAAAATACCCAATGTCAGGTGACTCACTCAAGACCTGCGTTCTTGATACTCCTTGAATCTGATAGGCTAAAAAGCCACCCATGTTTAGACCAATCGGAAACTCGACCAACTGCCTTGACCAAAAGTGACCAAATTTGTGGTACACTTCACCACAATTCCACTTGATTTTCCATACACACGTCCTCGTGATTTCTCCAATTAGTGGCTTCACTGGATTGGCATCCTTCAAACCATATTCTTCAATGAGACACTTGATCATCACTTCTTGGTCGAGGTAATAACCTCCTTCTTCTTCATAAGTCACCCGCATTCCTAGAAACTTGGACACTTCACCCAAATCCTTGATGTCTAACACCTTCATGTCATCAAAAAAGGTCGTTACTTAGCGTACTACCTTGTCACGTGCCGCTCTCTTCACCATGTCTTATTATTCTTGACTCTCTTGGTCTCCTTCTTGCTGGCTTGTGTTTCTTGAACTTCTTCATCTTGTTCTTCACTTGATACTGGTGCTCCTTCTAAGTCTGCACCTTCTTCTTCCGTAAATAGACGCCGTTACTGCTCGTTTTGCGTATCGTCCAAAGTCTCAATGTTCTAGATATGCTGGGTCACCACAACCTCCCGGTCTAGCTTCAAATATACCTTGAACCCTTTACGTTTTCACTCTTTTCTATTATTATTCCAACCTGCGCTCTGTGCGCCAACGAATTTTTTCATGGGTTCCGGTACACTGTACACGGAGACCCAAAAGCGACAATTTCTCCAAGCCGTGGCTTCTACCCGGTTAACATCTCGATTGGCGACATCTGCCTCGAGTTTGCACTCGTAGGACTTCGATTCAGGATGTACGCAGCATAGTCAACTGCATCGCCCCAGAAAGACAAATTTAACCCACACGAGAAACGCATACAGCGCGCTATATTCATGATTGTCCTGTGCATACTTTCAGCTTTCCCGTTACTTGCCTGATTTGTAGCTTCACTGATTTGTCGACCAATTCCTGTCTTCTCGCAAAAGTAATCCAGATTTTTATACTCCAGTCCTCCATACGTCCGAATAATATGTACTTTGCACTCAAATCTTCTCTCAAAGAAAGCAATGAAGTGTTCAAACTTCTTTGCTGCCATGTCTTTGGTCTTTGCCAGAAATACTCGTACGTAATTAGTCTTATGGTCCACAAAGTTAATCATATACCTATTTCCCAGCCTGTCCTTCGGTGCAATCGGACCTTTAAGGTCCGAACATATTACTCCACCCACCCTGTCTATGGGCGAGTGCTCTCCGGTGTACTTCTTGGACTGTCTACCTTTAATCTGTTTTCCTTGTGCGCATGTCAAGCAATTCATCCTTTTCCTTTCCGTGAGTTCAATTCCAAAATCTGGGTCTTTTGCCAACTTTTCGATTGCGTCATAACCAAATGCCCCAATGCGCGCATGGAAGTGCATCATCGTTCCTCGCTGAACGTCTTTATTTTTATTTATCTCAACTTCATTCTCTTGCACCGCCGCCATGAAGATGTCACCGAAGTTCTTCTTGGGTATGTCGACTCGAAAACAAAACTGTGAGAACCTTATTCACCTTTTCGACTTCGAAAATGCTTTCGCCTGTCGCTTGGTACTTAATCACCCGCTTACTATTCACGTAAGCCAACTCGCAGCCCTTTTCTTCTAAGAGTCCATACGATAAAATGTTACGCGCCAAATTCTCCACGTAATACACATTTTCAATCTTGATCAGTCTTTCGACTCCACCGCACCGCGCGTACACCTGCAATTCGCCCTTCATCGCTACCTTCAGCTTCTTATCATCAGCTTGATAACACACACCATCCACTGGATCTGTATTCCATAGAAAACGTGAGTCATTCGTCAGGTGCATGCCTGCGCCGCTATCCAAAATCCACTTATTTCTCGAAACATTATCGTAATCTCCAGTAATCGTAAGCGACAAATCCACATTCTTGCCACCCTTCTTCGGAAAATTCCACTTCAAATGTCCCGCTTCTCCACATACGTAACATTTTCTCGACTTGTCCTTCCTTTCTGCCACGACGTTCACTGTGCCTCGTGCCGCCGTCCTTGGTCTGCTACCTTCGTGTTCCACTGCCTGCGCGAACTGGCAGAGCTCTTCAGCCTTCCATAGATAGTCCATGCGAGTGTAATCATACCTTGACATCAATACTTGCTTCAGCTCTGGCTCTGCATGATAAATAACATTATCAAGCACCAGAGCATCCGAACGCCCCCTACTGCTTCCGCCACTGCTAGAAAATACAAATAATGCTCCGGCCAGGATCTTGTATAACATTCCTCTCCGAAAATAACTTCATCGATTGAGCCGGCGTCAGCTGCGTATGGAACGTCGTCAGCATCTTGTCCATAACATACCACGACGCGGGAGTCTCACTCCACCACGTTTCAACTTGGCGGTTGTAATAGATCTCCGCCGTACCAGATAGGTAGTGCCACAGGAGATCGACCTTAACGTCTTCACTCCATGGGAACCCACACGCTGCCTCAGCGATACCTATCTGGGGCAAAAACTTCCTGCCCCACGGGTGAAAACCCGAACCCAGTCCCCGGTACACTTCAGTACCGTCGAAGACTCTAATTTGAAGCTTGCACTGCTTCGGTGAGGGCGTCCGCATTACCTGCGCTTGCGCTACCTGACCTGCATCTATGTTCACCCCTTTTGCGTACCACTGTCCTGGGATGCCCGCCTGCGCACCGATCTATCCGGCGTCTGCTACGCCTCCTCGATCGAAACAATTCGCACCGGCCTTGCTGAGATGCCTAAAACTCATTTCAGCTGGATTAGCTGCCTTGTACACATCCTTCTCCTCATGGCTTCCTTCCAAGGAAGCCATGCTCATCTTAGTGTCCCCTTTGAGGGTGTGATACACACCACCCCTTCGGACACTACTCCACGAGAACTTTCCAACTTCCCCAGCCGGTACGTCAGCTCGCGGATGGCTTCTAAGACGTCAGCCGACCCCGCATTATCTTCAATGACAGCAGCCTTCTCCTCGCTGTCTTCACGCCCCTTACTTGGGCTCATAACCTGTTGTTGTGTGCTCTTCCCCTTAGCCATCGTATAGTCGTAGTGAAAAAAATACGTAGTAATCACTTGAACCTAATATACCTTCCCCTTAGTACGCGCAACCTTTGTATCCAGCACTTATCCACAATAACCGGAACCTAAATGCGCGCCCCCACTAAAGAAAAACTTGGGCTGCCGTGTGATGCCTCTAGCCCCTCTCTACTCCTACTGAATATGCCAAAGTGACCAAGCGCACAGAGAAAACGGGCGCGTGGTTACTGTTAGTTAACCGTGAGAAGAAAATGCAAAAAGTGATATATTTAGAATGGACTATTTTTTAGTCCGTCACAAAAAATGCAAATTGTGTACACCTATTTTCGACTTTTGTGCGTCGATGCTAAAACGTTGGAAAACCACAATATCGCGACTTGCCCTTGGTTTCCAGCATATTAAGTACAAGAGTCATTTAACTTTTAGGACTGGATAGCACAGCAGCATCTCACACCCTACCGATAGGAGGATTAGAGATCGTGAATATGGCCAAGTGCTCGCGGGTAATCTCATCGATTCTCTTCGGTTTCCAAAGCTACTCGGCACAACTCGGCAATAGTAACGTCCACGTCCATAAAAAGCGGCAAAAATGTACAAAAATGGGCCACTGGCTGCGCCATAATTTAGCCTTTTTTATTATAGGGCCAGTGAGTTTAGACATTTGGGCCAGTGAGTTTAGATATCCACCTTTTTATGCAACATACGCCGACTCAAACAATTGTATAGGTCAGGCATCAGAATACAAATTGTACGTTGTATTCTATGTCGGGATTGCGTCTATTTAGCCAACGCATTATATAGTAAAGATGCGCGGGCTCCAGGCCCCCATTGACGACGTGGAGTCGATTTCTGTTGGAATATGAAGTTGCGCCAAGATGTTACGTTATTCCAATGATGGTGCATCAGCGCACAAGTGTCAAAAATAGGTGTACACAAATTTTATAATTTGTGACGGATTATAATTTAGTCTAGTCAAAATATATCACTTACATTTTCTTTCTTTTACAAGTGTAGGTACGCGTCGTACCGACGGGGCAGGGCAGAAAAACCGTCTGTCCGTCTACAAAACTTGCCCCCCATGTATTCCAGGGTTAGGGTAGCGGAAACATATACTCTACATTATACTGATGTGGTCACAATCCTTGGGACGCACGCCGTTACTGCAAGCAGTAACGGCGTGCGGCCACTATCATCTGTATCCTCTTAATCTTCCTTCCTAGCCGTATTGAGCAGTCGATGCAACTGCGCTAGGTCTTCATACAGCCCCTGTACCTGTTTGCCTGCCGCAACAAAAAGTGAGCAAATCCACGGAACATAAATTAAATATTATAAGCTCACCATCGACAACAATCAGGGCTCCTTGTGCGCATCTTAACAACTTCCAGTGGTGGCGTAATGAGCGCAGCCGCGCTGCCACGTGACAATTTCACCGCCTGAAAAATGTCGGTATGTAAAGCTGCTATTTCTAGCCAATGATAAATTCGAATAGTTTTTTTTACTTAACTGTAAAAGCGCTATTTGTAACCAATTAAAAGAAATCGATAGTACAGTTCGACTTCGCTTAGGTGCGGTAGCATGCATCGATGACATGGTATTCTTTTATATATATAGATTAACTGACGTTAATTTCGCGCACGTTACTTTGCGCGCATTATTACTTTTATCTGTGGAGTAGCTGTGTGAAAAGATAGTGAATATCACGTGGAGTACCGAGTATTAGTGAAGTGGATATAAGTGGAATTGTTTCGATTATTGTAGCATAGGCTTTGATTAATTGATTACGCATATTCACGTGGAGACTAATACATAGGACAAGTGAAGTATACATAGCTGTGTTACGACTACGTTATGGCGAAAGGTAAGAATGCACAACAACAGGTTATGAGCACAAGCAAGGAGGCGAGGACGAAAACGAGAAATTTGGTGTCGTGGAAGAAAATGTAAGGTCTACCGACGTCTTGGCGGCCCTTCGCGAGCTTACGGAACGGCTAACCAAGTTGGAGTGTAATGGGGTGCCATTACATAATTGATATTCAAGTTAGAATATCACAGTTTAATTTCAGACGCGTTGTCTGAAATTTAAATAAGAGATTATAAGTTATTATAATCTACGAAGGAAAAGTCGATTCGGTATAAATACCGAATCTTGCAGGTTAACTAATAGTACAGTGAGTTGAATACTTGATATTATTATATTAATTAGTTAGTTTCTATACTATTAGCCTCTAAACCACCCATTAAATATAACACTCTTAATTTTGCGTTTCTTAGACTCAAGTAAATATTTATAATTACTTTTTAGTATAGGATTAGTTGTTATCAACTAATCCTGCCCTAATTGTATTGCGCGCTTCCTCGCAATTACAGTGTAAGCCTGTAACAGGATCAGTCCTGTTACACCTGGTAGAACTTTGTGGTCCGTCTTAACGACCACAGTTCCGTTCTGCTAGTTAACTAGCGGAGCGAAGATTAAGAGCCGCTCGGCATCATGTCGCGAGACATGTCGGCTACCGAGCGAGAAAGAACGCTGGAAGAGGTGAATAAACACTTCCCTCACATCTCGTCGCGTAGTAAAGACGCGACGGTGGAAATGATTCGGTCTATGGGGACCGACATCATTACCTTCCTCAAGAGTAAGTCCCCGGAGGAAGTGGTACAGGTGGTGAACCGCTTTAGGCGAAACCACCTAGAAAAGCCATTACGGCCCGCGCCAGAGGCAGCGCGGACCGCAACTGCACCTGCAACGCATAGCGTTGAAGTGGTAAAGGCGCGAGTACCGCCCTTTACCGGCGAAGGGGGCGAGCCCCTTCGTAGATGGTTCGCAGAGGTGGAAGATGCCATCTCTGCGCAAAATATTGTTGACGAACGTCAACAGGCGTACTTCGCCACAACATGTCTGGGCGGCAGAGCCAGGGCATGGGCGATGAGTCGCAGAACCACTGATGACTCTGCGTTCCTGACTTATCAGGAATTAAAAGCTGAGCTAAAGCTCAACTTTGAAGCTCCAGAAATGGAGCTAAGTAGTCGGCGCAGGAGTTCATGGAACTTCGGCAAGGTAAGCTTGACCTTCAAGCTTACGCTCAGAAGACGCAATATTTGCTGTCAAATATTGTGTATGAGCCGGTGCCCCCTGCTATGCAGGTCACTGGCTTCATGAAGGGACTCAATGATGGTCCCGTCAAACAGAGTCTCTACCGGCACTCGCCAGAGACTCTAAGGGATGCCATTGTTATGAGCATCCGTGAGGAGTTCAGCATGCGATCAGCGTCATCGCATGCTGGGTACAGCCGAAGAGCTCGACAGCCCTTCGCTTTTGACATGCCGCAACAGCATGTCAACAAGCAGCAGTCAGGCAGACGAAGCTCACACTTCGTCTAAATAAACAGCCACCCGCGCCAGAGAATGGGCGGTGGAGGTCCAGAGCCGATGGACCTATCAGTTGCGGTTGCTTCGAACACGAAGCAACCGAAGTTTAAGAAGAATATTCGCTGCATCAGATGCGCGAAAATGGGGCATTTTGCCCATGAGTGTATGGCACCGCGTCCGGTGACACGCAGTCAGCGGACGGAACCGTCCGCTGCACGGCGACACCAACAGGGACATCACCCTGTTGGTGCAAAAAACGTATAACACCAGTAGGGTCGGGGCGCCCTACTGGGAATGTTATCACACATGCCGACATAGGGCATGTGAGAGTAATAGCCCCAGACGGGACTATGTCCTGTCAAAAGGTGCAGGGTGATGGTAAGCATCTTATCACCCTGGAGGTTAAGCCGCACGGGAGCGATGTCCCCATGCGAGCTTTGTTTGACACAGGAGCGTCAAACAATTTCGTTAGAACTCAGAGTCTAACGCTGTTGAGATTCGTGGAGGTAGAAACCCACGAAGTATGTTGTCAGTCCGATTAGCAACAGGTGCAACCGTGACTATTCCAAAGCGTGTGATTAAAACACGCTTCGAGTTGAATGAACTGTCATTCGAGGATGAATTCATCGTCCTCGATTTAGATGACAAGTTCGATGTGATACTTGGAATCCCATGGATGTCCAAGTTTAGACCTTCGATCGACTGGGTTAACATATTGATCGACTGCGGCGGATGCACAGGATCTGATCACCTTGTGTGTAATCCGGCTGTATCAGAGGATACAACCGCAGCGTCAGACAGTCTGGTGGATAGCGATGGCACCACCAGGTCTGTTCTGACACGATCAGCGGAAGGTACCTCCGCTGGTGAGAGTCCAGAGAGAATACCACACGCAACAGAAGAGTCGTTGCGTGTTGGAGAGAAACATTTCACGGGTGATAAAGACCACCGTGAGAATGAAGTTATATCCACGGTGGAAAACACCCACCGTGAGAATGAAATAGTATCCACAGTGGGAAACACCCACTGTGCGACCGAAGGTTCCAACACGATGAAAGAATTCCGTGTTGATGAGAGTGAACTCACGATCGAGTGAAATCGTGAGCACAACTCCGTGGTAGCCAGTGCCCACCACGTTGCGTTAGCCATGCACACGGGTGATAAAGACCACCGTGGCGCAGAAAAGGCGGCCGATCAGACGAGCACATCTGATCGCCAAAACTCCATGGTAGGCAGTGGCCACCATGAGGATGAGTATTCGCACACGGTGAATCGTAATCACCGTGTAGCAGTCAATCAGACGAGTGCGTCTGATTGCATGGGCAGTTCCGTCGAGACGATCAACGTCTTGACGCAAACGGAGACCGGATTAGCTACCAAGTCTCTGTTGATGGAACACCCTCCGAAATAAGGTTTGGAGCTGATGGCTCTTCCAGAGCTAAGCTGGACGAAGTTTATGAGAAACTTGCACGATGTTCAGATCGAACAGATCTGTATTATCGTTGCAACAGATGATGTAGTGGATATTCGTGAACGAATATCCACATTACAAGTGGAAAACAGTGGGAAAGAGGTTCCCAATGATCAAACCAGAGTTCAGCGCTTTGAAGCGCAGAGCTGGGAGTCGCTTAAAGCGAAATACCCATTTTATGAGGTACTTCGAGAATACGCTGATGTATTCCCAGAAGAAGTACCTAGCGAGCTCCCTAAGGATAAGGAAACTCGTCATGAGATTGACCTCGTGCCAGGCACGAAGTATTGTGTTACGCGGCAATGGCCGTTGCCGCGTGATCAGGTAAAAGCGATCGACGAGTTTTTCGAAGCTCGTCGTAAATCAGGACAAGTTCGGGAGTCTATCTCACCGCACTCTATCCCCACCTTTTGTGTGAAAAAGTCCACAGGTGGGTGGAGAATCGTTCACGCTTACAACAAGCTGAACGCAGCGACGGTACCGGCGCAGACGCCGATACCGCGAAAAGATGTCATCATTGATGGCATGTGCGGGAGCACCATCTTTAGTGCTCTCGATCTAAGAGATGGATTTTATCAAATCCTAATGCGTGAGAAGTATATCCCTCTCACGGTGGTAAGCACCCCAAGCGGCATGCTTTGGGAGTGGCTTGTTATGCCGCAGGGGCTTCGAAATGCCCCTGCTACGTTTAACAGATGCGTAACCCATCTATTACGCCCGGTGCGAGAATTCGCACCGAGTTATTTCGATGACGTGTTCATCCATAGTAAGGGGTGAACACGATAAAAGCGATGTAGATGTCCGTAGGGAACATCTACGTCGAGTGTTAGAGCTTATGCGTAAGCATAAGCTCTATGCAAATCTAAAGAAGTGCACCTTTGGTGCACCTGAGATACCCGTTCTTGGATGCTTTGTGGGCAATAACGGGGTGCGTCCTGATCCAGAAAAGATCAGGGTGATCGTTGAATGGCCTACGCCAAACAACGTTAAGGAACTTCAAAAGTTCCTTTGGTTGGCAACATATTTGCACAAGTATTCGTGCAACTATGCTGTGTTGATACGACCTCTTTCTCAATTACTTAAGAAAGATGTCGAATGGCATTGGGATGCCCAATGTCAAGATGCTTTTGATGCAGTCAAGCAAAGCTTGACTGAAGCGCCTGTATTGGCTATAGCCGATAACGAGCGTCCGTTCCACGTCGTTTGCGACGCGAGCGATTTCGCTATCGGTTGTGCTTTGATGCAGCGTGATCACGATGATCTGGATCGGGTAATCTGCTATCAATCGCGTCAGTTGCGCCCAGCCGAGCGCAACTATCCATTGCATGACAAGTAACTCCTTGACATGAAGTACGCACTGGACAAGTTTCGGATCTATCCCATCATTTCATCAGGAATTTCTTCTTCCTCGGAACTACTATAATTAGAACCATCATCCCCGAAAATAACTAATTAAATTCCAATAAATAAAAATGAAAAAAAAAACAACCAAATATATTGGGAGATAGACCGTTTGTGGTTTACACGGACCATGCGTCGCTACGCACGGCCGTGAATTCACCACTAATTTCTCAAAGAATGGCTCGATGGCTGTCATTCTTTGCTGAATACAACTTTACGGTTGAATACAAACCCGGAAAGTTGAACGTGATAGCGGATGCGCTATCACGAAGGCCCGATTACGAGACGAAAGCGTCCGTAACCGAAGGGGCCAGTGCAAACGCGATTCGTTGCACTGATTTGTCGTCGTCAATTATACGACAAGTACGCGAGGCGTACAAAACAGACGAGGATACACGTCTGTTAATTGATTACTTAAGTAATCAATCAAGTGAGAAGCGCGACGAACTCCCAGAGTTCCTCCGCGCTTGCGTGCATCGATATCGACTGCACTATGGTCTGCTGCTTTACAGCACAGACCAAAAAGATGAAAGTCGCATCGTCGTTCCAAACGACGATGATCTCAAACATCAAATTATGTTTGAGTATCATGATGCACCGATTTCGGGGCATCAAGGTCGAGAGAAGACATACGCTTCTCTCGCACGTGACTTTTACTGGCAAAACCAGTACAAGTGGGTACGGAAATACGTACGCGCTTGCGAGATTTTCCAGCGCGTTAAGCCTGCGCATTCTGCACAGGCTCCGCTGCAATCTCTGCCGGTTCCGACAGAGTGTTGGAAGTCCATTTCAATGGACTTCGTATTCGGTCTTCCACCCGACAATAGTCGGAAAACCGGAATAGTGGTCTTTGTAGACCGTTTCAGTAAGATGGTACATCTTACTGCAGTATCAGCGAACGTAACCGCCGCTCAAACAGCGCGGATATTCGTTGATACGGTATTCCGTTTGCACGGAATGCCGGAAGACATTGTCTCGGATAGAGATCCGAGATTTACATGACGTTTCTGTCAAGAAACGTTCTCATTGTTTGGAGCCCAGTTGAAGATGTCAACTGCGGACCATCCGGAAACGGATGGGCAGACGGAACGGGTTAACCGCGTTCTCGGAGACATGTTGCGATCATACGCACATGCCTTTGAACAGTGGAGTGACTACCTGTCACTCACTGAATTTGCGATTAACAATTCGGTGCATGCTTCAACTAAGCATACACCGTTCTACGTGAATGCCTTAAGGCATCCACGAACCCCAGATTTACTTCGCGGTACGCCAAATCTAAGTGGGGGAGGGACCCGCTCAAATTTTGAGTGAGTCAATGCGCAAGTTGCGACTGCAACTTGTGAACAAAACGATGGCCCTTCTACTGAAAGTACAGTAGAAGCGGAAGCAGCTTCAATTGAAACTGAAGCTGCATACGATGAATATGTGTCTGCAGCAATGGCTGCAGACAACGAGGACAATGCACCTACTGCTGATAAAGCAGTAGATGAATTCGTATTACAGCTTGGCACTATAATACGCTATATAAAAGATGCACTTGCCTCTGCTTTTGATAAGCAGAAGCAAAATGCAGACAAACAAGGAAGGAAGAGCAAAAACTCCTTTCTGAAAGGTGAATTGGTATTTTTAAGTACTACCAATTTGCCTACACATGCAATAAGCAACTTCCCTACACGGAAGTTGCTTCCTAAGTACATTGGACCTTTCAAGGTCCAAGAGATTCGGGGGAATGCCTATACCTTAGACATTCCCACAGTAATTCGGCTTCACCCAACATTCTATGTTGGGCGGCTCAAGCCGTATCACTCGTCTTCGTCTTACGACGAGGCGCAGAATAACGGAAGATACCGTGCTTCTCCAAGTCTCCCAAGAGAGACTTGTAATCGGCTTCCAGCCGTTGGTGAGCAGAGCGGAGAGTCGTTACCTCCGTCTTCGACTGCTCAAGATCAGCTTGCGCCGATAGAGCTCTCCCTTATAGCGGGAAAGCTCAATGTACAGAAGATCATTCTTCTGCTGGAGAGAAGTGTGCGCCCCGAGGATGTCGCGGACATCCTCGCGAAGAGACCGATATGTCTTCACACAGTGATACATATCGCTGCTCAAGGAGGAATAACCCTCCTCGAGCTTGCGGAGCAAAGAACCATGCTCCGCAACAACAACGGCGAGGGAATTCTCAACCTACGCCGCCCCTGATTGATAATCAGGGGAACAAGAGATATATCCTCGAGCGCTTGATCTCGAAGCGCTCGGTGCCTTCGAAGAAGGAGCAGCGTACCGAGTACTTGGTACGCTGGCTGGGATATCCCCAGGAGTTCGACTCTTGGGAGCCGATTGAGGTTCTGAGGGCCGACGCCCCAGACCTTTTGACTGAGTTTGAGAAGAAGTATCAAACTCATAATGCGAAGTAGCATCAACAGTAGGTGTTGATGCATTCAGGGTATCAATTAAACCCTGAATTTCGGCGGGTACGGAAAAACCACCGTACCCCCGCAACTACTCCTCTAACAGACGAGGAGCGACCTGCGTACACCGCGGGCGAACGAGGTGAGAAGGGACACCACAGTTCAACCCTTATTTGATGCAAGCAAAATGGATGTATTCCATTTTGCCTGTTCGTGAGTGCTTTAAAAAGCGCTCGAGCATTACGTGAACTTTATTCACGTAATCATCTGGGCTTTTGTTGTAGTTGTCAACAAAAGCATTCCAACTCTGAGTCAGGGCGTCTTTATCGTCCCTGTTCCTCCTTGCCCCTTTCCGGCTCGAATAATATCGAGCCTGAAAAAAAAGGTCAATAAAGTACAGACGTCTATCGTCTGTACTTCGATCGAATCGACGTGACTGAAAGTCTTCGCAGTCATCCAGAACGTTGATATCGAACAACGCATGCTGGCAGTCCCGTTTACGGTGACCGCCACTGTTGGGGGCAATAGCCCAGCCAGGGGTCCAAAACCCCACTTTGTACGGAACATGTGGTCCCGTACGATGATACGCTTTAGAAGCGGCGGCCGCCGCTTCTGTTCGAGCTCTTTTAGCAGGCGGAGCACCGCCTGCTTCAACACCACGCGCCGGGGTTAAATCACCCCGACGTGGAGAAGTACTTGGTCCAGGTGGGGCTCTGCGTTCCCGCAACCACCTGTGATAATCATTGTCGCTGTAATAGCTGACAGCGACACCAGAGTCATCATCGCTGTTAGGCGATGAGCACCTAGCGAGTTTCGACTCGCTAGATCCTTTAGTGGGGACAGCTGTATCCCCATCACTTTGTTCGGAGTCAGAACTCCCGAACATGGCCCTCTTGGCAACACGCCATTTGGAAGTTGCCATCGTGAGAGATGTTGCATTAGCACCATCTCCTGTTTCTTGCCAGATGCCGCCTTAGCAGCATCTGTGGTCGAAGACGGTACGTCTTCCGACTTTTGCGTAGTTGACGCTGCTAATGCAGCACCGTCATCACTCAACACCTCCGCACCTAGTGCGGAGGCGGAGGAAGAAGATCCTTCATTGTTTTCAGCAGCGATCTTTAGAGCGCCGCCGCGTGCCTTGACCATAGACTCGATGGTCAATCAGTTGGTAAATGAGAACGACCAACAAGTGCCACCCATGATTGGCCAAAATAAGAATTATTATTAGCCAACCACCTTAAGTGGGGGGTGATGTAATGGGGTGCCATTACATAATTGATATTCAAGTTAGAATATCACAGTTTAATTTCGGACGCGTTGTCTGAAATTTAAATAAAAGATTATAAGTTATTATAATCTATGAAGGAAAAGTCGATTTCGGTATAAATACCGAATCTTGCAGGTTAACTAATAGTACGGTTAGTTGAATACTTGATATTATTATATTAATTAGTTAGTTACTATACTATTAGCCTCTAAACCACCCATTAAATAAACACTCTTAATTTTGCGTTCTTAGACTCAAGTAAATATTTATATTTACTTTTTAGTATAGGATTAGTTGTTATCAACTAATCCTGCCCTAATTGTATTGCGCGCTTCCTCGCAATTACAATGTAAGCCTGTAACAGTATCAGTCCTGTTACATGGAATATTCTCGTGGAGAAGCGTCAGACGGGGGTGGTAATGCGTACCAACGCCCAAGAGGCGATACCAAGATAAGCATGGCTTCATTGGAAGGAAGTCATGAGGAGAGGGTTGCCTACAGAGCAGGCAACCCTGAAGCGTTAATCTTTAGGCATCTAAGCAAGGTTGGAGCGAATTGTATCGATCGAGGTAGCGTAGAAAGATGACGAACAGATCATAGGTCAACCAGGGATCTAAGGACGCGGGTATGTACACCCGGGGGTCAATAGAGATGCCGAATAGGCTGCGCACGCGCATGTAATGCAGACGCTTTCACCCAAGCAGTGAAAACTGCAAATTAGAGTCTTCGACGGTACGGAAGTGTACCAGGGACTGAGGTCAGGTTTTCACCCGTGGGGAAGGAAATTTTTGCGGCAGATTGGAATTGCTGAGGCAGCGTATGGGTTCCCATAGAGTAAAGACGTTAAAGTCGATCTCCTGGGACAATATTTATCTGTTACTACAGAAAGTTATTACAACCGTCAAGTCGAGACGTGGTGGAGTGAGACTCCTGCGTTATGGTATGTAATGGACAAGATGTTATCGACTTTTCACACGCAGCTGACGCCAGCTCAAACGATGAAGTTATTTTTAGCGAGAAAATGTTTTTTAAGAACGTGGCCAGAGCATTATCGTTATCTATTGGCTGTGGCTGAAGCGGTAGGAGGGCATGCGAATTCTATGGTTCTGGATAACGTCATTTACCATGCAGCACCATATATCAAGCAAGTTATGATGTCAAGATACGACTACACACGCATTGATTATCTACGGCATGGTGAAGAGCTTTGTCAGTTTGCGCAGGCCGTCGAGCATGACGGAAGTAAGGCAAGGATGACGACAAGTGGAGCAGTGAACGCGGTGGAGGATAAAAAGGAAAAGTCAAGGAAGTGTTACGTGTGTGGAGAAACCGGACACTTGAAGTGGAATTGTCCAAAGAAAGGGGCGAAGGGAGTGGATTTATCGTTGACGATTACTGGAGATTTCGGAAACATACCAAGTAAGAAGTGGATATTGGACAGCGGGGCAAGTATGCATTTAACCCAGGATTCGAATTTTTTGTGGAACACTGAAACAGTATCCGGTGTATGTTTTCGGGCTGATGGGAAGCAGTTTAAAGTCGGGATGAAAGGAGATCTACAAATTTACGCAAGCTGCGGATAAAGCCGGTGCGTACACGCACGGTGCGGCTAGCGCACAGAGGAAGACTTTCCTAAAGCGGCGATGTGCCGCTACTTAGCCGATACGCCCTTATAAAAGGGCTTAGTAAGAGATTGCTCTCTTACTCGGGGCCAAGATTTCCCTTGGTTTACCAGTTAGAATTAACTAACGCCTTGAAAAAAGGCTTCCCTTAGATAGGGAGTAGCTAAGGGAGGTATTCCCTTTGGCTACAGACACTCACAGCAGCGCGACCGGTCGAGGTCGTCCGTCTAGCTGGATTAGTGTATTTTGTAAACTGAATATATATTTAATATGTAATTAGCCTAAATTAATTAAACTAATGTAAACTATA
This sequence comes from Peronosclerospora sorghi, assembly GCA_026184515.1. NCBI lineage: Eukaryota > Oomycota > Peronosporomycetes > Peronosporales > Peronosporaceae > Peronosclerospora > Peronosclerospora sorghi. Next base: position 5,383,354 of record CM047582.1, read on the forward strand.
TGTAATACTAAGTAGAACTTACTCCATTCGTACCTAGCCGAGATGTACACACCTGTGTACCAACACGTGGCAGGCTGCCACGCCTCCACCAAGGGCTCCTGCCCTGGTTGGTTAAAATAATCAATAGGTCTAAACCTTTCGGAACGGTCAATACTGACCCCAACTGTAGTGTATTTACGTACACAGCATAACTAAATGTAACCAAAATGTAACCCTGTTACATCCTCCCCCATCAAGACTATTGCTTACGCAATAAATCAATCATAGTTGGAGAACTCCAACTGCCAGAACTTCTGGCTTACCATGAGCACCTTTAGTGGTGCTGAGGTTTCTCTTCGAGAAGAGGGTGGAGACTATTCCGATCACTCGGAGGTGGATGCCCTTGGGGATATATCCCCAAAGGCAGACCGCTCCGACAACGCCGATCGGCGATTTCGGCAGTCCAATGCGTTCCCCACACGTGGGAAAAATGCACTAACGCGTGCGCCACCTCTAATGTAACGGGGTTACATTCGGGTAACACTGAGTGTTGGTGTACATGAGTACACCACGGTTGAGGCCAGTATTGGCCGGGTTGAAAGGTTTCGAACCTTTGGTTATGTTAACCAATCAGGGCATGGACCCTTGGTGTGGTGGTGTGTCAGCCATCCACGTGTCAGTACACAGGAGTGTACACTACATTTTAGATAGGTACGAATTAGGAATATTCTACTTAGTGTTACATATAGTTTATATTAGTTTAAATAATTACATATTAAATATATTCAGTTTTACTTTCACTCCTTAGTACAGACGCATGACCTCGACCGGTCGTGCGTGTAGTGAGTGCCGTAGCGTAAGGGGAGACCTCCCCTTAGCTACACCCTTTGTAAGGGAGCCTTGCCGTTAAGGCACTAGTACAGGCTAGAGTAAACTAACCCGGGAATCTTGACCCCGAGTAGGAGAGCTCTCTCCTACTAAGCCCTTAATAAGGGCGTATCGGCTAAGTAGCAGCGAACGCCGCTTTAAGGAAAGCCTTCCTCTGTGCGCTAGCCGCACCGTGCGTATACGCACCGGCTACATCTGGTAGCACTTGTAGTCAATCCAACACCTGTGTTGGTAGACTAGACATACTCTGCAAAGGATGAATCAGGACGATTGGGATAGTTTGACCCTCGTCCAACAGGAAGCCTTTAAAAGGCTGTTACCCTTAGCGGGGGAAGAAGGTATGAAGCTCCTAGTGGAGCAGGACCTTGAGGCCGTAAAGGCAAGGGTGAATGCCCTCATCGCTCATGAAGCTAGTTGTGGTGGACGTCATTCCACGGGGGTGCGCTCTCCATTATCGTTTAAGATAAAGGAGTTCACCGGAGAGAAGGGTGACAACCTTTATGTTTGGTTGCGAGAGGTCGAAACGGCCTTCGCCACAGCGAACATGACCACTGATCACTTGCAAGTGGGACTTGCATTGACCCATCTTACGGGCAAAGCCCGTACATGGGCGTTTACATGCTCGGAATCAGTCAAGGACGTGTTTCCAACATGGAAGGTCCTTAAGCAGAAGCTTATGGACATGTACGCAACACCTGATCTGGTTTTCCAGAATCAACTGGCGTTCCTGAGGTGCCGTCAAGGCACTGAGGACCTGGAGGTTTATATCCAGGAGCTTAAGACCCTGTTGGCATGGATGTACGCGAATGCGTATTCGGACGATGTGTCCATTCCCGTCTTCATGGGAGGCCTGAAAGAAGGGCCAGCACGTTCGGAATTGTTCCGATGCCTACCCGAATCCCTGGGAGAGTCATTCAAGATGGCGTTCAACGCCGAGAGGAACTTCCGTTCCTCTAAGGTGGGTCCCGAACCCCTGGACCTGAGTCAGGTCGAAGCGGAGGAGAAACCCCCCGCTAAGAGTCATTCTGACTCTTTTTCAAAGAGCTTAGAGGCAGAGCTCTTAGCTATGTTGCAGCGGCATGGGCGGCTGAGATGCTTCCTGTGTGGAAGCACAGATCATCTGAGGAACAGATGTTCGAAAAATCCCCAGCGAGACACTCGCTACAAGGGACCAAGGATATGGAAAAACCCCTTGTCCAAGCCGTCGGGAAACGACGGCTCCCAGTAGGTGCGGGGAGCCCTACTGGGGGACCCCTCAGTGCTGTTAAGCCCCCGGGTAGAGGACGACAGCACAAAGCCCCGAGGGAAGCGGTGCTTTCTAGCACGGAGTTGGTGTACCAGCCAGGTTTGCTGGTAGTCCTTGCGGACGTGAAAGGCTTTGATAAGCCTTGGAGAGTCTTGATAGACTCTGGAGCGTCTGACAATTATGTCAGACGGGCTTCTGTGGAGAAGATTCGGCTGTATTCCGAGGCCCTAGAGGCACGTTCTCGTGACGTTGTCACGGTCCGTCTTGCGACAGGCGTACATGTTTCTGTACCCAAGGTCTCTATTGACCTTAAGCTGAAGTTTGGAGACTTCGATAGCTCAGAACTTTTCCTAGTCCTGGATTTGGACTCGAGGTATGACCTCATCCTGGGCATGAAGTGGCTGGAACGCCACGAGCCATGGATAGACTGGAAGTCTAAGTCCATTGGCTCAACGCCCCGCGGTCGGGTGAAGCATTGGCGAGTCATGAACCCACCTTTGCTCGATCGCAAAAGCTATTCTGGCGTGAGATGCCAGAGATTGGGATGTCTGAAACGATCATTCCCAATGGCGTTAAGGAAGAGTTCCTTGACGAGGGGGATTCGGCGGTTAATCCCCGCGACGATGTAGGCGAGACTGGTGAGTCGCCAGTGATAGAGGTGGAATCCTCTGAGGGTAAGCGCGAGGCGCTTAGAGAAGAGACCCGAAGTTCGTCTCTTCTACAGGTCGGAATTGATTCCGACCACGCCGTGTCCGGCGAACAAGTTGCGACTCCAGTGGTAGGGGTGGAGACCCCTGTGGTTAAGCGCGAGGCGCTTCCAAGCGAAGAGACCCGAAGTTCGTCTCTTTCGCGCGTCGGAAATGATTCCGATTACGCCGGTATAGGCGAGACCGGCGAGTCACCGGTGGTAGAGGTAGAGACCTCTGTGGATAGGCGCGTGGCGCCTCCAGTAGATGGGGCAATTGACTCCCCCATCTGGGTCTCGGGATGAGTCCCGAGGCCAGTAGTCAGCAGTCCTACAGGATGATGAATAGTGTGACAGTTGTTGTCACAGAAGGCGTAAGCCTGGAACGGTTGCCTGGGGTAGGCGAACTGTTGTTGTTGGAGGAGATGTCCTTCAACGAATTTGAAACTGCTTTGAAAGCAGAGGAAATCGACGAGGTTGTCGTATTACGTCCAGAAGAGGAGTTGAACTCCTCATCCACGATGGACGAGTCAGTTTTGGTACAAACCAAACAGGCATTGAATGCCCGAAGCGGCCTCAAGATCCTCGCGGATCCTGAGGACCCTTACCATTCCTTATTAAAGGAATTTGGAGATGTCATTAGTGACAACCCGCCGATGGGGTTACCGCCGGATCGGGGGGTCCGACATGAAATTGATTTGGTTCCTGGAACCAAATACTGCGTCACTAGGCATTGGCCTCTCCCCAAGGAACAATGCGACGTCATCGACGCATTCTTAAAGGGGAAGAAGAGGCAGGGATGGTACGGGAGAGTAAGTCTCCCCACTCATCTCCCACTTTTTGTGTTCGTAAACCGAACGGAAAGTGGCGCATTGTGCATGCGTACAACAAGCTGAATTCAGCTACTGTACCAATGCAGACTCCGATTCCTCGGAAGGATGTCCTCCAGAACAATATGGCGGGCTGTACTGTGTACAGTGCCTTAGATCTGGTGGACGGGTATTATCAGGTGCTCATGCGAGCGTCCGATATCCCGATTACAGCGGTTAGCACGCCTAGTGGCAAGCTGTGGGAGTGGCTTGTTATGCCACAAGGGATTTCAAATGCACCAGCGACTTTCAATCGCTTGGTGACTCAACTCTTCCGCCCTCATAGGAAGTACGCTCAGACGTACTTCGACGATATATTCGTCCATAGTTGTGCAGAGGCGACTCGTCTGATGTTCAGACGCATCTGATACACCTTCGAGCAGTGCTCGAATGTATGCGAGAGCATAAGTTATATGCAAACGCATCCAAGTGTATCTTTGGTGCTGAGGAAATTCCTTTCCTCGGATGATTCATTGGTAAGGATGGAGTGCGGGCGGATCCCGCGAAGGTAAAAGCCATTGTGGAGTGGCCTTCGCCTGTGAATGTTAGAGATTTACGGAAGTGGCTTGGATTAGCCAACTATATCCTCAAGTACAGCGAGAACTACGCTGAAATGGCGAAGCCATTGACCGACCTTCTTAAGAAGGATGTTGATTGGTGTTGGGAAACTGAACACCAAAACGCTTTTCAAGCGGTTAAGAGGAGATTGTTAAAAGCTCCCGTTCTTGCTCTCCCAGACTCTGGGAAACCATTTAGTGTCGTCTGCGACGCCTCCGATTTCGCAATCGGATGTGCTTTGTTACAAGTAGACGATGCAGGAAGGGAACGCGTAATTGCGTTTAAGTCGAGGCAGCTTAAAGCTGCAGAACGGAATTATCCCGTTCATGACAAGGGGCTACTTGCAATGAAGTATGCTCTTGTCAAATTTAGGGTTGACCTACTCGGCTCAAAGCCGTTCGTGGTTTATACTGACCACGCGTCCTTACGGACAGCGACAAAGTCGCCTCATCTCTCGCAACGGATGACCCGTTGGCTCTCCTTCTTTGCGGAGTACAACTTTGAGGTTAAGTATAAACCTAGCAAGCAGAACGTGCTTGCAGACGCGTTGTCGCGTCGTCCCGATTACGAGCTCGCTCACGCGACATTCGTCACCACGTCTGTAGTGGATCTCATACATCAGGCGTATGAAAAAGACCCACAATGTACGGCGCTTATCCGCGCGTTAGGTGAAAAGTCCTGGCTCGTCTGAGCCAACCCTGTCAAGTCGAGCTAGAGCTCGTTTACACCGTTACAGGTACTGTGACGGTCTGCTATTTTATAGCACGAGTGCGGAGGACACTCCGCGGGTGGTAGTTCCTCATAATGAGGAACTGAAGTATAGAGTCCTCTTTGAGGCACATGACGCCCCTACCGGGGGTCATTTAGGTCGGGATAAGACTACAGCGCTTTAAGCGCTTTGTATAGGTGGCCCAATATGTATAAGTGGGTCGGTGCTTATATACGCACTTGTGAGACGTGTCAGAAGGTTAAACCCTCTGCAAGTTCAGCTGCGCCTTTGGCGAGCTTATCGGCTCCAAGGGAGTGTTGGAAATCCATTGGCATGGATTTTATCTTCGGTTTTCCGAAGGACAAGGCCGGTAACACCGGAATATTGGTCTTTCTAGACCGTTTGAGCAAGATGGATCAACTTGCGGCGGTGCCAGAGTCCATAGATGGACAAGGAACAGCAAAATTGTTCCTAGACCGTGTCTTTCGACAACACCGATTCCGTTGTATCGGATCGGGATCCCCGTTTTACGGGACAGTTCTGGGGAGCGTTGTTTAAGGTGCTGGGCACCAAGCTCCTCATGTCTACTGCGGATCACCCGCAGACGGACGGTCAGACGGAACGCGTTAATCACGTTGTTGAGGATATTCTCCGGAGTTTATGTCCAGATTCTCCAAAGAGTTGGAGTGAGATGAATTTGCTATCAACAATTCGGTACATGCATCTACGGGGTTTACCCCGTTTTACGTGAACGGATTGGTGAATCCGAGGGTTCCGTTAAAGCCACGTGTGTGTGGCCCAGGGCTTGAGGGGGGGAGGATTCCCCGATGTCAGCCCTGTATCTGTGCGAAAGCACATCGATAAGTTTTTATCGACGCGCCGTAGTGTCTTACGACACGTCTGCGATGCCATGGCGGAAAGCCAAGACAAGCAGAAAGAGCAAGCTGACCGAAAGGGACGGCTTAACAAAAATGTATACAGAGTAGGATAAAGTGTTTTATTAAACGCTAAAAATCTTCCTACACAAGCAGTTTCAAATGTGTTGCGCAATAAAATGCTCCCCAGGCTTGTGGTCCCCTTTAAGGTGTTAGCCCGAAAGGGCTTGTCGTACACCTTAGACATCCCGAAGGCGATGCGTACGCATCCAACCTTTATGTCGGTATGCTTAATCCATACCAGGACCCGGAGGCGGGTCCCCTCCTGGAGGAGGGTGGAAAGGCGGATAGCCGTAAGGCACCGCAGGGCGAAGGAAGCCCAATAGGGCTAAAATGTGACCACGAAGCTCCGCAACGGTCGTCTCGAGAGAGGCAAGCCGCCTCTCGAAGCGATCAGTGGCATCCCGCTAATCGCGGACCCCCTCGTGGAGATCATGGATGCGAAGGCTGTGTCGATCACAGCGGGCGTGAATCTCACGTCGCAATTGTGCGACCTCCTCCTCCAATGCTCGATGCGGAGAGTACTCCACACTTTCATGTGGAGCGGCTGATGGCGCGGCGCCATCATCGGGGTCAAGCACAGTATCAGGTGAAGTGGAAAGGTTATCCACACTCACAGAGTTCGTGGGAGTTCGAGACTCCCCTAAGGCAGGATTGCCGCGAAGTCGTTGACCCACAGCGGGATTCTCCCGCTGTAGGTCAACGACCAGAGGGGCATGAGAAGCCTCTTCACTCCCAATAAGTGGGAGTTGGCCGGAGGCAGATGTGGCGGCCACACTGTCTCCGGACATCAGTGTGGAGACAGGGGCGCTGGCGTAGCGCGTGCGATACGGAGCACGTAGTTGCTCCATCGCCTTAGCTTTGGCAAATGTAAGGCGCAACACACTCTCCACCCAAATGTCTCGACGGGAATAGCTGTCATGCAGCTCATCGAAGATGGGGAGAAGCTTCTTCCCTTCCGCCCAAGCGCGGAACTTCTTCTCTGCGTCATCGGCACTTTCTCCCGGAGAAAGAACGAAAGGAACCTCGCGGAGGTTCTCAACAGGGGCACCTTGTGCCTGCCTGTTTAAGCGCTCTCGGTACGAGAAGCTAGTGAACTGCTTTTGTGTAAGCAGTTGTTGCCGGGTTTCTCACGGCGTTCGCGTTGGTACGGCTGTTCAGCCGCGGGGCCAGGGGTATAGGACGCTATACTAGTCCTTACCAAACGCCTCGACCATATTGGAAGGTCACGAGGACCATCGAAATTGTAAGCCGCCCTTGACGGGCGTTTGGGGGCGCGCAACGCAGCCCTTAGGGCCTGTGCGGCAAGTTGGGAGTCTTGAGCTACGCCCAGCTCATTAGTGATGATCGCCTTAGGCGATTCGGATGTATCATCCGATACGGGCAGGGGTTCCGCACTGGTTAGTGCATATTTTCCTCTCGTGTGGGGAAGGGATTAGGCTGTCGACAACGCCGTTCGGCGCTGTCGGAGCGGCTCACCATTGGGGAGGTATCCCCAAAGGCATCCACTTCCGAGTTTTCGGAGTAGTCTACCTCTTCTAGAGGAGACGCCATAGCACCACTAGAGGTGTACATATGGATGGCCAGGGGAACTGGCGTTGGATTTCTCCAACAAAATTTTGTTTATTGCGTAAGCAATAGTCTTGATGGGGGGATGTAACGGGGTTACATTCGGGTAACACTGAGTGTTGGTGTACATGAGTACACCACGGTTGAGGCCAGTATTGGCCGGGTTGAAAGGTTTCGAACCTTTGGTTATGTTAACCAATCAGGGCATGGGCCCTTGATGTGGTGGTGTGTCAGCCATCCACGTGTCAGTACACAGGAGTGTACACTACATTTTAGCTAGGTACGAATTAGGAATATTCTACTTAGTGTTACATATAGTTTATATTAGTTTAAATAATTACATATTAAATATATTCAGTTTTACTTTCAGTCCTTGGTACAGACGCACGACCTCGACCGGTCGTGCGTGTAGTGAGTGCCGTAGCGTAAGGGGAGGCCTCCCCTTAGCTACACCCTTTGTAAGGGAGACTTGACGTTAAGGCACTAGTACAGGCTAGAGTAAACTAACCCGGGAATCTTGGCCCCGAGTAGGAGAGCTCTCTCCTACTAAGCCCTTAATAAGGGCGTATCGGCTAAGTAGCGGCGAACGACGCTTTAAGGAGAGCCTTCCTCTGTGCGCTAGCCGCACCGTGCGTATACGCACCGGCTACATCTACCAACTGCGGATGATGCGTCCGGGTCGCCTAAGGAGACCATCACCAATGAGCCAGACACGGCTCAGGAGGCCCGACATGCCGTACAAGCACGGAAGGGTCCTCGTGACCCTCAAAAGAAGGCCAAAAACGAGGTGAAGAGAGGTTTAGCCTCCCATATCACCGGCCCTGCGGCTGTACTGCCACGTGAAATCGCGCGCCGGAAACAACTCCGGTCAAGAATGCTAACACCGAAGCAGTTCAATGTCAAATCGTACCGAGCGCGCCTCGGGAAACAGGCACGGGGTGCCGTCGTTGAGCCCCTCCACGAGGTTCCCTATGTCCTCCTGCAAGACGAGGATGTCGAGGAGGAAGAGAGGGCGTTCCACGCTTGGGCGGAAGGGGAGAAGCGTATCCCTAGCTTTGACGAGCTGTACAACGGCTATTCCGAACGCGACGTTCGGATAGAGAGGGCGTTGCGCTTGGCGTATTCTCAGGCCAAAGCGCTGGCCCCGGTGTGGTGCCGGAGAGCAATGCAAACTCTGCATCTTCCTCCGGGAAACTCTCAGCTACTGGGAGTGAAGGGGCTTATTCCGCCCCTTTGGTCGTTGACGCTCAGCGGGGGTCTCCCGCTAGAAAGCGTAAACGACGTCAGGGCAATCCTGCCGCAGGGGAGTCTCGGACTCCCACGAACTCAGTGAATGTGAATAACCTTTACACTTCACCAGGTTTTGGGTATCACCCCGATGAAGGCGTCGCGCCATCAGACGCCCCCACATGGTAATGTGGAATACTTTCCGTATCAATAACTGGAAGAGGAGGTCTCGCAATTGCGACGTGAGTTCTACGAGCGCTGTGATCGACACAGCCGTCGCATCCATGATGCCCAGGTAGGACTCCGCGACGAGAGGAATGCGAATGAACGCCTCGATGGGCAGCTTGTATCCCTAGAGTATCTCGTTGCGGAGCTTCATGGTCGTATTTCGACCCTGTCGGAGATGTTCCGACCTGTCGTGCCTTTCGGCTATCCGACTTCCCAACCTCCTCCAAGAGGGGACCCGCCTCCGGGTTCTGGTATGGCTTAAGCATACCCACATAGAAGGTTGGATGCGTACGCATCGCCTTCGGGATGTCTAAGGTGTACGACAAGCCCTTTCGGGCTAACACCTTAAAGGGGACCACAAGCCTGGGGAGCATTTTATTGCGCAACACATTTGAAACTGCTTGTGTAGGAAGATTTTTAGCGTTTAATAAAACACTTTATCCTACTCTGTATACCTTTTTGTTAAGCCGTCCCTTTCGGTCAGCTTGCTCTTTCTGCTTGTCTTGGCTTTCCGCCATGGCATCGCAGACGTGTCGTAAGACACTACGGCGCGTCGATAAAAACTTATCGATGTGCTTTCGCACAGATACAGGGCTGACATCGGGGAATCCTCCCCCCCTCAAGCCCTGGGCCACACACACGTGGCTTTAACGGAACCCTCGGATTCACCAATCCGTTCACGTAAAACGGGGTAAACCCCGTAGATGCATGTACCGAATTGTTGATAGCAAATTCATCTCACTCCAACTCTTTGGAGAATCTGGACATAAACTCCGGAGAATATCCTCAACAACGCGATTAACGCGTTCCGTCTGACCGTCCGTCTGCGGGTGATCCGCAGTAGACATGAGGAGCTTGGTGCCCAGCACCTTAAACAACGCTCCCCAGAACTGTCCCGTAAAACGGGGATCCCGATCCGATACAACGGAATCGGTGTTGTCGAAAGACACGGTCTAGGAACAATTTTGCTGTTCCTTGTCCATCTATGGACTCTGGCACCGCTGCAAGTTGATCCATCTTGCTCAAACGGTCTAGAAAGACCAATATTCCGGTGTTACCGGCCTTGTCCTTCGGAAAACCGAAGATAAAATCCATGCCAATGGATTTCCAACACTCCCTTGGAGCCGATAAGCTCGCCAAAGGCGCAGCTGAACTTGCAGAGGGTTTAACCTTCTGACACGTCTCACAGGTGCGTATATAAGCACCGACCCACTTATACATATTGGGCCACCTATACAAAGCGCTTAAAGCGCTGTAGTCTTGTCCCGACCTAAATGACCCCCGGTAGGGGCGTCATGTGCCTCAAAGAGGACTCTATACTTCAGTTCCTCATTATGAGGAACTACCACCCGCGGAGTGTCCTCCGCACTCGTGCTATAAAATAGCAGACCGTCACAGTACCTGTAACGGTGTAAACGAGCTCTAGCTCGACTTGACAGGGTTGGCTCAGACGAGCCAGGACTTTTCACCTAACGCGCGGATAAGCGCCGTACATTGTGGGTCTTTTTCATACGCCTGATGTATGAGATCCACCACAGACGAGGTGATGAATGTCACGTGAGCGAGCTCGTAATCGGGACGACGCGTCTGCAAGCACGTTCTGCTTGCCAGGTTTATACTCAACCTCAAAGCTGTACTCCGCAAAGAAGGAGAGCCAACGGGCCATCCGTTGGGAGAGATGAGGCGACTTTGTCGCTGTCCGTAAGGAAGTGTGGTCAGTATAAACCACGAACGGCTTTGAGCCGAGTAGGTCAACCCTAAATTTGACAAGGGCATACTTCATAGCAAGTAGCGCCTTTTCATGAACGGGATAATTCCGTTCAGCAGCTTTAAGCTGCCTCGACTCAAACGCAATCACGCGTTCTCGTCCCGCATCGTATGCTTGCAACAAAGCACATCCGATTGAGAAATCGGAGGCGTCGCAGACGACGCTAAATGGTTTCCCAGAATCTGGGAGAGCAAGAACGGGAGCTTTTAACAATCTCCCCTTAACCGCTTTGAAAGCGATTTGGTGCTTAGTTTCCCAACACCAATCCACGTCCTTCTTAAGAAGGTCAGTTAATGGCTTCGCCATCTCAGCGTAGTTCTCGCTGTACTTGTGGAGATAATTGTCCAATCCAATCCACTTCCGTAAATCTCTAAGATTTACAGGCGAAGTCCACTCTACAATTGCTTTCCCCTTCGCGGGATCTTCCCGCACTCCATCCTTACCGATGAAGCATCCGAGGAAAGGAATTTCCTCTGCACCAAAGATACATTTGGATGCGTTTGCATATAACTTATGCTCTCGCATACATTCGAGCATCGCTCAAAGGTGTATCAGGTGCGTCTGAACATCAGACGAGTCGCCTTCCGCGCGACTATGAACGAATATATCGTCGAAGTACGTCTGAGCGTACTTTCAAGCGATTAAAAGTCGCTGGTGTATTCGAAATCCCCTGTAGCTTATCAAGCCACTCCCACAGCATGCCACTAGGCGTGCTGACCGCTGTAAGCGGAATATCGGACGCTTGCATGAGCACCTGATAATACCCGTCCACCAGATCTAAGGCACTGTACACAGTACAGCCCGCCATATTGTTCTGGAGGACATCCTTCCGAGGAATCGGAGTCTGCATGGGTACAGTAGCTGCATTCAGCTTGTTGTACGCATGCACAATGCGCCACTTTTCTTTCGGCTTACGAACACAAAAAGTGGGAGATGAGTGGGGAGACTTGCTCTCCCGTACCATCCCTGCCTCGTCTTTCACCTTGAAGAATGCGTCGATGACGTCGCATTGCTCGTTGGGGAGAGGCCACTGCTCAGTGACGCAGTATTTGGTTCCAGGAACCAAACTGATTTCATGTCGGACTCCCCGATCCGGTGGTAACCCGATCGGCGGCTTGTCACTAATGACATCTCCGAATTCCTTTAACAAGGAATGGTAAGGGTCCTCAGGATCTGCAAGGATCTTGAAAACGCTTTGGGCATTCAATGCCTGTTGTGTTTGCACCAAAACTGACTCGTCCATCGTGGATGAGGAGTTCAACTCCTCTTCCGGACGCAACACGAAGACCTCGTCGATTTCACCTGCTTTTACAGCAGTCTCAAACTCGTTGAAGGACATCTCCTCCAACGAAAACAGTTAGCCTACCCCAGGCAACCGTTCCAGGATTATGCCTTCTGTGACAACACCTGTCACACTATTCAGCATCCGGTAAGACTGCTGACTACTGGCCTCGGGACTCATCCCGGGACCCAGATGGGGGGAGTCAATTACCCCATCGATTGGAAACGCATCGCGCCTATCCACAGAGGTCTTTACCTCTACCACCGGTGACTCGCCGGTCTCACCTAATACGGCGTGGTCGGAATCAATTCCGACGTGCGAAAGAGACGAACTACGGGTCTCTTCTATTGGAAGCGCCTCGCGCTTAACCACAGGGGTCTCTACCCCTACCACTGGAGTCGCAACTTTTTCGCCGAACATGGCGTGGTCGGAATCAATTCCGATCTACAGAAGAGACAAACTACGGGTATCTTCTCTAGGAAGCGCCTCGCGCTTACCCTCAGAGGAATCCACCTCTACCACTGGCGACTCATCAGTCTCGCCTATATCGGCGTAGGGATTGATCGCCGAATCCCCCTCGTCAAGGAACACTTCCTTGAACTCATTGGGACTGATCATCTCAGACATCCCAATCTCTGGAATCTCACGCCAGAATCGCTTTTGCGATCGAGCAAAGGTGGGTTCATGACTCGCCAATGCTTCACCCGATCGCGGGTGCGTTGAGTCAATGGACTTAGACGTCCAGTCTATCCATGTCTCGTGGCGTTCCAGCCACTTCATGCCCAGAATGAGGTCATACCTCGAGTCCAAATCCAGGACTAGGAAAAGTTCTGAGCTATCGAAGTCTGCAAACTTCAGCTTAAGGTCAATCGAGACCTTGGGTACAGAAACCTGTACGCCTGTCGCTAGACGGACCGTGACAACGTCACGAGAACGTGCCTCTAGGGCCTTGGCATACCGCCGAATCCTCTCAACAGAAGCTCGTCTGACATAATTTTCAGATTCTCCAGAGTCTATCAAGACTCTCCAAGGCTTATCAAAGCCTTTCACGTCCGCAAGGACTACCAGCAAACCTGGCTGGTACACCAACTCGGTGCTAGAAAGCACCGCTTCCCTCGGGGCTTTGTGCTGTCGTCCCCTACCCGGGGGCTTAACAGCACCGAGGGGTCCCCCAGTAGGGCGCCCTGCACCTACTGGTAGTCGTCGTTTCCCGACGGCTTGGACAAGGGCTTTTTCCCCACCCTTGGTCCCTTGTAGCGAGTGTCTCGCTGGGGATTCTTCGGACATCTGTTCCTCAGATGATCCGTGCTTCCACACAGGAAGCATCTCAGCTGCCCATGCCGCTGCAACATATCTAAGAGCTCTGCCTCTAAGCTCTGTGAAAAAGAGTCAGAATGACTCTTAGCGGGGGGTTTCTCCTCCGCTTCGACCTGACTCAGGTCCATGGGTTCAGGACCCACCTTAGAGGAACGAAAGTTCCTCTCGGCGTTAAACGCCATCTTAAACGCCTCCCCCAGGGTTTGGGGTCGGCATCGGAACAGTTCCGAACGTGCTGGCCCTTCTTTCAGGCCTCCCATGAAGACGGGAATGGACACATCGTCCGAATACGCTTTCGCGTACATCCCTGCCAACAGGGTCTTCAGTTCTTGGACGTATGTCTCCAAGTCCCTAGTGCCCTGACGGCACCTCAAAAACGCCATCTGATTCTGGAAAACCAGATCAGGCGTGGCGTACATGTCCATAAGCTTTTGCTTAAGGACTTACCAGGTTGGGAACACGTCCGTGACCGAATCCGGACTCGTAAACGCCCATGTACGGGCTTTGACCGTGAGATGGGTCAGTGAAAGTCCCACTTGCAAGTGATCCCCGATCACATTCGCTGTGGAAAAGGCCGTTTTGACCTCGCGAAGCCACACAAAAAGGTTATCACCTTTTTCACCGGTGAATTCCTTTATCTTAAAGGATAACGGAGGGCGCACCCCCGTAGACGTAGAATGGCTTACGTACACACTCGCTTCATGGGCGAGGAGGGCGTTAACCCTCTCGCGCACGGAATCAAAGCCCTGCTCCACTAGGTGGCGCATGCCAACCGAACCCAATATGGGTACTAGCCTCTTAAAGGATTCCTGTTGGACGGGGGTTAACCTAGTCCAATCGTCCTGTTTCATCCTTTGCAGAGGATGTTGTCTACCAACGCAGGTGTTGGATTGACGACAAGTGCTACCAGAAGTAGCCGGTGCGTACACGCACGGTGCGGCTAGCGCACAGAGGAAGACTTTCCTAAAGCGGCGATATGCCGCTACTTAGCCGATACTCCCTTATAAAAGGGCTTAGTAAGAGATTGCTCTCTTACTCGGGGCCAAGATTTCCCTTGGTTTACCAGTTAGAATTAACTAACGCCTTGAAAAAAGGCTTCCCTTAGAAAGGGAGTAGATAAGGGAGGTATTCCCTTTGGCTACAGACACTCACAGCAGCGCGAACGGTCGAGGTCGTCCGTCTAGCTGGATTAGTGTATTTTGTAAACTGAATATATATTTAATATGTAATTAGCCTAAATTAATTAAACTAATGTAAACTATATGTAATACTAAGTAGAACTTACTCCATTCGTACCTAGCCGAGATGTACGCACCTGTGTACCAACACGTGGCAGGCTGCCACGCCTCCACCAAGGGATCCTGCCCTGATTGGTTAAAATAACCAATTGGTCCAAACCTTTCGGACTGGTCAATACTGACCCCAACTGTAGTGTACTTACGTACACAACATAACAAAATGTAACCAAAATGTAACCCTGTTACAGCGGAGGCATGGAACGCCTGATCAAGATAGAGAATGTTTATTACGTGAAGAATTTAGCACGCAATATTCTATCGTATGGACTCTTAGAAGAGAAGGGCTGTGAGTTGGGAATGCGTGGACAGTTGGCGAGTGATAAAATATCAAGGGAGTGGGGAGAGCATATTCGACGTTGAGAAGGTGAACAAGGTTCTAACAGTTAACGTGCATGTGGATATGCCCACGAAGAAATTTGGAGACATCGTGTAACGGGACGCTGTTTACACAGTTCCCAATAACACGACACACACGATTGCGCTGTAGAGGAAGACTTGTCAGTACTGCTTGAATCTACAAAATATACTCCATCGGTCCCGACTTGGAGGGACGAAGAGGGAGAGTAAGAGTGAGGAGGAGACTTGAGCAGAAGACGGAAAAATTGCAGCTGGATTGAAATGAGCTTACGGTTACTGAAACCTCTCCCTAGAGTCCTATGGGGTTATATGTAATCTCCCTACAAATGCAGAATTAACCTTGGGTTGAATTAGGTTGAACTTGAAGCTGAGCGTGAAGAATATTCTCACGGAACTTGAACTTCAAGGAGAAGCTTGAACTTGAACTTGAGACTCTTCTCCGAAGAATCTTCTGTGTACGGGGCGTTGTGATTGGCTGACATCAACACCATTGTACCCAAAATGACACGTCGGCTTCGTCAACAGGTGGTTTCCGAGCAGGACCATCACCGTTCGCAAAGACATGTCGCAGGCAGAGAACACTCGAGAATGTTCGAGAACATTCCGTGCGGACGTAATCAATGATTACTCCGTGAGTGTCGGTGTGTAGACATGGATCATGTCTGTGCCACCTGGCAATCCAAAACAATTAGTGGGAATCACTAATCCGTAATTGGACATCGCCATGTAATGGCACTATTGCATAGGCCCATTACAGCCCGCCTCAGCAATTTAATACTACTCGCTTTTCCTTGCTTATCCTGACGGTGAGGACCACTCCTTTCTTCTCATATTTTTTTCGGAGTTCATCGATCAGGTCTTGCCGCTTAGCAAACTCCATCTCTGGCATTTGAATTGTCACCTATATTATGTATGTACTATAAACGGGTCCCACAGAATATGGATTATAAGAATTTATAATGCAGGAATTCTATTTTGGAACAACCTAAGAGTAACCGCACCCGTGCGAATAAAAATAATAGTAAATTTACCAGGGGTTAACCTGCCAATCGTAAATTTACTCGAAGTTTGTGGCCCCCCTACTGCACCGGAGAAAAATCTTATAGCAAACTCTCAGAATACCCCCCCACTGGAATAGACCATGGAGAACCACAACGATACCTTCTGGATTGACGTTCCTGAACAAATTATGTACCTCCTTGGAGCGTATGAAGCACTAGATAACGACGAAGGCCGAAACGCGGCGGCTCCCGTCCTGGAAGACGGAGAAACGTGGACCGAGGCTTCCAGGAAGAGCGTAGTCGGATAGTACGTGATTATTTCGCAGAGGATCCTTTTTACGGAGATACAATTTTACGTAGGCGTTTTCGTTTAAGTCGCCATCTTTTCCCCCGCATAGTCCATGCAGTAGAAGCGCACGACGAATATTTCCAGCAACGGCCTGATTCAACAGGAAAAAATCGGCCTCTCCGACTTGCAGAATTGTATTGCAGCTACCCGCCAACTTGCATATGGAATGACAGCCGACGCAGTGGACAAGTATGTACACACCGGCGAAATTACGGCCATAAAGAGCCTAAAACGTTTCTGCCGGGTCAACATTGAACTGTTCGGGGATGAATACCTTCGCCGGCCAAACGAAACGGACATGGAACGGCTTCTACGTTCAAACGCAGAACGAGGTTTTCCAGGAATGCTTGGAAGCCTTTACTGCATGAAAACTGGACGTGGAAGAACTGCCCAACTGGTTGGCATGGGAAGTATACCGGAAAAGAAGGAGATACGACAATCGTTCTTGAGGCGTTCGCTTCTTACGACTTGTGGATCTGGCATGCTTTCTGTGGTATGCCTGGATCTACAACGATATCAATGTCCTTGAACGTTCGGATCTCTTTTCCGACATCGAGCATGGTCGCGCTCCACCAGCGACGTTTACGATCAATGGGACTGAGTACGACATGGGATACTCCTTGGCTGATGGTAAAAGTACTAAACTTCACAATATTTCCCAGTTGCATCATGTAAACTGACGGAGATTCGGCGTTCTACCAGGAATCCACCCTCCATGGGCAACATTGGTGCAGACGATCGCCCACCCGCAAGGAGCAAAGCGGAAGAACTTCGCCGCCATGCAGGAGGCGTTGCGCAAAGATGTGGAGAGGGCGTTCGGCGTTTTTCAGGAAAGATTCGCCATTATCAAAGGACCAGTTCGTTTATGGCGCACTTGGGTTCTTCACGATATCATGACGTGTTGTGTGGTTCTTCTCAATTTGATTGTTGAAGACGAACGAGGAAGAAGTTTTCCTGCGGAGTACGAGGGAAACGTCCCTTCTCATTTTCCGTCATCAGCTTTTCGTCTTCTTCCTCCTGCCTCTCCTCACCTCCCGTTGGTTTCACAGAGTTTCTCAATCGTTATCGAGCTATCCGAAACCAAATTCAGCATTACAAGGTACGGAACGATTTAATAGAGCATTTATGGCAGAAAAAAAGGGATGGAGAATAGAATAAAAGGTTGAATTAAAGCTTTAATTCTTCGTCATTTTCATACAATCTGTGCGCAAACACATGCGTAACAGGGTTACATTCTGGTTACATTTAGTTATGTTGTGTACGTAAGTACACTACGGTTGGGGTCAGTATTGACCGGTCCGAAAGGTTTGGACCTATTGGTTATTTTAACCAATCATGGCAGGAGCCCTTGGTGGAAACGTGGTAGCCAGCCACGTGTTAGTACACAGGTGGTGTACACTACATTTTAGCTAGGTACGAATGGAGTAAGTTCTACTTAGTATTACATATAGTTTACATTAGTTTAAATTAATTTAGGCTAATTACTTATTAAATATACCTTCACTTTACAAAACACGCCAATCCAGCTAGACGCACGACCTCGACCGGTCACGCGTGCTGTGAGTGTTTGTAGCTAAAAGGAATACCTCCTTTAGCTACTCCCTTTATAAGGGAAGCCTTGTATCAAGGCGTTAGTTAAGTCTAACAGGTAAACCAAGGGAAATCTTGGCGCCGAGTGAGAGAGAACTCTCCTACTAAGCCCTTTTACAAAGGTCGTATCGGCTAAGTAGCGGCACATCGCCGCTTAAGGAAAGTATTCCTCTGTGCGCTAGCCGCACCGTGCGTGTACGCACCGGCTACACATGCAGACTTGAATGTTTCGTGCTGGACATTGTAATGTGTTTGCAGGTCCTCATAAGAGGTTTCCCCCTTCACAGTTGTCAGCAACGTTCACAGGAAGTACCGTTCGCCAGCCTTTGGGGCTCACAAAATAAAGGCGGCCAACGCACATTCCTCGCTTTTAAATGAAGTTGAAGTATAAAAAAGTAGAATGTAATTCCTGCACGCCTCTACGGTCACCCCTTTATTCAATTCTACTTCTATTACTCGTCTTTTGTTCTATTTGATTCTAATTGCGCCTCCAACTTGCGCAGGATCTGCGCTTGTTCCAGCTCATAAAAGCGACGCTGCGTCGCGGTCATGCCTTCCATTGTCCGAGACATGATTACTTCCTGGTTGCGCAAGGCTGTCTCTTCTGATAGACTTTGCAATCTAGCAGTGATAGCAGCCCTGGAATCCTCCCATTTTTTCCCACAGTTCTTCGATTGCTTTCGCCCAGGTGGGCGTCTTTCCTCTTCCTCTACCTCTACGCCGCCACCCATCACATCTCGGCTTCTTTTACCTTTCTTACTGTTGTCGCTCAACTCACCCACAGTCTCCTGCCACTTCGGAGTGTGCCGAAGAAGCAACCAAAACGAATACATGGTAAAACCAGTTTTGTACTGCTCCTCGAACAACGTAAGCGCGTCCCGAACCTTGTCGTCGGAAGTCTTGCCACTTTCATTACGGGCTTCGATAGTCGCGAAGCAACCACAAAACTTGTTAACCATTCGTTTAATGCATCCCCAGCGAAGTTAACGGTGTCTGCGTTTCTATCGAAGCCGCTGCTCCGGAAACCCGTCTCAACCCTTTCCCAGAAGCCCTGCATCTTCTGCTCACTTCCCGGGATCGGATCCTGAGAAATGTACAGCCAGGACTTCACTAACTGTTTATCCTCTTTCTTGCTCCAGTTTCGCCCCTTCTCATTATTATTAGGAAGAAAAGTTGTCGGGGGATCAGGTGACGCAGGATTCGCGGGAATAGATGCAAAGTCAGAGTCCAAAGGCATAGATGAGAAGGCAGCACGAACGCAGGAATATTGCTGAAGTTCGGAGGGTAATTTCTGGGAAGACATTGGGAGAAGATGTAATGTGCTTGCAATGACAGGATTTGGTAGTACGAACGGGCAGTAGCAAACTTGCTACCCCGAATGATAAATTTTACTCGGTAGTCAATTTACTACGAAAATTGCTACTACCGGTGCGGTGCTGAAAATCAATTTCTCTGTAGTATATATAAAATACATTACTGCTTACCGCAACCGGTGCGGATGCTCTAAATGTTCCCATTAGAACAATAGTATTTTCAACTTAAATATCATTGGTTCTTATGTAATCGAGTCCCATTACAGCGTAGGTATCCGCGTAGGCGTCGAACCCGACCAACATGATCCAGACCACGAAGCGAATAAAACGACAAGCAGAATACACAGCTACACATGAATATTCGGTTGCAAATATTCGTATTTTCAACAGGTGTACAAAAAATTGTACCAAAAACAGGTATCTGTGTATTCATTGATAGCAATGCTAATTTCGTACTTGTTAAGAGATAAGGTAGTGTACTCAACCACAATGGTCGCGCTTCACTTGAAGTTTATATGTAGTCCCATACCAGACTACACGCGCATCGCTTGTAAATCTTCAACAGGCAATACACGGCGTTTGCACAGCAGGAGCAAAATCTAGGAGTGCACTCCGTCTCGAGCCTAGCGCCATTATATCAGTAGACATTAAAGAAAAGCTACGAAGGGAATGCGATGGTTTTGAAAGAGTACGTCAGTACTCACAATCTGAGTACCTATCATTAGGTACAGATATGTTGTGTAGGATACACGACGGGTATTATTCGATCAATGAAGAAAAAAACCGGTGGACACTCGATAAATTTCACCTCTACATTTTAATTTCTTCTTCCAGGTTTGGAGAAACTTCAATACTGACCATGATCGTCCCCCCCCCAAGATCCCAAATAGACAGGAAGATCGAAGATGATGCCCATGCTCATCGCCCATGTCGCCGTTCTCACCGCCACGTTGTGCGTCAGCGTCGCGGCTCAGTGCGACCCAAGCGCGTGGGCTCCCCCCATTGACGGCGTCTACAACACCACGAGTCGCATCGATCCATCGAAGCTCAATGTCCATCTCATTCCCCACTCGCATGACGATCCCGGCTGGCTCCTCAACGTGGACGAGTACTATGTCCAGAAAGTACAATACATTTTGGATACCGCGGTCGAGGAGCTCGTGCGGAACCCGGACCGACGCTTTATGTTTGTCGAGCAGTCGTTCTTCCAGCGCTGGTGGCACGAACAGGGCACGACCATGCAGCGCGTGGTCAAGCGCCTCGTGCACGAAGGGCGGCTCGATCTCACGGCGAATGGGGGCTGGGTCATGCACGATGAAGCCACGACGCACTACATTGCCATGATTGATCAGACGGCATATGGCCACGCGTTTCTCATGCACGAGTTTGGACTGAGTCCACGCATTGGGTGGCAGATTGATCCGTTTGGGCACTCGGCCACGCAAGGGTCGCTCTTGTCCCATGGCGTCGGCTTGGACGCGCTCTACTTCGGTCGCATCGACTATCAGGACTTTGACGCGCGGAGCCACCACAAGGAGCTCGAAATGCTCTGGCGCCCGAGCAAGTCCCGGGGCCGCGCTTCGCAAGTCTTTACCGGCGACATTATTGACTCGTACTGTCCGCCCCACGACTTTTCGTACGGCGATGCGACGAATGAGATCCAGGACGATGCCATGCTCCATGACTATGACGTGTGCCAAGTCGTGAACGACTTTGTTACGACGGTCGAGACGCGAGGCCACGTGACGAGAGGGAACCACGTGTTTCTCCCCATGGGCTGCGACTTTCAGTATGACAATGCCCGTCAGTGGTTCAAGAACATGGACAAACTCCTTCACTATGTCAACCAGGATGCCCGCGTGCATGTGCTCTACTCGAATCTCTCGTATTACACGGACACGAAACGCGCGCTCGGGCTCGCGTGGAGCGTCAAGACGGACGATTTCTTGCCCTATGCTTCGGCCCGTCATGAGTATTGGACGGGCTATTTCACGAGCCGACCGGCGCTCAAGCGATTCACACGCGTGGCGAATCTCGTGTTGCAACAGACGCGACAGCTCGATGCGATCTACCAGAGCCACCAGGCATCGCACTGGACGGCGCTCGAACGTGCCGTGGCGCTTGTCCAACATCACGATGGCGTCTCGGGCACGGAGAAACAAAAGGTCGCGAACGACTATGCGCTCCGATTAAATGACGGGCTCGTGGCGGCGGAGAAAGCGCTGAACAACGTCTTGGACGGGAGCGGGGACGCACACACGTATCGTTTCTGCTTGCGCGCGAACACGAGTGTCTGTGACGTGGCCACGCAAAACACTCAATTTGAAGTGCTCGTGCACAATGCGCTCGCGCGGAAACGGATCGAGACCGTGTCACTTCCCATCACCCACCCGGCGGCAAAGGTCGAGGTGCTCACTGGGAGCGCCACGGTGCGTGCCCAGAATGTGTACGTGGCACTGCCCGTGCATCCAGAGACAAAGGTGGCGCCGTACTCGTTGGTCTTTAGCGTCGAGCTCGATCCATTGAGCACGAGTCGATTCGTGGTGACACAGACCGACACGAGGAGGGACCAGGACACGGACGAGAACGAGAACGAGATGGCTGGCACGACGAGTCTTGAGGATGTGGTTGTGCTCGAGAACGAGCTCATGCGAGCGGAGATTAACAAGACCACGGGCTTGCTCACCAAGGTAGCCAACAAGAAGAAGAATCTGCAGCTCCCGCTCTCGCTGGACGTGGCCTATTACCAAGCGTTTCAAGGTGAAGGTCCGAAATCGGGTGCCTACTTGTTTCGTCCCGACTCGGCAACGACGTACCCCGTGACTGGCGCGAACCCATTGGACGTGACGATGGTCGAGCTGCAGCCAAGTGTTGCGGACAAACGGCTCAAGAGCGTGCCACGGGTGGCCTTCAAGATTGGGCGCTGGGTCACGCTAGAGTATCGCATGAACGATGACGATAAGTTTGTCGAGATTGAGTGGACGGTCGGCCCGGTGCCGATTGAGGACAAGCAGGGAAAGGAGGTGATTTTGCGCTTCGATACTGGCAAGAGCATTGCGTCAAAGGGGACACTGTACACGGACTCGAATGGGCTCGAGTTTATGAAGCGTGTGCGGAACCACCGCGACTCGTGGAACTTGACGTTGCATGATAATCAAGAGGCCGTGGCGGCCAATTACTTTCCAATTACCACGGGCGCGTATATCAAAGACGACCGGCGTCAACTGAACGTCGTGACGGATCGTGCCCAGGGTGCCGCGAGTTTAGTGGACGGACAGATTGAAGTGATGGTGCATCGCCGTCTCCTCGAGGACGACTGCAAGGGCGTGAGCGAACATTTAAACGAGACTGAGTCCGTGTACGACACGCGCACGAAAACATATGTGACAAAAGGCTTGGTCGTGCGTGGCAACTTGTTCGTGACCGTCGACGCGGCTGACGATGGGATGCGCAGCCTTCGCTCGAAGATGGAGGCGCAGTTTTTCCGTCCGCTCATCATGCTGCGCAACCATTCACGTGCTTCCCACGTCGCTGTGAAAAGGCCGTGGCTCACCGTGAAGGCCTTTCCTCCCAATATCGGGCTCACAACGCTCCAGCTGCTGTCGAAACGTTGTCTGCTGGTTCGCTTGACGCACTTGTATGCGGTGGACGAACACGCGAGTCTGTCGACACCGGCCACGGTGGACTTTTCCAAGCTCTTTTCGGTCCACAACTTGGTCGTGTCAGAGGTAACTGAGCTCGTGTTGACTGGCACGAAAGAGTTGCGTTCAATGGAGCACCAAGCCATGGAGTGGAAGACGACGGACGATGATGCGTATGGTTGGTCGCCTCGTTCGTTGCCGGTGAAAAAGACGTCGGTGACACTGCAAGCGATGGAGGTGCGTGCGTTCCGTCTATGCTTTGCCAAGAGTTCCAAGGGGGACACAAGTGATGGCGGGGACGCCCAAGACGCGGTCGAGGCGGCGCTCCAGGATCTGGTCAAGCTCCTCGCGACGGAGTAACTTGGTGGCACATTTCCCCATCGAGAGTGTGCCCCATGATCGCTTGCTTGGCAACAGCTTTCCATACTCGCGAGCACGTCTTCTCATGTTCTTTTCGGACGATAGTCACCTTGTGCCGTCTTTTCCATGCTCTTGCATTGAAAAATCTGGATGGGTCATTTATGTAAATACTTTCATGTTTTCCGCCGCAGTTGGCGTACCGTGTCTTATCATTGGTTGGAAGTCTATGTGACATGCCTTCTTTTCCACTATATCTACCAATAATAGAGTTCGATGGTGTATTATGGACTCGGAATTAGCTGGATGCAAGCGCTCGACTGAGAGAAGTTGATATCATATTATTTAAAGGACGACGACCCCGGCCTGTCACAAAGAATACCATTAAACGACGAAGACCCCCGGCCTGTCACAAAGAATTATTCTAATACAATTTTCATTTTTGCCATAAAATACTAAGGTACGGTTTGGACAACTAAACCCAAAAATTAGATATACCGTAGTTTCAGTGAAATTTCAATGACAGTTCGTCGGAACGACGGGTACCATCCCCTAGTAACAGATAAAATTGAAAAGGTGTATTATGTAAAGTTACCTTACGATATAGTCATACTAAAGATGCATATCAAAAGTAACCGTCAATGTATACCTAGAATATATACTCCCTTTTCCATCCAATGGGGTTTCACCATCTTGTAAGGGCGCAAAAACACAAAATGGGTACACGCACTTCCAACAGTGTGGTCATTCCACTCGCAAGCCCGGACACGAACCAGAGACGGCTGGATGGAGGACTACTGTACGCCTCATGTTGGCGCAGGTAGTCTTGGTAGCTTGAAGTGCGTGCTTGGATGGGCTGTAGCGGCTCTCAATAGCCGTAGCCCGTAGTGCTTGTCCGATTGCTCGAGGTTTGCCAAAGTAAAAGTCATATATATTATGTAAATATAAAAAGTTTTAAGTCACTGACTCGAGCTTAATTCCACTAAGCGCTACTGACTTAAAACCTGTACACACC
Source organism: Peronosclerospora sorghi (assembly GCA_026184515.1). NCBI lineage: Eukaryota > Oomycota > Peronosporomycetes > Peronosporales > Peronosporaceae > Peronosclerospora > Peronosclerospora sorghi. Next base: position 5,407,535 of record CM047582.1, read on the forward strand.
ATACATAAAAGTATTATCAGCCAATCCGTTTCCACCATATGATTGACCTCGAAAGCCCATAATGCATACGTCGAAAAACAACACTCCTCCTGAAACGGCGCGCGCTGCAACACCTTCAATACAAACCAATTAGATTTCGTAAATCTTGAACCCGCTGCGCACTTAAGTCTTTCGTTAGCTGGCCCGCCACCGTTTCCAAACTTGGCACGTGAGATGCCATAATCACGCCCTTCTTGCTTATATCCTTCAAAAACTTCAACTTGATGTCAATGTGCTTCGTACTGACAGCACTCGCTTCGGACTCCACATGCTTGATGGCGGCCTGATTGTCCATCTTCATTAGCAGCGGTGCCCTCGAGAAAACACCATTTCCAGTAGTAATTCACGAAGCCCCAATGCCTCCTCGCGTCCACCCACAGCAGCAGCCACAAACTCTGCCTCAGCCGTAGACAATGCCACTGCAGTTTTTTTCTTGCACTTCCATGACACTATAATCCCATTCAGGTATACCACCACTGCGCTCACACTTTTCCGGTCCGTTTTGTCGCCTGCAAAATCGGCATCCGTATAACAAGTGATCCGGATTGGCAATGGCAATTCGTCATCATGGCTCAGTCGGAGTTTCAAACTCTTGGTACCCTTAGGTATCTCACGACTCGCTTTGCTGCCTTAAAATCTCCCATCGTGGGTACGTGTGTGCGCCGCGTCACACGGTGCACAGAGAAAGCAATATCCGGGCGGGTACAACGAGAAATCCATAGGAGGCTGCCCACCAACGATTGAAAACTCTTTATACTTGGAAAATTTTCCCTTGACTTGGCTGGCAACAACTCCTTAAAATCTTACACACCGTCCATATTAAGCACCGGTGTGCTCGTTGCGTTCATCTTCCCAAAATCGTGTGCGATCAGGAGCTCATCAATAGCAGCCTCCTAATCCAACCTATATCCATCGCGGGTGTTTCCTTCGATATGAACGCCTAAAAACTTGCTCACGACTCCAAGGTCCTTGATTTTCAGTACTTCCATCTCAGCGAAAAACTTGTCAATTGCGTCCGATGTACTTCCGGTGACCAATAGGTCGTCGACATACGCCCCTACTAGAACAATGCCATCCACACCACGCCTGACGAACACGCAGGTATCCGTGACGCACTGTTCAAACTTCAGCTCCTCCAACGTTTGGCATAGTTGTTGATGCCATAGCCTTCCGGCCTGCTTCAGGCCATACAAGTTCCATTCCAATTTCAAACAGAGTTCGTCACTTGAATACACATCAAACATTTCACGTATTTCCATCGGTATCTGCATGCCTTGCGGAATCTTTAGATGAATTTCACAATCTTCTTCCGCCCTCGCCTTCGGGTAGGCGCTCGGCACATCACCGAGCCGCGCCGGTACTCCCCAGATATGTGACATGGACAGGATGACCTTTACGTTATCGACTTCCATGACTGTCGAAAACGTAAAGTAGTAGTGTGGTGGAGTCAAGTTCGAAATCGAATACATTTGTATCGACAACCTGACCACCACCATCGTGCCCATCCTTCCAACTTACGGGGGGGGGACCCCGCGGACCTCCATTCGAAATCTGGTCCGATCGTCCGCTGCTGGCAGACGACCGGTCATCATCCAAAGACACTTGGTCCGATTCACTTAAGTTCATCTCACCTTGTGTACCCGATGGAATGGGCTAGTTACACACTCGGTGGATCGGGATCGTAGATCGATCTGATTCAGTCTTGAATATGAGACCGTGATGGCTAGGTGTACCTAGGGCGGAACTCTTCACCCCAGGTACGTACAGACCAGAAACACTTCCAAAAGATAAATTCCAATAGGTCGATCGTCCAAACGATCTAGACCTGACCAATACGAAATAATAGAGGGTAGACCAATCAACCGGTCTAGCCCCTGACCAATATGAGAGAAGACCAAAACCGGTCTAAACTCCAACCAATGTTACAATAAGCCAATATGTCCACGTAAAGACCCAATATGCCCGTGAAACTCCACAAACGATATCTCCACGTAAAGACCAATCCAGTGAATAGCACTTTCCAAACGTACTTGAGTCAAAGTGTCGAGATCGCCAAATCGTACTCCCATCGAGGGACTTCCGGTGGCCAAAGTGCGCGTGCGGCGCGTCCAGACCGGGTATAATAGGCAAGAGGGGATAATTCAACCCTCTGCCCCCAAAAGCTCCGCGGCGGGCGGAGGCGGATAGTGTACGTGAAAAGAATAACGGCGACCCCTTGCTGCGGTGTAGACCAAGACCAGAAGAGGTTTTTGCCACTTATTCCTAGACCAAAATACTTTTACTTGGAAAATCCGCAACCAAAAATCTTCTACTTGGCAAAATCGCAACGAACCAAATAATACTACCTCCAAATGGTCCCTAATGTACCCACACAAAATTATGTAAAATACCCAATGTCAGGTGACTCACCCAAGACCTGCGTTCTTGATACTCCTTGAATCTGATAGGCTAAAAAGCCCCCCTTGTTTAGACCAATCGGAAGCTCGACCAACTGCCTTGACCAAAAGTGACCAAATTTGTGGTACACTTCACCACAGCCGCCCCTGAGTCAGACCGTTATCGTTGTGCGACACGGTCGGACTCAGG
>CM047582.1:5410259-5443650 GCA_026184515.1 Peronosclerospora sorghi
AATTTGTGGTACACTTCACCACAGCCGCCCCTGAGTCCGACCGTGTCGCACAACGATAACGGTCTGACTCACCCATCACTCGACCAACTGGACCTTGGTCACTCACACTTCTTCCCCATGGACCAAACATCTTCGACACCTGCGTCAGGTACTGCCTTTACTGCACTTGATCTTCTTATGCTTCCCTTTGACGCTTGTTCTTGTTGTTCTTGCAGAAAATCTATGCGCCGAGTCGCCCCACCTTGCTTCGTCTGTCCGGTCGGCTCGGTCTGACAGCACACGTAGCTCTCGTGCACTTCAAACATCGGAAAGGCGTCAGACTGAAGCCGACACGCAGATGCAGGATATGCTTGCAGAAAACATGCGTCTCAGGACCCAGGTGGCCCACCAGGCAGCACGAGGTGCGCATCTTTGGTCTTCGTCTTGTACTTGTCTTGACCCTCGTTTGTCTTCAGCTCTCATCCCTCCCAGCGTCGTCAAGGCAATAGATGCCTTGCTTGATGCCGATAGGCAGTCCGACGATCATGTTGACCAGCTTCGACCAATTTTAGAGGAGCTGGTAAGCGCGCGTCATGAGCTGTCCCGTCTGGAGGCTCATCAGTCCCATCTCCGGGATCGACTTGTACTTGTTCGCCGGCAGCAGCTGGACGAACAGTTTGACGCGACATCACTGCTCATGCAGGGCGACGACTTCGCGCGACGCATTGCCGAGCTTCAGATTTCAATTCAAGACCAGACCGGGAAGGTCCGGTCTTATCAAGACAGGTCCGACGCTTGGACGCAAGAGTCGGGTCGTCGTCAGGTGGCACTAGACCAGTGCCGCCAGCGCTTGATGAATTTGCTACCTCCGTGTTCGGCTGCTTCCTCCAGCATAGATTGGTCTGCGTCGGCAACCTTAGTCGCCTCGGAGAAAGACCAAGACCGCTTGCAGCAGGACCAAGACCGACATCGTTCATTGGCTGATATTCAGCAGCCCGAAATTGCACAAAAATCGAAGAAGCGCGCGGACGCGCCGGGTAGATCGAGGGCGCGGGGCACTGCGCGCGGACCCAGACTCGGGGGGAAGCGTGCAGTGCCTCATAAGCGAGCCAAGACACAGGCGCTTCTTATGGACTCGGACTCGGACACGGACGAAATCTACAGCCCCTCGGAAAGTCGAGCGCCCTCGCGCCGTACTGCAAATCGCACCAAGCACACAGGGGTATCGTCCGAGGAGGACTCCAGCGAAGGGTCCTGAGATTCCGAGTTTATGGTCGCCATACAGTCCAAGTCACGAACGAATTTACGTGAAAGTTTCATCCAAGTGGCGTCGACATTGGGGTCAGAACAGAAGACCGGTTTGCCAAGTGACGCCACACCAGTATCGACATCAGCGAAGCCGGCGCCTTCGGTTCTCCCCGGGACATCCGAGCTTCACAAGTACGCTTTACTGAAGAACATGGCGGTTGACACCAGCTCCCTTCCGCCGCGGACGTTTGAAATCACTTTGCCGTGGTCGTCGGGGCAAATCGGCTGTTTGCGCCGGTCTACCCTGACCAAGCAGCTTCTGGCCCGGTCTTTCTCTCGCCCGGACCCCTGGATTTTTCCACCGGCCAAGAAAACCCCTGCCGCGTCTGCATGGAGGGCGGACTTGATTACGTCGGCGCAGATCTCCCGCCTATACGGCGATGAACCATGGAAAATTTTCGAACACCCCAAGATAGGACTTGTGTTCCACTTGACTCCGTGGATCGGAACTTTGCTAGGCCGGGTGAAGAATTTAAACTAGATCCACGGCCAAACAATTTGGGAAGCGTCCCACTACTTGGTGCTTCCCCCCGACCTGGTGCGACAAGATCCGGGCCTGGCGACGTTCCAGAGCAAGCGCAAGCGACGTCGAATTCGGGCGGGCGAGGCTTGGCAGTGCCTGTGCCAGTACATTTTGGACGGGATGCGAGCCCGCGAGTGTGACGTCGACGTGTTCTTGTACCCGGTGTTCATCCACATGCCGAGGCGTCGCGTTGAGAAGACCAGACTGCTGGCCGACGACGGCATATGGTACCCCGGTCTTGATTGCGCTGAGCCGGTCGCGGACCTCAATGATGCTTTGGTCCAGCTTGACCGGAAGGAGCCCTGGCGTAACCAGTTTCAGGATCAAGTGGAAAATCATCCGTCGATGGTCATCGGCCGTCTGTGGGGCGATAGAAAGTGAAGTCGCAGGTAGTCGACCAGATAACTCGTAATACATGTCATCATTTCTTTTTCATATGTCCGATCGTCAAATCACTTGAACTAATTTTACCACTCTCTCCATAGTTGCACCGAACACGTTATCGTAAACAGTTCCACCCCCATCACGAAAAATAGTCATCACACTCGTCATTCCGCTACTCCAATTCGTCACAGTTCATCACAATTCCACATCAACTCCGGACCTTCCACATCTTCATACCGGTCTAGACCGCTCGATGCTACTGCGTGTCTTGGTCTTGGTCTTCATGAGTCTGCTTCACTGCGAAGCGATTACGACTGACTCGTTTTCGTTCGAACTCTCGTAGAAGATCCCCACAATTCAAATCGAGCTCGTCGACCCAAGTTGATTCATCATGGTCCTTCCGTCGGACCAGGTACTCTCGGTGAGTCCGACCGAACCTGGTCTTCTTGGTCGACCGAACATCTAAGACCTTCTCCACTTCAAGCTCGTCTTCCTCTAATGGTCGTTCCCAACTGTCCTCCGGCAGTAACGATTCATCGAAATCAGATCTATTTTCTTCGTCTACCAGACAGGGAGTTTTGGGTCGATCAGGAAATTCTCGGACCAGCTTCAACTTGGACACATGCACGATCGCGAAGACCTTGTAATCTGTACCAGTTGTTACTAGACGGGCAGCATGCTCACCAATAAGCTCGGCAACACGGAAAGGGCCGTGCCACATGTGAGACAGCTTCTTCGCATAGCCCTCTTTCACTCGGTCTAGGTATAGCCATACCCTCTCCCCTTGTTCTATACCGTGGGGTCGGACCTGGTCATTGGTCCGGTCTGCCCGGTCTTGTGTGGCCTGACGCAGCTTTTCGTTGACGACTTCTTTTGCATACTGGTAGTGTTTCTGGACCTGCATGCGCCAGCGTAGAGCATCGCGATCGCGGGTCCGGGTGCAACTGATAGGTATCGCAGCTTCCAGTGTCGACCGAGGGTCCCATCCATATGTCAGATAAAAAGGCGTTTCTCCTCGGACCCGATCGGTCGACGAGTTGAGTGCAAACACCAGCCTTTCTGCATACTCGTCCCAATCTCGTTGGTCTGGGTCAGCAACGTACATCTTGATCGCCCTCGTTATGGTCTGCACCATGCGTTCCGCCGATCCATTTGCTTGCGGACGATATGCCATCGTCGCACTATGTTTCTGGACCAGCATATTGTTAAACTACCGGAACACCTCGGCCATGAAACCGGGTTCTCGGTCGTGTCTGATGGCCTCTCTGGCGCCGAACCTTCGGAACACGCATTCTTCGTAACTTTTGGCGATCTGCTCGGCAGACCGGGACGCACTTGCCTTCGCAATAACTAGACCGGTGAACAGGTCTACCCAGATCAACAACTCAGTATTTCCATATGTCGATTTAGGCAGCGACGGTATATGGTCCGTCGCTATGACCTGGAAAGGGTAGGTAGCTTCGATATTTCCGGGTGATCGCCCCTTGATTACCGGTCTACCCTTTCCGGTATCGCAATCCGTACAACAACCCACATATTTCTGTACACTTCGGAAAAGACCTCTCCAGTGGAAGTGGGACCTGATCTTGTGATACGTTCTGCCTATTCCTTGATGTCCCTCTTCTAGACTCACATGGTAGTGATGGAGGACATCCGGCTGCAGCAACTCAGGTATCACCAATTTCGCCAATCGGTCCCGGTCTGCACTGTCTTGGTCGGCATCGCGGCAGTAATATAGTAAACCATCCTCATACACTTCGTAACTGTCTGCGATCTTGGCACATTCTTTCGCTTGACCATTCGTCAACTTAGACAATTCACAGCGCAGGTAGGTCTTCAAATTCACAATCCATTCTTCTTCGTCCTGCGCCTTGAGGATCCGTCCTTCCCTTAGTCGTTGCACAACAGATTCACTCAACAGTTTCTTCGGGAACGGTTGGTGGGACTTCCGAGCTTTCGGTCTAGTCACGACCATCACATGCACCTGGACCGGAGCGTTCTTGGGTCCGATCACCTCGGGGAGCCTGTTTATATTCATCAATTCATCCAGAACGGCCTTCTAGGTGATCGTAGCCCCGGTCTGGTCTTGCATGGCCTTGGTCGCGAGGTAGTCGGCACTTCTGTTCCAGTACCGTTTCACGTACAACAGCTTGTGGTTGGGATGGTCTTTCAATGCCTTCATTACCCGATCATTTAGCGTCCTTAGTCGTGGGGCCTTGCAGTCGATCTCTCCGGTGACCTGCCTGATCACTATGTTGGAGTCACCACATATGATGACTCGCCCCTTCTCTTGCGACGACAGCAGGTCCAGACATAGAAGTAGACCTCGGTACTCCGCCTCGTTAACAGTAATATCCGTCGTGAAATCGGCAGCGGCTGCAACTATAGACCATTGTGGCAACTTCCACACTATGGAACTATAGGCGCCGACCTTCTTCTTCACGCTTGCCGATCCGTCAAAACTTAATACCAAGAGCTCTTCATCATAGTCGACGGTCGGTGGCGGTCTCGAAACTGACTGCCGAGGTTGCTTCCTCGGGGAAATCGCTATTAATGCCTCGTCCACTTCAGACCGAGGGGTCATACTGGCAGCTAATGTGCCCAATATCTCTTCCTCGCCCCTGGTGCACTTAACGACCTCGAGGGTCCACTGCGACAAGACCGCCGACCATCTGCCTAGACGTCCGTCCATCCCATTGGATGATAAGAGCCAGGACAAAGTAGACCGTCTTGACAGGACCTTTATAGGTCGACCGAACAGCAGGTTGTAACACACATCCAGAATTCGTAGCAACGCCAGAACTTCTTTCTCGACAATTCCATAGTTCACTTCATTTGGTTTTAGCGTCCGGCTCGTAAACGTGACTGGATGATACACACCATCGTGATCTTGCACTAAAGTGGCCGAGATAGCCCACTTACTGGCATATAAAATAATTGTCGGCACTTTTTCGGGAGCGAAATGCTTGAGAATCGGTGCCGCCGCCATCTTAACCTTCAACATACCAAAGGCAAACTGTGCACGCTTCATATGATCTTCGTCCTCCACTTGCGGACAAACTGCAGAAAGACCAGAGTCGGCGCCCTCCTGTAAAGTTGCCCGATCTCCTTCGCGCAACATTAGATAGTCAACTTCCCGGAGCTTGTACAGCACAGCCGCGTAGATAGAAAAGTATTCAATGAATCGGCTATAATAATTCAAGCTTCCCAGGAAGGACTTCATTGCCTTCAGCGATCTGGGGAACGGGCGCGGCTGTTCTGTACGAGCTCCGGGAAGTTTACTATCATATGTTGCGCGAAGGAGATCAGGCAACTTTACAGGAGGGCGCCGACTCTGGTCTTTCTGCAGTTTGTCCACAAGTGGAGGCCGAAGATCATATGAAGCGTGCACAGTTTGCCTTTGGTATGTACTCAGCAAATCCAGGTCCTTAAGATTAGCCTCTAGACCATTGTTGGAGACCATATGGCCTAAATAGGCGACCTTGGACATACCCCAAAAACTTTTCACGGCACTGATAGACAGGTTCCAGCGGTCGCATGTCTCCAACAATCGTTCAACCTTCTCGCACAGATCGTTCCATGACGAGGCAGGTATCATAATGTCGTCGATGTACGACCGCCACCCTAGAACGGACGGTCCTCTTTCCCGATCGGGTTCACCCTCTCTAAACACATCATAATTTTCAACAGGGTCCCGATCGGTCTTGATCTTGAAGTGTCCGTACAATGCGTTGTCTATCAGCCTTTGATAGATCTGGGGCGCGTTCTTCAGACCGAACGGCATACGATTCCACTCGAATGCGGAAATCTCACGGGCTCGATCAGTCATCGAGACCACCCAAACTCAACTTGCCATATCTAGCGAACAATACCACAAGGTCTTGTCGAGGTCTTCCAACAGATAATTAATCAGCGGTATCGTGTACACCATGAGTTTAGTCAACCGATTTACCAGCCGATAGTCGATGCACAGTCTAATGTCAACGCCGTTCTTCTTGATAACAATTACGATCGGCGAGGCCCATGGCGAGGTCGACGGTCTAATAATCTTGGTGACCAACAGTCATTTAATGAGATCAGAAAGCTTTTCACGGTACTGTGGCGCCACGCGTCGACATCGCTGGGCAATCGGCTTGGCATCTCCAACGTCAATATCGCAAATCGCACCACGGGCTGCAGGTGGTAAGGCGTTGCCCTTTCCGATCAGCAGATGTCTTTTCTTCCATATTATATTCTTCAACTGCTCGATCTGGTCTGGACTGTTAAGGTCTTGATCACCCACTTGTAAATCATCCGTTGTAACTTCGGGAGAGTCGGCAGACACTTCAGGGAGGACTTCCATTAGGCTTTCCAGCTCCTGAATGTACTGTTCCCCGCCTTCATGTATACAGACTTGTTCATCTTCTGGGGCGATATCACCTAGACCATCTGGACCGGCTGAACGCCCCTGGTCTTGATCGACGGGCTGTCCTTCACTGATATCGGTCTGATTAGAAATACCGTCATGGTCCGACCTAGCAATTTCATGTTCCCCTTCTTCCGTTTCTTGTTCCGCTGTCGCCTGGTCTTGTTCTGACACCACTTTGACTAATCTTGGCTCGTCTACTTGATGGTCCACCGTTCCTGGTGACTGCGGCGCCTTTCTTCGTACCAACATCTTTTTTGGGGTGACATAACTTGGTCTTTCCACTAAAGGTGAGGCATCCTCTTCCACCGACCCATCATCTCTGATAAGATCGGTGGTCGATTGGTACGACAGGTTTTGCCACTCGACATACCGCCTCGATCCAATCGAGACGAACCCCATCTTCCTTGGTACCTTTCCTTCTGCTAACCACATACCAACAATAGTGTTATTGTCCAGTGTCATCGGCTCGTCACCGATATTGGTAACACGGACAAAATCACGTCGACCAGCACTCTTTACGAAGGTCGGGACCCACCGATCGCCCCTGGTCAACCATAACTTCCTCGAACGAAAACCTTTCTCGACCGGGGTATCGGCAGACCGACCGACTGGGATAGTGAGGTCTTGGTCCCACCGGACCAGATCGGTATACGAACCATACAGAGGTCTTCGACCAGCCAACTGGACCTGGACCTCATCCGGGAGTGTAAGCACTCCATGTGACAGGTCTAGGTGAATACCAGCTGGGACCATGAAATCCATACCTAGTAAAGCGTCCTGACCAGCCAACTTGCCAACCCAAGCGCTGAAAAAGTAGACCAGCGATCCCTACAAAGTAATTTTCACACGCGTTATTCCTTCGGTCATATAAGAGTTTTCACCGATCCCGACGCATTCTTGTCTCTGGGTATCGTCTATACGACATCCGACCTTACGGGCAAAGGCGGAGTCGATTATCGAGACTTCATCTCCAGAGTCGAACAACATCGTCGCTTTCTGGTTATAAATCTTTCCACAGGCTTTTGCCTGCTTGAACCATTTATCAGGCGCGTGATACTTCCAGTATCCGCGGGATTCTCCAGGAAGCAATTCCAACTGCATAACCACCTTGGTCCGGGAGTACTCATCGGTCTTCAGACTGTAGACCGGATGGTCTCGGTCGACGCAATTTGGAATAGAACGTGTATTGTCGGTCGTATCCTCCTTGCCGACATATGTGGTGGAGCGGCTGATCGAAGTTTTTGAGACTTGATCAGGCGGTACCACGGCGCCCAGACTGCCGACTAACGAAGGGGGTCCTCCGGATGTCTTCGACTGCTTGTGTTCTTGCTCACCTTGTGTACCCGACGGCTAGGCGTGGGTCGCTCCTCAGGTGGCTGGGACAGCGCACAGCGACTTCTTGGTGCAAGATTGAATTAACTAACTTGTGACGATACAACCGATGCGATCAGGCGTGATCACGTGCGATCAGGTGCTTAAACCACGTCAATTATCCGCGATCAGGCTTGATCACGTTTGGGCCGATGCTAATAACCGACGATCAGCAATATTTCGTCTTGATCGCAAGTGTGATCAGGCGGCAGTCCTACGCTATCAGGCGCTGAAACGACGTGGATCAGTGGTAATCAGGCTTGATCAGTCTTTGGCTGACGTTAATAACCGTCGATCAACAATATTCTGTCTTGATCGCAGATGCGATCAGGTGTATTGATCGCAAGTGCGATCAGGTACTGAAAGGCTCGAGCAGGGGCTAAAAACTGCTGCCCAGTCGTAATATACCTTGATCAGACTTGATCAAGCACCGGAAGTCGTTCAAGTAGCAGTTGGCGCGATTTGCGATCAGCGATCACGATCACGATTCGTAAAAAGTGTCGATCAGGTGTTGATAGGTAGGGGGGGTACTTGATCAGGCAGCGGAAGTCTTCACTGCCTGATCGCGGAGCCTCTAAGCCGTCAAACATCTAAGGAACGCCCAAATCAATGCGCTCCTAGCCTATACTATATGAGGAAAAGGTATTTATATTAAAATCCACCTAGAGCTCCCGTGGGGCGCTTAAAGCAGCCGAACGCTAGGGGCCAAACGTTAATTTCACGGGGAAGAGGTGAGAGCACTGCTCGATCACGTTCCCAAAACCAAAAACCTTTAAACGAAGAACCGCAGACACTGCGGGCGGAGTTGCGGGGTGAGTTCTCACAGTCTACGCCAACCGGTGGGCCAAAAACGCACTTAGTGCTCCCGCCCGGGACGTAGAGGTTTCAATAAGGTGGGGGCGCAAAGGTGCCTTCCCAAAAAACGATCAGCGCGATCGTACGCAAAAGGAGAACTTTTATTAGCAATTAAACCCTTATATCTACCCTGTTCCTACTTTCAACCAATCCGCATCGTCCATTCGGAACGCCTTCCATCCATCAGTCGACCTGATTTTCCCGCTTGTTCCTTGTTTGTCCGCTGGTGTTCGCCGCGTACCTGTAAGTAATCAGCACATCTTCCGTGTCCCTTCTATATCCTGTCTATGTACACCACGGTGGTACGTACTACTGTACCCACCGTGGTACACATGGCGGTACCTAATTATGTACTACTGTATCCACTATCTGCGTCCACTATCAGGCCCCTAATTTAGGTCCTAATATTAGTCATAATATTAGGCCCCCTATGGGCCTAATAAAATGTCCAACATTAGGCCCTATTTTAGCCTAATAAAAAGTCCGATTTACGACACATATGCATAGATATGAACCGTAGAACGCTCGGCTCGATCCAGATTCCAACCTGGCGAGCGTTATAGTTTAACATCTTTTCCGCGTCCGGCGGCAGCATCCCCGTGTGCTTGTCCGGCACGTTCCACTTGCGTATCATGTTAAAAAATTCTTCAATCTTGCAGTAGCCGGCCTCGTGGATCTCTCCACATGACTTGCATACGAAAAGGCAGTGGTCAGTCGGGTGGACGCGTCTCTCGCACTTCTTGCACACCATCTTCTTCCAGCAGTTTGGACCGTCATGTTTGCTCGACCCACAGTGGGAGCACTTCTGACGAGGTCGGTTCGGATCGGACTTGCTTCCGTTCCTTCCCTTCCGGTCTACCTGGTCGGACTTTGACCTGGTATTCGGGGCAGGTCCCGCTACATAGACGTAACGATACTGGTCTTCATCCGATGACTCCTGGATGGATTGACTTCCACTTTCCCCTTCCGATCCCGTGCTGTCTTCGGCTACGATCGCCTTGACCGCTCGGGTCGGTCTGGTCCAGGGTCTCTTGACCGGATCGGTCTGGGTCTGGGTCTTGGATCGGTAGCGACCTGATCCACCAGCACTCTTTGCCCTCATGCTACATGACTGCTGTAATGTCCGTAGAGTCTGTTCAACTTCACCCGCGTCCCTAAGACGCAGCAGAGTAAGCTGGTCCGCCAGTTCTTGATCGTCCAGGGTACTAATGTAGTGACCCACATGTTACAGAGCAGCACCGTTCGGCGGGTTATTCTCTTTAATTGTTATGCCGGCACGAAGTACAGCCACGTTCAACCGATGCAAATACTCGATCGGTATCTCGTCGCTCCTCTTCTGCATATGGTGATACTTGCGGGCACTATAAAATCCGGAGTTACAATATTTCCCTTCAAACTCTGCACATAGCTGGTCCCAGTCAGACCGGACATCCCGACCTAACTGTTGGATCCAGTTGGCAGCCGGTCCTTTCAACAAATCCCGGAGAATCAGACACCTTTCACTTTTCGGGGTCTGGTCTAGCAGGAACGCAGACTTGACCCGACCGAACCAAGAACGGGCCTGGTCTTCATCAGTATCCTTGCCAGTGAATTCCTTGAGGTAGGTCGTCGCGGCCATACGGATGCGCGGAATCGCAGCAGATCCAAAGTCGTAAGCAATAGTGGAGGCTAGGTTAGCCTTGCGTGGCTTGCCAGAGCCCGTACCGTCTGACCCACAGTGGTCGTCAAGACCGCCGACCGACTCCATGTCACAGTCACTTGTCTTACTTGTTCTACGCGGTCTGGCCGGTTGCGGCTTGCGCTTCCCTTCGCCGACTTGCTTACCACTTCGAGTGGGCTTGTCCACAGATGTTACCGATTCCATATCCACATCTCGGCAAACATTGGCACTTTGCTGGGTAGACCGGTCTTGGGCATGTGGCCGCAGAGGTGGTCTAACCCGGTCTTCCATGAAACGCTCCGTCATCGTCTCAAACATGGTTTGGACGTTAGCTGGAGTCATGGGAAACGTGTTGATACCCTCCTTTTGCGGAACTGAGACATGTGGGGGTCGCTGGAGCCCCGACTGGCAAGCAGCTCTTTGCTGCCGCATGTCCCTTTTTTGTTCAGGATGGGCATGGTCCACCCCCATGGTCATCCGCTCGACACCGGTCTCCAACTCTGATGAGCTGTTAGAGGCCGGTGGAGACTGATAAACCGATTCGTCATCAGAACCAATGTCGACAAGCGCTGTGGAGGCTTCGGCGACCTTCACTTCTGCGGTGGGAGTTGGGCGGCGAACCGCCCCCACCAGTGGGACCAAATGGTCGTGGAAGGTCGACATCGACGATTTCAGCCTCCAAGTCTCAAATTCAAATAGTTTTTGGACATCGGCGGGGTTCTGCATTTTAATGCCAACCTCCGCCAACATCGCCACTAAGTTCTTCACCAACAGTAATGGGCAATCACTCTGGATCGGCTCGGTAGTGGGACCGAGAAGATGGTCGGGGATATGAAGGTTCAACACCCGAAAGACCACGTCAAAACGAACAAATCGTTTCAGCTCAAAAATGTAATACATCTTGTTTAGGTCTTCTTCAGTGATGCCTCCATCTCCGACCTGCGACTTTTCTTCGAGGTCGTCTTCGTCGGCCGGCATTCCCAACCCTTTCTTGGGAATCTTGGGTAGCTTGGGGACCTTGGGGAGGTTGGTCTGATCGTTCTGATCAGCTTCCAAGTATTTTTCGTCTTTTGATTCTCCATCAACTTTTTTATGCACATACATAGGATCAGGACCAAGGTCCTGATCCTTTCCGGGACTATAGAATGACTTGCTATAGTCCCGATCGGCTCCGGTGGGAGCCTTTTGGGTCCTCCACCAGGCCAGACCGGACATCGCCATCTTTATCGAGAACGAAGACGTAAGGTGATAGCCTTTCCTTACACCCTCTCCAGAACGATTCCAAATTCAAATCTTCAAATTCAATCTTTGATGACACCTCGCGGTGATATCCACGATCACCAAGTGATCCGGGCACGCGCACCATTGTGGTGGAGTCAAGTTCGAAATCGAATACATTTGTATCGACAACCTGACCACCACCATCGTGCCCAGCCTTCCAACTTACGGGAGGGGGGTACCCCGCGGACCTCCATTCGAAATCTGGTCCGATCGTCCGCTGCTGGAAGACGACCGGTCATCATCCAAAGACACTTGGTCCGATTCACTTAAGTTCATCTCACCTTGTGTACCCGATGGAGTGGGCTAGTTACACACTCGGTGGATCGGGATCACAGATCGATCTGATTCGGTCTTGAATATGAGACCGTGCTGGCTAGGTGTACCTGGGGCGGAACTGTTCACCCCAGGTACGTACAGACCAGAAACACTTCCAAAAGATAAATTCAAATAGGTCGATCTTCCAAACGATCTAGACCTGACCAATACGAAATAATAGAGGGTAGACCAATCAACCGGTCTATCCCCTGACCAATATGAGAGAAGAACAAAACCGGTCTAAACTCCAACCAATGTTACAATAAGCCAATATGTCCACGTAAAGACCCAATATGCCCGTGAAACTCCACAAACTATATCTCCACGTAAAGACCAATCCAGTGAATAGCACGTTCCAAACGTACTTGAGTCAAAGTGTCGAGATCGCCAAATCGTACTCCCATCGAGGGACTTCCGGTGGCCAAAGTGCGCGTGCGGCGCGTCCAGACCGGGTATAATAGGCAAGAGGGGATAATTCAACCCTCTGCCCCCAAAAGCTCCGCGGCGGGCAGAGGCGGATAGTGTACGTGAAAAGAATAACGGCGACCCCTTGCTGCGGTGTAGACCAAGACCAGAAGAGGTTTTTGCCACTTATTCCTAGACCAAAATACTTTTACTTGGAAAATCCGCAACCAAAAATCTTCTACTTGGCAAAATCGCAACGAACCAAATAATACTACCTCCCAATGGTCCCTAATGTACCCACATAAAATTATGTAAAATACCCAATGTCAGGTGACTCACCCAAGACCTGCGTTCTTGATACTCCTTGAATCTGATAGGCTAAAAAGCCCCCTTGTTTATACCAATCGGAAACTCGACCAACTGCCTTGACCAAAAGTGACCAAATTTGTGGTACACTTCACCACAGTAGTCCTGGCCGTAAACTGTACGGTCTCCGCGTTCCACCAGCCGAGCCTTATAGCGCTCGACAGTTCCATCCGCCCGCAACTTGGTCTTGTATACCCACTCAATGAGCAGCAATTTTTTATCTGGCTGGCGCTTGATAATCTTCCATGTGCAGATATCTTCGAGCGCTTTCAACTCCTCTTGTTCTGCCTTCGTCCACAAATCGGAGTTTGCGCCTTCATGCGCCTCCTTATAGGACTTCGGGTCAGGAACTCCAGCCTTGGATATACTTCCATTATCAGCAGTCTCAACCACAGCGTAAATGCACATCGCGTGCTCTGGAATATAATTTCCAGGTTTTTTAGCTTCGCATCCAGGCCTATCAATCGAAATTTCATTTCCACTGTAATTTATTTCACGCCTTTAGTGTCAGACGCTTCAATCACACATCTTTCGTCTCTTGTCTTCCTCTTATTCGCCTTTTCTAGTTCAGCCGCCTTGTGAGTCTTCCTGATCACGCGTCCAGACTTTCTGGGCGTCTTATGCGTCTTCTCACTTGTGTCTTGCACTTCGGATCGTCCTGGTATAGTGGTTTCTTGGGGCGATCTTGCATTTGCACGTCCTGCAGCGCGTTGCTCCAGCTCCTCCTCATACGCAACACCCAGCGCCCTCGTAATATGGTGACTCGCCTCCTTGTCTAGTGTCTGAATTGCACTGACATGGCGAGTGACCGTTACCACCCTGTACTTCAGCAGCAAAACCTTGAAACCCTTGGTTTTATCACTGCGTCCCAAAATTAAAGCTCTCTCAGCATGTTTTGCGAGGGCCTTTTTCCGTGGGTCCCTCCACATCATGCACGGCGAATCAAACACCACAATTTCTTTTAACGACGGTTTTTATCCGTCAGCATTTCAAAAGGCGAAACATTTCCGGGATTCGAACGGGTAGGGGTACGGTTCAAAATATACGAGGCGTATTCCGCCGCCTCGGACAAGTACATCAAAGGTACCCCCGACCCAAAAATCATACACCGGACCATGTTAAAAATGGTCCGGTTCATCCGTTCGGACTTTCCATTGGAGGCTGGATTCCCATCCTCCGTAACTTGCCGACTCACTCCAGTCCTTTTACAGAACAATTCCACGGTTTTATATTCACCACCTCCATCCGTACGTAAAACATGAATCCGACACTTGAACTCGTTCTCAAACCAAGTCAAAAATGTTCAAACATCTTCGCCGCTCTGTCTTTAGTTCGAGCGGCGAAAACACGTAAGTAGCTTGAATAGTGGTCTACAAATACCACCAAATAGCGATTCCCGCGTCTGTCGCGCGGTGTGATTGGACCCTTCAAGTCACTGCATATCACACCGCCGACGCGCTCGATCGGCAAATTTTCACCCGAATCAGCCCTTGGCTGTTGCTTTCTCGATCCTTTTCCTTCAGCACAGGTCAGGCAATTTGGTCGACTACTGTCTGTCAACTTGATGCCTGACCTGGGGTCCTTGGCTAGTCTCTTGACCGTGTCGTAAGCCAAGTGACCCAAGCGGGCATGAAAATGATGTAACGTGCCCTCCTGCACATCATTATCAGGTTCCGCAGCGACAGCGTTAAGCAACATGTGCTTGAACTGCTGCGCGCGCCCGCTTAGCTTTTCCGGTATCAATTCTGCCACGAAAATTGATCCACACATCTGAATTGGAAACAGCGTGTTTCCGTTCCACTGTATCGACAATTTTCCATTGTTTTCCATTATTTTGCACCCTTTTTCATGCAACTTGCCAAGTGAAATCAGGTTCTTGGCAAGTTTGGGTGCAAAATACACTTCACTAAGTTCAATCGAAACAGGATCTGCACCAGGCGTAACTATCTTGATTTTTCCAACCTTGGTAACCGATAATTTTCCGCCGTCGGGAAACATAAACCCGTCTTCCGGCCCACACGTGATGGCATACACCAGTAAGTTTTCATCAGCAACCAGGTGCCTGCTGGCACCACTATTGACGATCCACGTCGTTGCTGGCATGTCATCTCCGACAGCCATTCCATTAACTTCACATCCACTACCCACTACAATGGTGGATAGCGCGACTTTCCGGTTCCACTGACCGCTTAAACCTCCTTGATCCTTCGAGTTAACGACCCTTTGCGTTCTTCTGCCTTTTTGCGGGCATTCCCTCTCTATATTCCCTGGCTTCCCGTAGCCGTAGCATTTCCTCCCGAATCCGGTCTCAGTCACCGAATTCACGTGCATTCGGGCAGGCGGTCTTGTTTTTGGCACGTCTTCGTCCAATTCCTGCGACCATGATATCAGTTCCTGCGCATGGCACAGGTAATCGTCTCTCATAGGATTATACTTGGCCATGATCGCAACTTTCAGGCGGGGCGCGGCGAATTTACAATGTTCTCGACCACCATCCTTTCGCCCATCCCGCTCTCACGAGCCAGGGCTACCAGGTACAGGTAGTGCTCAGTCCAAGTCCGTTTAGGACTCTTTTCTGAAGCAAACCACACTGCAGCCTGGTGGGGGAGATTGTCACACGAAATGCCTTGTACATAAAATCCGAAACCGCCAACAATTCCGGGGAAGCTTGCCACCACGTGCTAATATTCGCACGAAAATAATCCTCTGCCACCCCTTTAAGGTATTCCCCAAGATTATTTACATTAAGGCGCTCCGTACACACAAGTCTGAAGTCATCTCGGCTATCTCGACGGCCTCGATAAAGAGGTACGCCCACTGCTTGAAGCCGGCACCGAGTCCGTGGAATATTTCAACCCCCGAGAACTTCTCGATGCCGAGATTGGGGATCTTGGCACACGACGGCTGCACAGGCTGTGGAGCAGGAGCGGGCGCTGCTCGCCTGAACTGCATTCCAGGCGTATGTACCGCTGGTACATTTACTCTGCCAGCGTTTTGTACGTTTCCTTGGTTATTCGTCGGGAGCTTGGCCGCGTTCGGCTGGGCTGCTCTACCGACTTCAATACCGATGTCGTCCGCCAGATCATTTATCGTCATTTACTTGCCAAATGGACCACAGTTCCTAAGTGACTCCCGGAACACACTGTTCCTGGCAGCAAGCGGGGTATCCTTCTTTGGCGCTGCAGGCGCGGCAGGCGCGGTAACAGTGCCTGCGACGGATGCGCGTGCTTGCGCGTCTTCCATTGACTTCATACGAGTCTTCATATCCGCCATCCCGTCAAGGATGGCGCGCAGAGCAACTTCCGGTTCGAAGTCGGACTCACCACCACTCTCCATGTTATAAACAGTAACAAATCAGAAAATATACCGGCGAAAAACAACACCAACAATTCCACTAGCCCTCCGAAAGTGAGGGGACTTCCACTAGTATCAGGAGCCGTAACCACACGAGAATTAAACCACTCGAAAATCGCAAGAAACTACTTGCTCGCAAACTTCAAAATCAATAGGAAACACTTCTTCAAAACACGCGGCCACTTGGGCTCATAACCTGTTGGCGCAGATAGTCTTGGTAGCTTGAAGTGCGAGCTTGAATGGGCTGTAGCGGCTCTCAATAGCCGTAGCCCGTAGTGCTTGTCCGATTGCTCGAGGTTTGCCAAAAGTAAAGTCATATATATTATGTAAATATAAAAAGTTTTAAGTCACTGACTCGAGCTTAATTCCACTAAGCGCTACTGACTTAAAACCTGTACACACCTACACCATACATAAAAGTACTATCAGCCAATCCGTTTCCACCATATGATTTACCTCGAAAGCCCATAATGGCTACGTCGAAAATCAACAACTCATGGCATACGACGACAAGTAAACGTATTTGTGACGAAAGTAACAATATGCTTGACGAAAGTAAGCTGCTGAAGGCGATTGACGTACAGAGAGACATCGTCATCAATACACACACGTAGCGAGAAGCATTACTTTCGTGTACAAGAATTACGAAATACTTTAGAAGGTTATAGACCAAAGGCAAGGGATGGTTGACCGACACGATGATACGTGATGTGTTGAGTATGCAATGCAGCTGTTGAAGTACTTAGCACATAACGATGTTTCTGCGATCGCGCTGTCGCTGTCACGCAGGACAGTCCGTTTATGAACAGGTACTTCAACTGCACCATCCACAAACGATGAATTTCTTTTCAAGTAGAACCAGCTATCCAAGCCAATTTCACACTACTCCAAAGAGATCCCATGGATTTGCATGTGTCATAAGGTAGCGATGTACGCACGTGTCCGGTAGTGTCATCGCGTCTAGTCTGCTCCAGTAGCTTTCAATCACCATGTCTGCTGCATCCGACTTTCATTTTGTTACTACTCTATGGCATTTGCTTATGTTTCCTTCCTAATAGCAATAAAATGCTGCGTTCGATACCATAAGACACAAAACAACTACTCAGTCAAAACTATTACTTGCAAGTAATACGCATCGACTATAGTACCGACTACTATATTACGCCCCGCACACAAGACACTCGTCGTCGTCGTCTTCGCCTGCTCGAGCCATACTCTCCTCCACTGCTGAGGTAGCTTTCCCTTCTTCCTTGGCACGTTGCAGATCCAACCCTTGCTTGTCCACCGTGAACTGGATTGCATCAGCTTTTGGACGACCACGTAAATAGTACATGCCAGTCTTCAGACCCTTTTTCCACGCGTAAAAGTGCATGGACGTGAGTTTACTAATGGTTGGGTCAGCAATATGAATATTGAGCGACTGACTCTGACAAATGTACGCGCCACGATCCACCGAGAGATCTAGCACGGCCTTTTGTTTGATTTCCCACACAGTCTTGTACTTTTCCTTGACTTCATTCGGAATGACTTTCACTTTTTGTACGGACCCGCCGTCGTGCAAAATCTGGTTCCGGACTTCTGGCGTCCAAATTCCGAGATCAATGAGTTCTTTCATCAAGTATTTGTTCACGATCGTAAACTCCCCTGCTAGCACACGACGGTTGTACATATTGGACGTGTACGGTTCAATGGACTCGTTGTTGCCTAGAATCTGCGCTGTCGACGCTGTCGGCATTGGAGCGACAAGTAACGAGTTACGAATTCCGTACTTCATCACCTTTTCCTTCAACGCCTTCCAATCCCACAAGCCCGACGACGGCGTAACGCCCCACATGTCAAACTGGAAGATCCCTTTGCTCGCTGGAGAGCCTGCAAACGTTTCGTACGGCCCCAATTCTTTCGCAATCTCCATCGACGTCTCCATGGCAGCAAAGTAGATGGTTTCAAAGATGTTTTTGTTCAATTCCCGCGCTTCGTCACTCTCAAACGGGTAACTCATGAGAATAAAGGCATCCGCAAGTCCTTGGACCCCTATACCTATGGGTCGATGACGCATGTTGGACGTGCGAGCTTCATTAACGGGATAGTAGTTCACATCGATCACCTTGTTCAGGTTACGCGTAACCACCTTCGTAACATCGTACAATTTTTGAAAATCGAACACATGGTCGTCCACAAATTTCGGTAACGCCACAGAAGCCAAGTTACACACGGCCACTTCCTCGGGCGAGGTATACTCAATCACTTCACAGCACAAATTACTCGATCGAATCGTGCCGAGATTCTGTTGATTCGACTTGCGATTCGCCGCGTCCTTGTACAGCATAAACGGCACGCCCGTTTCAATCTGCGCGTCCAAGATGGCAAACCAGAGTTGCTGGGCTTTCAGGGTCTTGCGCGACCGTCCATCTTTTTCATACTGTTCGTACAGCTGTTCAAACTCGTCGCCCCAACATTCGTACAACCCGGGCGCTTCGTTCGGACAGAATAAACTCCAGTCGCCATTCGCTTCCACGCGTTTCATAAACAAATCAGGAATCCACAAGGCATAAAACAAATCCCGCGCACGATGTAACTCGTTGCCGTGATTTTTACGCAATTCAAGAAACTCGAGCACGTCTGCATGCCACGGCTCCAAGTAGATGGCAAACGACCCTTTTCGCTTCCCACCGCCTTGATCCACGTACCGAGCCGTGTCATTAAAGACGCGTAACATGGGGATAATCCCATTCGAAGACCCATTAGTGCCTCGAATGTAACTGTTGGTTGCACGAATATTATGCATACTGATCCCTATCCCTCCAGCCCATTTCGAGATACACGCACACTGTTTCAATGTATCATAAATGCCCTCAATGGAATCATCTTGCATCGCTAGCAAGAAACACGACGATAATTGCGGCCGTGGCGTCCCCGCATTAAATAACGTTGGCGTTGCGTGCGTAAAAAACTTTTGCGACATGAGTTCATACGTCTCTAACGCCGCCGAGATATTGGTCTTGTGAATCCCAAGCGCCACTCGCATAATCATTTGCTGCGGCCGTTCCACGACTTTGCCGTTTACACGGAACAGATATCCTCGTTCGAGGGTTTTAAACCCAAAATAGTCGTACTCAAAATCCCGGTCGTGAATGATGGCAGAATTTAGCTCGTCTTTATATTGCATGACGATCTCGTAGACGTCATCCGCAATCAGGGGAGCAGCCGAGCCAGTCTTTTCGTGCACGTTCTTGTGAAAGAGTTCAATGTTGTCACTAAAGACTTTGTTGGTATTTTTATGAAGATTCGAGACGGCAATGCGAGCTGCGAGTTTAGAGAAATCTGGATGTTGCGTACTTTGGTACGCGGCTGTCTCAGCTGCCAGTTCATCCAACTCGGACGTGGTTACGCCAGGGTACACACCTGCCACAACCTTCTGGGAGATTTTCACGGCGTCGACGTAATCCGGATTAAGGCCATAGCAGAGTTTCGTAATCCGGGCCGTGATTTTATCGAATTTCACGTCTTCACGACGACCATCGCGCTTGATGACGTACATGGCTTAAACACGCGGGTTACCTGTGTGTGGGAGGATTCCAGACTGATTGGGTGGCGGCGAGAAGGATATGCGTCGTGATTGGGAAAAAAGAAGACACCATTGCTTTTTTGGGGGGAACGGAGTGCTGCTACCGGTAACGCGTGCTAATACTAGCGGTATTATGAACTACCATCTATTTATATAGAGAGATAACGTCTAATATGCCCCTGTTTTGGCCCAAAAATTCTAAAATCCCCCTCTTCCTAAAAAAATCCTAAAATGCCCGTTTTCGCGGTGCCCTCAGATCTATGACTTGTTGCAGAACGCTGTGCGGGAGAATACGTGGAAGCGGCTACGTCGTCTGCGCATTGGTAGTGTTTTTTAGATGAGATAACGTCTAATATGCCCCTGTAATACCGACATTCAAACTTAGAGATGATTGGCAAGCTAATGTTTCATTAAATAGTCGCCTTAAATTTAGCGATTGGAGGGTGCACCCATCAGTAGCCACCTCAATAGTATTTTCGAATAATTCCAGCGGTAGTTTGCACTCCATTTGCAACAGTTTGAGCTTTTGCATGCGCGGGTTTAGCGCGATGACTAGCTGAGGCGCACGTGCTACTTCCTCTGCATAATTTAAGTCTGTAAATAACATAATCTATCAGGACAAACTTCAATGCACTTTTGCTACAAAACCAAACACGTACCACAGAGCATCGTCTGCTGAAAATATCCAGCGGAGGATGCCACCACAAAATCATTAAGGGCAATACCTCCATCGATAAGCGCCAGAGTGATGGCGTTAATACTGGCCGGTAACTCCCCGCCCTCAGCATGTAGCACTTGCACGAAGATATCAATCTATGAACGTGGGTACAGCTGCGTCTGGATGCAATCCTCAAAAATCTGTTTTGCAGCTAGTGACATTTCGAGCTTTTTTCGGTCACCGCTACGCTGTCGCTTGCGCTTTGACGTTGCGAATGCTGCCAGCGTGAACTCACAGTTCACAAGGACATGATGTTGAATATTGCTCGCAGTGTTGCCTGACCACGTACCAACAGAGGCTACGCCGCTGCTAGCGGATCCAGCGGCTGCAGAACGCAGCTCTCGAGTTCCGTAAACTACCGCCACTACCTTCTTTGTTACCCTGTTCGTAGTACTGTGGTAAAGCATACTACAAATTTTTGCAGTACCAAAGTTGGTAAAATAGTCAGTATAATAGTTGGTAGAATAGTTGGTACAACTGTTGGCACAACTGCGGCGACCATGGACGGGGCATGGACGGGACATCTGGGACGACGCGACAACTGATACAGTTACCTAACGGTAAGCGGAAAATCAGGTCGACTGGTCGACGAAGCACATAGGGATGGGTAGTTCTGATTGGCTGATATTAGGTTTTTGGTAGATATTAGGATATAAGCTTTAATAAAAGTTCTCCTTTTGCGTCCGATCGATTAGATCACCGAGGGGGAGGCGTGATCTCCTCGAGCCTCCCTCTCTTTTGCATACGCACCCCTTACGTCCCGGGCGGGAGCACGTAGTGCACTTTTTGGCCCACCGGCAGACGTAAGGGTCTTCAGAACTCACCCTCAACTCCACCCGCTGTGTCAGCGGTAGTATTTTGCAAAGGTTTTTTTTTCGGGGAACGTGATAGAGCAGTGCGCTCTCACCTCTTCCCCATTGGTCCACGTTTTTTGGCCCCTACTAGTTCTGCTGCTCTAAGCGCCCCACGGGAACTCTAGGTGGATTTTAGTGGAAACTGTCTATCAGCTCGTAGAACGCGCTGATCGACCTCCCCTCTAAATTTTAAGTTTAGAATACAAGTACCTTGGGTATTCTATCGACGAATTAAGCTTAAGAGGCTCCGTGATCAAGTGGTGAAGATTTCCGCTGCTTGATCAAGTACCCCTTCGCTGATCACCACCCAGATCGTCGATCTGCAACTAGCGACCTGCGATCACCTGTTCGCAACTCGCGCCAATTCGTGGGGAATCAACTGGACTGATAAGCGTTCCTGATCATCGACTGTCTCCGCCTGATGAAGCCTGATCATACCTGATCGTCGATAAGCCCTTGATCATTGATTATCGACCCTGATCATCCTTGATCACCGGTCACCGACCCTGATCATCCCCTGATTGTCGATCAGCAGCCCTGATCATTGACTATCTGTGCCTGATCAATCCTGATCAAGCCTTATCGACACCAGTCGACTCAACACGTATTACCCCAATCTTTCATCAAGGAATTGCAGAGTGACATCCCCGCCACCTGGAGAGCGACCCACGCCCAAGCCGTCGGGTACACAAGGCGAGCAGGAACACAAGCAGTCACAGGACAACCGAAGGACCCCCTTCGTTAGTCGGAAGTCCGGGCGCCGTGGTAACGCCTGATCAAGCTTCAAAAACTTTGATCAGCCGCTCCACCACAGTACTAAGAACCATCGACTCGCGAGAATAAACCAAAGCGCGTGCGAATTCTACGAACTTCATTATCACGGCTTCCATCAACACGAAGACCCGCTACAGAGATGAACTAGCCACTCGAAGTACCACCCAGAACGCTCGTGTTTCCTGCATTGGCAGCCATTGCAGAATCTTGAGATACCGGTAATTCACTGTAATACCGACATTCAAACTTAGAGATGATTGGCAAGCTAATGTTTCATTAAATAGTCGCATTAAATTTAGCGATTGGAGGGCACCGCGAAAACAGGGGAATTTTAGGATTTTTTTTAAGAAGAGGGGAATTTTAGAATTCTTGGGCCAAAACAGGGGCATATTAGACGTTATCCCATATATATAAAAGAATACTATGTCGTCAATGATCCCGTACCTAAGCGAAGTCGAAATGTACTATCGATTTCTTTTAATTGGTTACAAATAGCGCTTTTACAGTAAGTAAAAAATTATTCGACTTTATCATTGGTTAGAAATAGCAGCTTTACATAACAACATTGCAGGCGGTGAAATTGGCACGGGGCGGGGCGGCTGCGCTCATTACGCCACCTGTGGAAGTTGTTAAGACGCGCACAAGGAGCTCGTGTTGTTGTCGATGGTGAGCTTATACTATTTGATTTATGTTCCGTGGATTTGCTCACTTTTTGTTGCGGCAGGAAACAGGTACAGGGGCTGTATGAAAACCTAGCGCAGGTGAATCGACTGCTCAAGAAGGCTATGAAGGAAGATTTAGAGGCTACAGATGATAGTGGTCGCACGCCGTTACTGCTTGCAGTAACGGCGTGCGACCCAAGGATTGTGACCACATTAGTATAATATAGAGTATATGTTTTCGCTACCCTAACCCTAACCCTGGAAATACATGGGGGGAAAGTTTTGTAGACGGACAGACGTTTTTATGCCCTGCCCCGTCGATACGACGGGTCCCATCCCCCACTCTCTCTATATAAAAGAATACCGTGTCGTCGTGATCCCGTACCTTAGCGAAGTCGAACTGTACTATAAGTCGGGCCTAAATGAATTCGATTTTATAATTGAATAAAAGACTGTATCTATATATATAAAAGAATACCGTCTGTACGATCGTCCTTTTCCAGCCTTTTGATTGGGCAGTGGCATGTCTCTTTCTCTTGGGGCAGTGGGTGCGGTAGTGGGGTGCGGTTAGCTGGGGCTAAAAGATAGCGAAAACATAGGGCGAGAACCACCGGGTGGTTCTCGACCTATGTTTTCGATACCGTAACCCTGGAAATACATGGGTGGCAAGTTTTGTAGACGGACAGACGGTTTTTATGCCCTGCCCCGTCGGTACGACGGGTACCTACACTTGTTTAGTATATGATGCCAGGATATTGTCTATATAGTAACAGAGTTCATGTCGCATCCCGTAACCTAAAAGAATTGGAACTATATTATAAGGGTCGCTGTAACGGGGTTACATTTAGTTACGTTGGTGTACGTAAATACAAAACGGTTAAGGTCAAGTATTGATCGGTCCGAAAGGTTCGGACCTATGGGTTGTTTTAGCCAATCAGGGCGGGAACCCTTGGTGAAGGCGTGACAGCCTGCCACGTGTTGGTACACAGGTGGTGTACATTACATTTTCGGCTAGGTACGTATTAAGTAAGTTCTACCTAGTAGTGCATATAGTTTACACTAGTTTTTTAAGTTAGGCTAATTATATATTAACTAATAAATCAGTTTACAATCTACACTATATCCTGCTAGACGCTCGACCCGGAACGGTCGAGCGTTCAGTGAGTGTCATAGCAGGGGAGCACCTCCCCTAGCTACTCCCTACTAAGGGAAGCCTTATACTAAGGCGTTTGCGTACGCTAACAGTAAACGCAGAGAATCTTGGCCCCGAGTGAGAGAGCAATCTCACACTAACCCCTTAGATCAGGGCGTATCCGCTAAGTAGAGTCGTGTCGCCGCTTAAGGAAAGTCTTCCTCTGTGAGCTAGCCGCACCGTGTGTTTACGCTCCTGCTACATCTGGTAGCACTAGTAGTCAATCCAACACCTATGTTGGTAGACGGCATCCTCTGCAAAGGATGGACCACGACGACTGGGGTCAGCTGACCACCGCCCAACAAGAAGCATTTAAGAGAATGGTACCCATATTGGGTCAGGATGGCATGCGCCTCCTAATAGATCAGGGTCTTAATACCGTGCGTGAGAGTGTGGACGCCCTCATCGCCCATGAGGCGAATTCTCGCGGAAGTTATCCCGCGTCTACGGGGGTGCGCCCTCCGTTATCCTTCAAGATAAAGGAATTCACCGGTGAAAAAGGTGATAACCTTTATGTGCGGCTTCGCGAGGTCGAAACGGCCTTCGCCACAGCGAATGTGATCGAGGATCACTTGCAAGTGGGACTTGCATTAACCCATCTTACGGGCAGAGCCCGTATATGGGCGTTTACGTGTCCGGATTCGGTCACGGACGTGTTCTCGAAATGGGAAGTCCTTAAGCGAAAGCTTATGGACATGTACATTATGCCTGATCTGGTTCTCCAGAATCAGATTCCGTTTTTGAGGTGCCGTCAGGGAACTAGGGACTTGGAAACGTACATCCAAGAAC
This sequence comes from Peronosclerospora sorghi, assembly GCA_026184515.1. Taxonomy (NCBI): domain Eukaryota; phylum Oomycota; class Peronosporomycetes; order Peronosporales; family Peronosporaceae; genus Peronosclerospora; species Peronosclerospora sorghi. The sequence continues at coordinate 5,435,023 of CM047582.1, forward strand.
TTAAGACCCTGTTGTCAGGGATGTACGCGAAGGCTTATTCGGACGATGTGTCCATTCCAGTGTTCATGGGAGGCCAGAAAGAAGGGCCAGCACGTTCGGAGCTCTTCCGATGCCGACCCCAATCCCTGGAGGAGGCGTTTAAGATCGCGTTTAACGCCGAAAGGAAATTTCGTTTCTCTAAGGTGGGTCCTGAAACCATGGACCTTAGTCAGTTCGAAGTGGAGGAGCAACCTTCCGCTAAGAGTCACCCTGACTCCTTCTCGCAGAGCTTCGAAGCGGAGCGTCTTGCAATGTTGCAGCAGCGTGGGCCACTAAGATGCTTCCTGTGTGGAGGCACGGATCATCTGCGGAACAGATTTACGAAAAAAAAATCCCCAGCGAGATACTCGCTATAAGGGGCCGATGGCGGGTAAAAAGCCCTCGCCCAAGCCGTCGGGAAAAGACGGCTCCCAGTAGGTGCGGGGCGCCCTACTTGGGGATACCTCAGTGCTGTTAAACCCCAGGGAAGGGGCCGACAGCACAAAGCCCCGAGGGAAACGGTGCTTTCTAGCACCGAGTTGGTGTACCAGCCAGGTTTACTGGTCGTCCTTTCGGACGTGAAAGGCTTTGATAAGCCTTGGAGATTCTTGATAGACTCTGGAGAATCTGACAATTATGTCAGACGAGCTTCTGTTGAGAAGAGTCGGCTGTATGCCGAGGCCCTAGAGGCACGTTCTCGTGACGTTGTCACGGTCCGTCTAGCGACAGGCGTACAGGTTTATTTACCCAAGGTCTAGATTGACTTTAAGCTGAAGTTTGCAGACTTCGATACCTCAGAACGTTGCCTAGTTCTGGATTTGGACTCATTCTGGGCATGAAGTGGCTGGAACGCCACGAGCCATGGATAGACTGGAAGTCTAAGTCCATTGGCTCAACGCACCCGAGGTCAGGTGAAGCATTGGCGAGTCATGAAATCACCTTTTTCGATCGCAAAAGCGATTCTGGAATGAGATGCCAGAGATTGGGATGTCCGAGATGATCAGTCCCAGTGAGGTCAAGGAAGTGTTCCTTGACGAGGGGGATTCGGCGGTTAATCCCCACGCCATTATAGGCGAGACTGGTGAGTCGCCAGTGGTAGAGGTGGATTCGGCGGTTAATCCCCACGCCATTATAGGCGAGACTGGTGAGTCGCCAGTGGTAGAGGTGGATTCCTCTGAGGATAAGCGCGAGGCGCTTCCAAGCAAAGGGACCCGTAGTTCGTCTCTTCCGCACGTCGGAATTGATTCCGACCACGCCGTATTAGGTGAGACCGGCGAGTCACCGGTGGTAGAGGTAGAACCTCTGTGGATAGGCGCGATGCGCTTCCAATAGATGGGGAAATTGACTCCCCCCATCTGGGTCCCGGGATGAGTCCCGAGGCCAGTAGTCAGCAGTCCTACCGGATGCTGAATAGTGTGACAGGTGTTGTCACAAAAGGCATAATCCTGGAACGGTTGCCCGGGGTAGGCTAACTGTTTTCGTTGGAGGAGATGTCCTTCAACGAGTTTGATACTGCTGTAAAAGCAGGCGAACTCTACGAGATTGTCGTGTTGCGTCCGGAAGAGGAGTTGAACTCCTCATCCACGATGGACGAGTCAGTTTTGGTGCAATCCAAGCAGGCATTGAATGCCCGAAGCGGTCTCAGGATCCTTGCGGATCCTGAGGACCCTTACCATTCCTTACTTAAGGAATTCAGAGATGTCTTTAGTGTAGCCGGTGCGTACACGCACGGTGAGGAAGACTTTCCTTAAGCGGCGATACGCCGCTACTTAGCCAATACGCCCTTATATAAGGGCTTAGTGGGAGATTGCTCTCTTACTCGGGCCAAGATTCCCTGAGTTTACTTTTAGTCAACACTAACACCTTATTCGAAGGCTTCCCTTAGTAAGGGGGTAGCTAAGGGAGGTGCTCCCTTTTTCTACAACACTCACTCCACGCGAGACCGTTCTGGGTCGTGCGCCTAGCAGTATTCAGTGTATTTTGTAAACTGATTTATTTATTTAATACAAAATTAGCCTAACTTAATAAACTAATATAAACTTTATGCAATACTAGGTAGAACTTATTTAATTCGTACCTAGCCAAAATGTAGTGTACACCACCTGTGTACCAACACGTGGCAGGCTGCCACGTTTTCACCAAGGGCTCTCGCCCTGATTGGTTAAAACAACCAATTCGTCCGAACCTTTCGGACTGGTCAATATTTGACCTTAACCGTTGTGTACTTAAGTACACCAACGCAACCAAATGTAACCCCGTTACATCCTACCCTTAAGACTATTGCCACGAAATAATCAATTATAGTTGGAGACTCCAACTGCCAGAATTCTGGCCTCCAATGAGCACCTTTAGTGGTGCTGATGATTCTCCCCGAGAAGAGGAGGATATCCTCTACTCGGGTGACGATGTCTCAGAGGAGGAGGTCCTTGGGGATAGTTCCCCTAAGGATGGCCGCTCCGACGACGCCGAACGGCGATGTCGGCAGCCAAATCCTTTCACCACACGTGGGGAAAATGCGCTAGCTCGCGCGCTACCATTGCCATCTTCGGATGGTGAATCCGGGTCGCCGAAGGCGACCATCACCAATGAGCTGGACGCAGCTCAGGGAGCTCAACTTGCCCTACAGGCACTAGAGGTGGCATTATGCGCCCCTAAACGTCCCCCACGGGCGGCATATCACTTTGACAGCCCTCGTGACCCCCGAAAGTTGGCTAAGAACGAGGTAAAGCGTGGTCTAGCCTTCTATATCCCTGGCCTTGCGACTGTACAGCCGAGTAAATTCGCATGCCGGAAACGATTCCGGTAAAGACTGCTCGCGCAGAAGCAGTTTACTGCTACCTCATACTGAGAGCGAATCAGGAATCAGACGGAGGGTGCCCATGTTGAGACCATCCGCGAGGTTTCCTTCGTTCTCCTACAAGGAGAGGATGCCGAAGAGGCAGATCAGAAGTTCCGCGCTTGAGCGGAAGGGGAGAAACGTCCCCCTAGCTTTATCGAGCTGTACAACAGCTATTCCGAACGTGACGTTCGGATAGAGAGGCATTGCGCTTGGCGTTTGCCAGAGAAAAAGCGCTGGGGCAATTACCTGCCCCTTATCACACGCGCTATGCTAGCGCCCGTGCCCTCGATGTGGTGCCGGAGAGCAATGCAAGCTGTGCATTTGCCTCCGGCGAGCTTCCAACTACTGGGAGTGAAGGGGCTGCCCCCTCCCCTTTGGTCGCCGACTCGCAGCGGGATTCTCCCGCTCGAAAGCTTCAACGACGTCTAGGCAATCCTGCCGCAGGGGAGTCTCGAACTCCCACCAACTCTGTGAATGTGAATAATCCTTCCACTTCACCAGCTACTGGGTTTCACCCCGATGATGGCGTCGCGCCATCAGACGCTCCACATGGTAATGTGGAATACCATCCAAATCGAGAACTAGAGGAGGTCGCTAAATTACGACGTGAGGTTCACGCGCGCTGTGATCGACACAGCCGTCGTATCGAGGAAGTCCAGGATGGACTCCACGATGAAGCGGGTGCGATTGACCGCATCGAGATACGGCTTGACTCTCTCGAGTCTTCCGTTGCGGAGCTTCGTGGTCGCATTTCGACCGTGACGGTGATCTTTTCACTCCGCCCTGCGTGTCTTACGGCTATGCGCCTTCCCAACCTCCTCCAAGAGGGGACCCGCCTCCGGGTTCTGGTATGACTTAAGCATAACCACGTAGAAGGTTGGATGCGTACGCATCGTCTTCGGAATATCCAAGGTGTAAGCCAGGACCTTTCGGGCTAGCACCTTGAAAGGCCCCACAAACCTGGGGCGCAGTTTGTTCCATAACACGTTGGAAACTGCATGTGTAAGAAGGTTTTTAGCGTTTAATAAAACACTTTCTCCTACTTTATACGACCTATTGATACGCCGACCTTTGCGGTCGGCCTGTTCCTTTTGCTTATCTTGGCTTTCCTCCATGGCATCGCAAACGTGTCCTAAGACACTAAGGCGCGTCGATAAAAACTTATCGATGTGCTTTCGCACAGATACAGGGATCACATCGGGGAATCCTCCCCCCTCAAGCCCTGGACCCCATACACGTGGTGTCAAAGGAACCCTCGGATTCACTAATCCGTTCACGTTAAACGGGGTAATCCCCGTAGATGCATGTACCGAATTGTTGATGGCAAATTCAACCATCGAAAGCATCTCTATCCAACTCTTTGGAGAATCCGGACATAAACTCCGGAGGTAATCCTCTACCACGCGATTAACGCGTTCAGTTTGTCCGTCCGTCTGCAGGTGATCCGCAGTGGACATGAGGAGCTTGGTGCCCAGCACCTTAAACAGCGCCCCCCAAAACTGTCCCGTAAAACGGGGATCCCGGTACGATACAAGGGAATAAGGTAGACCATGCTGTCGAAAGACACGATCTAGGAACACTTTCGCTGTTCCTTGTCCATCAATGGACTCTGGTACCGCCGCCAGGTGATCCATCTTGCTCAAAAGGTCTACAAAGACCAAAATGCCGGTGTTGCCGGCCTTATCCTTTGGAAATCCAAAGATAAAATCCATACTAATGTATTTCCAACTCTCCGTCGAAACGGGTAAGATCGCCAAAGGCGCCGTTGAATTAAAAAAATGTGCAGAGGTTTTGACCCTCTGAAACGTCTCACAGGTTCAAATATACGCACCGACCCACTTATACATCCTAGGCCACCAACAAAGCGCTTAAGGCGCTGTAGGTCTTATCCCGACCTAAATGAACCCCGGTAGGGGTGTCATGTGCCTCAAAGAGGTATCTATACTTCAGTTCCTCATCATGAGGAACAACAACCCGCGGAGTGTCCTCCGCACTCGTCCTATAATATAGAAAACCGTCACAGTAACTGTAACGGTGTAACCGAGCTCTATCTCGACTAGACAGGGTAGGGTCAGACGAGCCAAGTCCCTTTTCACCCAATGCGCTGATAAGCGCCGTAAATTGTGGGTCTTTCTCATACGCCTGGCGTATGAGATCCACCACAGACGAGGTGATGAATGTCGCGTGAGCGAGCTCGAAATCGGGACGAAGCGACAACGCGTCTGCAAGCACATTCTGTTTACCAGGTTTATACTGAACCTTAAAGTTGTACTCCGCAAAGAAGGAGAGCCAAGGGCCATCCGTTGGGAGAGATGAGGCGACTTCGTCGCTGTCCCTAAGGACGCGTGGTCAGTATAAACCACTAACGGCTTTGAGCCGAGTAGGTGGACCCTAAATTTGACAAGGGCATACTTCATATCAAGTAGCTCTTTATCATAAACGGGATAATTCCGTTCAGAATCTTTAAGCTGCCTCGACTCAAACGCAATCACGCTTTCCCGTCCCGCATCGTCTGCTTGTAACAAAGCACATCCGATTGCGAAATTGGAGGCGTCGCAGACGTCGCTAAATGGTTTCCCAGGACCTGGGAGAGCAAGAAAGGGGGCTTTCAACAAGCTCCCCTTAACCTCTTCGAAAGCGGTTTGGTGTTTGGTTTCCCAACACCAATCCACGTCCTTCTTAAGAAGGTCAGTTAATGGCTTCGCCATCTCAGCGTAGTTCTCGCTGTATTTGTGGAGATAATTGGCTAATCCAAACCACTTCCGTAAATCTATAATATTTACAGGCAAAAGCCACTATACAATGGCTTTCACTTTCGCGGGATCCGCCCGCACTCCATCTTTACCGATGAGGCATCCGAGGAAAGGGATTTGCTCGGCATCAAAAATACATTTGGATGCGTTTGCATATAACTTATGCTCCCGCATACATTCAAGCACCGCTCGAAGATGTATTAGGTGCGTCTGAACATCAGACGAGTCGCCTTCCGTGCGACTATGAACGAATATATCGTCGAAGTACGTCTGAGCGTACTTTCTATGAGGGCGGAAGAGTTGATTCACCAAGCGATTGAAAGTCGCTGGCGCATTCGAAATCCCTTGTGGCATAACAAGCCACTCCCACAGAATGCCACTAGGCGTGCTGACCGCTGTAAGCGTAATATCGGATGCTCGCATGAGCACCTGATAATACCCGTCCACCAGATCTAAGGCGCTGTAAACAGTACAGCCTGCCATATTGTTCTGGAGGACATCCTTCCGAAGAATCGGAGTTTGCATGGGTACAGTAGCTGCATTCAGCTTGTTGTACGCATGTACAATGCGCCACTTTCCGTTCGTTTTACGAACAAAAAAAGTGGGAGATGAGTGGGGAGACTTGAGCTCCCATACCATCCCTGCCTCTTGTTTCCCCTTGAAGAATGCGTCGATGACGTCGCATTGCTCCTTGGGGAGAGGCCACTGCCTAGTGACGCAGTATTTGGTTCCAGGAACCAAGTCAATTTCATGTCGGACTCCCCGATCCGGTGGTAACCCCATCGGCGGGTTGTCACTAATTGTAACGGGGTTGCATTTGGTTACGTTGGTGTACGTAAATACAAAACGGTTAAGGTCAAGTGTTGACCGGTCCGAAAGGTTCGGACCTATTGGTTGTTTTAACCAATCAGGACGGGAGCCCTTGGTGAAGACGTGGCAGCTTGCCACGTGTTGGTACACAGGTGGTGTACATTACATTTTCGGCTAGGTACGGATTAAGTATGTTCTACCTAGTATTACATATAGTTTACATTAGTTTATTAAGTAAGGCTAATTATATATTAAACAATAAATCAGTTTACAATCTACACTATATCCTGCTAGACGCCCGACCCGGAACGGTCGAGCGTGCAGTGAGTGTTGTAGCAGGGGAGTACCTACCCTAGCTACTTCCTACTAAGGGAAGCCTTAGAATAAGGTGTTAGCGTACGCTATTAGTAAACTCAGGGAATCTTGTCCCCGAGTGAGAGAGCAATCTCACACTACGCCCTTATATCAGGGCGTATCGGCTAAGTAGCGGCGTATCGCCGCTTAAGGAAAGTCTTCCTCTGTGCGCTAGCCGCACCGTGTGTTTAGCTCCGGCTACATCTGGTCGCCCTACCGGCACACCCCTTCGCCCTACGGGCAAACCCTCACGTGACGTTCGACCACTAGTTTTATTTTATGATATCCGAAAGCGATGTTATTGGTTGAAAATACCTTCATATCATAAAATTTGGCATTTATGTTACACGCTAGAGCACGTGCCAACATAGTTTTACCTGTACCAGGAGGGTCATATAACAGCAAACCTTTGGGTGGTTTGATGCCAACACGAAGGAACAGCTCCGGATTCGTGAGTGGTAGCTCAATAACTCCACGAATCCTTCGAATCTGTTCGTTCAATCCACCAATACTTGAAAATGATACGTTTCCAGCATCTTCGTTCAGCATGTGGTACACCGTAGGATCCACCTCTCGGGGTAGATATCGCATGATGGTAAGCGTCGTCACGTCCAGCGCCTCTCGGGTACCTGACTTCAGCTTTCTCTTATCCACCTTGGCACGACATCCCAAGACGTATCGCGGACCAATAGTTGCCTTAACAATAAACCGATCTTCATCCAGTTGGCGCAATACTTCACCAATGATTTGGCCCACACTCTAATCAGCAAAAACGTCGTCACTTTAAGCTTCAAGGAAAATGTACAAGGTGATTCTCGCACCTGTAGAGCTTTTAGATCTTCCTCCGTTTTGTTTAACTATGTCACTAATGTCTTGACATTTCACGTATGTTTTTGACCCTATACAACCCATCATATTCATCATAAGATCAGCCCCAAATCTATTATACTTTTTATCATTTAAATATCCAACCTGCTTTCCATCTCGCGATGCTCCATAACCTTCGATTTATCTACGTTCAGTTCTTGTGTAAGCTCATCTTCCGTCGGTTTTGATGACATTTTCACTTGCGCGAGCCCCCTTTAAGATATGAAGTTATTTTCAACCAATGACATCGCTTTCGGATATCATAAAATAAAACTATTGGTCGAAGTGAAGGTGTGCCCGTAAGGCTGAGGGATGTGCGGGTAGGGCGACCCTATTATAAAATGGAGCTAATTGAATTCCACTTTAATTTAATAAAAGTGTCGTCCCACCAGAACACCTCTCCGCCCTACGGGCACACCCTCACGTGACTTTCTACCAATAGAGATTTTATTTGAAGATAATTAATTTACTATCGCTTTTAACAATTAATTTACTCGGTGAACGATGCGGTTCTGGCTGGATTTACTCGTCATTGATCAACATGCTCGTGCCCACGTATCGAATGAGTTGTCGCTTTCGTCATCGCTAGGCTCTGTTGTATCTTTGGCGTTTGCTTCCGCCTTACAGTCCTTCTTTTCACTTTCCTGTTCTTTTTCAGCATTTCGCTCCCTCTTTTGCTGATGTTCAAGATCAATTGCCTGCAATAATATTGACATGACACCCCCCGTTTCCTGGGGATTTGAGACCCAAATTGTCGCAGCAACGTCCCGAGAGCGAGTGGCATTTCCCGTTATAGTGAACTGATCACCCACGCGAAGACACTCGTGCCCTGAATATTTTGCATCTCCTCGCTGCCACGAAGTTCCTTCGGCAGGAACCGGAACACATATTTTTGCAAAGCCTGAATGACCAATGCCTTGTGCCCAATGTCTACCCACAAGTCGTTGCCACCATTAAAAGCGCAGAATGGCACCTGAAAGTGACGCA
>CM047582.1:5453650-5501920 GCA_026184515.1 Peronosclerospora sorghi
CATCTCCCACTTTTTGTTCGTAAACCGAACGGAAAGTGGCGCATTTTACATGCGTACAACAAGCTGAATGCAGCTACGGAAACCATGAAGACTACGATTCCTCGGAAGGATGTCCTACAGAACAATATGGCGGGCTGTACTGTGTACAGTGCCTTAGATCTGGTGGACGGGTATTATCAGGTGCTCATGCGAGCGTACGATATTCCGCTTACAGCGGTCAGCACGCCTAGCGGCATGCTGTTAGAGTATCTTGTTATGTCACAGGGCCTAGCAAATGCGCCAGTGACTTTTAATCACTTGGTGAATCAACTCTTCCGCCCTCATAGAAAGTACGCTCCGACGTACTTCGACGATATATTCGTTCATAGTCGCGCGGAAGGCGACTCGTCTGATGTTCAGACGCACCTAATACATCTTCGAGCGGTGCTCGAATGTATGCGGGAGCATAAGTTATATGCAAACGCATCCAAATGTATTTTTGGTGCCGAGGAAATCCCTTTCCTCGGATGCCTCATCGGTAAAGATGGAGTGCGGGCGGATCCCGCGAAGGTGAAAGCCATTGTGGAGTGGCCTTCGCCTGTAATTCTTAGAGATTTACGGAAGTGGATTGTATTAGCCAATTATCTCCACAAGTACAGCGAGAACTACGCTGAGATGGCGAAGCCATTAACTGACCTTCTTAAGAAGGACGTGGATTGGTATTGGAAAACCAAACACCAAACCGCTTTCGAAGAGGTTAAGGGGAGATTGTTGAAATCCCCCGTTCCTGCTCTCCCAGGTCCTGGGAAACCATTTAGCGTCTTCTGCGACGCCTCCGATTTCGCAATCGGATGTGCTTTGCTACAAGCAGACGATGCGGGACGGGAACGCGTGATTGCGTTTGAGTCGAGGCATCTTAAAGCTGCGGAACGGAATTATCCCGTTCATGATAAGGAGCTACTTGCAATGAAGTATGCCCTTGTCAAATTTAGGGTCCACCTACTCGGCTCAAAGCCGTTAGTGGTTTATACTGACCACGCGCCCTTAGGGACAACAACGAAGTCGCCTCATCTCTCCCAACGGATGGCCCGTTGGCTATCCTTCTTTGCGGAGTACAACTTTGAGGTTCAGTATAAACCTGGTAAGCAGAATGTGCTTGCAGACGCGTTGTCGCTTCGTCCCGATTACGAGCTCGCTCACGCGACATTCATCACCTCGTCTGTGGTGGATCTCATACGCCAGGCGTATTAGAAAGACCCACAATTTACGGCTTATCAGCGCATTGGGTGACAATGGACTTGGCTCGTCTGACCCTACCCTGTCTAGTCGAGCTAGAGCTCGGTTACACCATTACAGTTACTGTGACGGTTTGCTATATTATAGGACGAGCGCGGAGGACACTCCGCGGGTTGTTGTTCCTCATGATGAGGAACGGAAGAATAAAGTCCCCTTTGAGGCACATGACGCCCCTACCAGGGGTCATTTAGGTCGGGATAAGACCTACAGCGCTTTAAGCGCTTTGTTGGTGGCCCAAAATGTATAACTGGCTCGGTGCGTATATACGCACCTGTGAGACGTGTCAGAGGGTTAAACCCTCTGCGAGTTCAGCTGCGCCTTTGGCGATCTTGTCCGTTCCGACGGAGTGTTGGAAATCCATTAGCATGGATTTTATCTTCGGTTTTCCGAAGTAAAAGGCCGGTAACACCGGCATATTGGTCTTTGTAGACTGTTTGAGCAAGATGGCTCTCCTGGCGGCGGTTACAGAGTCCATTGAGGTACAAGGAACAGAAACAGTATTCCTAGAACGTGTCTTTCGACAGCATGGTCTACCCGATTCCGTTGTGTCGGATCGGGATCCCCGTTTTACGGGACAGTTTTGGGGGGCGTTGTTTAAGGTGTTGGGCACCAAGCTCCTTATGTCCACTGCGGATCATCCGCAGACGGACGGACAAACGGAACGCGTTAATAGCGTTGTAGAGAATATCCTCCGGAGTTTATGTCCGGATTCTCCAAAGAGTTGGAGTGAGATGCTTCCTATGGTCGAATTTGCTATAAACAATTCGGTCCATGCATCTACGAGAATTACCCCGTTTAACGTGAACGGATTAGTGAATCCGAGGGTTCCTTTGACACCACGTGTATGGGGTCCAGGGCTTGAGGGGGGAGGATTCCCCGATGTGATCCCTGTATCTGTGCGAAAGCACATCGATAAGTTTTTATCGACGCGCGTTAATGTCTTACGACACGTTTGCGATGCCATGGCGGAAAGCCAAGGCAGGCAAAAGGAACAGGCCGACCACAAGGGTCGGCGTATCAATAGGTCGTATAAAGTAGGAGAAAGGGTTTTATTAAACGCTAAAAATCTTCCTACACATGCAGTTTCCAACGTGTTGCGGAACAAACTGCGCCCCAGGTTTGTGGGGCCTTTCAAGGTACTAGCCCGAAAGGGCTTGGCTTATACCTTGGATATCCCGAAGGCTATGCGTACGCATCCAAACTTCTATGTGAGTATGCTTAAGCCATACCAGAACCCGGAGGCGGGTCCCCTCTTGGAGGGGGTTGGGAAGTCGGATAGCTGAAAGGCACGACAGGTCGGAACATCTCCGACAGGATCAAAATACGACCATGAATCTCCGCAACGAAAGACTCGAGGGAGGAAAGACGCCCCTCGAGGCGTTCATTCGCACTCCCCTCGTCGCGGAGTCCCTCCTGGGCATCATCGATGCGACGGCTGTGTCGATCACAGCGCTCGTGGAACTCACGTCGCAATAGCGCGACCTCCTCCTCCAGTTCTCGATACGGAGGGTACTCCACATTACCATGTGGAGCGTCTGATGGCACGACGCCATCATCGGGGTGAGACCCAGTACCTGGTGAAGTGGAAAGGTTATCCACATTCACAGAGTTCGTGGGAGTACGAGACTCCCCTGCGGCAGGATTTCCGTGACGTCGTTGACGCTTTCGAGCGGGAGAATTCCGCTGTGAGTCAACGACCAAAGGGGCGGGGTAAGCCCCTTCACTCCCAGTAGTTGGGAGCCCTCCGGAGGCAGATGCAGAGTTTGCATTGCTCTCCGGCACCACATCGAGAGCAGGGCTCGTGTAATAAGGGGCAGGTAATCGCCCCAGCGGTTTGGCCTGGGCATACACCAAGCGCAGCGCCATCTCTACCCGAACGTCGGGTTCGGAATAGCTGTTGTACAGCTCATCAAAGTTGGGGAGGCGTTTCTCCCCTTCCACCCAAGCGCGGAATGCCCTTTCTGCCTCCTCGACACTTTCTTCCTGTAGGAGAACGTAGGGAACCTCGCGGAGGATCTCAACGACGGCACCGCGTGCCCGAGGGGCGCTCGGTAGGACTTGACAGTGAACTGCTTTGTCGTTAGCAGTGTGGCCCGGAGTTGTTTCCGGCGCGCAATTTCACGCGGCAGTACAGCCGCAGGACCAGGGATATAGGAGGCTAAACCCCTCTTTATCTCGTTCTTAGCCTTCTTTTGGGGGTCGCGAGGACCCTTACGTGCCGGTACGGCATGTCGAGCTTCATGAACCGTGTATGGTTCATTGGTGATGGTCGCCTTCGGTGACCCGGATGCATCATCCGCAGTTGGTAGAGGTGGAGCACGAGTTAGCGCATTTTCCCCACGTGTGGGGAAGGCATTGGATGACCGACATCGCCGTTCGGCGTTGTCGGAGTGGTCAGCCTTGGGGAGATATCCCCAAGGGCAACCACCTCCGAGTTATCGGAATAGCTACGTACTCTTCTCGAGGAGAATCCTCAGCACCACTAAAGGTGCTCATGGGTAGCCAGAAGTTCTGGCAGTTGGAGTTCTCCAACTATAATCGATTATTGCGTAAGCAATAGTCTTGATGGGGGAGGATGTAACATGGTTACATTTGGTTATGTTGTGTATATAAGTACACTACGGTTGAGGTCAGTATTGACCGGGCCGAAAGGTTTGGAATTATTGGTTATTTTAACCATTCAGGGCAGGAGCACTTGGTGGAGGCGTGGCAGCCAGACACGTGTTAGAACACAGGTGGTGTACACTACATTTTGGCTAGGTACGAATTTGGTAAGTTCTACTTAGTATTACATATAGCTTACATTAGTTTAAATTAATTTAGGCTAATTATATATTAAATATACATTCAGTTTACATTTCACTCAAAAGACTGCTAGGCGCACGACCTCGACCGGTCGAGCGCGCAGTGAGTATTGTAGTGTAAGGGAAGCCCTTCCCTTAGCTACCCCCTTATTAAGGGAGCCTTGTATCAAGGCGTTAGCTTGTGCTAACTTGTAAACCAAAAGGAATCTTGGCCCCGAGTAATAGAGTACTCTCTTACTAAGCCCTTTTTATAAGGTAGTATCGGCTAAGTAGCGGCACATCGCCGCTTTAGGAAAGTCTTCCTGTGTGCGCTAGCCGCACCGTGCGTGTACGCACCGGCTACACTACCAAACAGCTGTATATTAAAACCAAGTCTAATACAGGAGGGTTGTTAAGTGAGCTCTAAGTGAGCAGGGGCGATAGTCATCTGGGACTACTGGAGTTGGGAGCAGCTTGATATATTTAGGGAAGTTTTCCATCAAGTGTTTGGTGACGGTTCGGATGTTAGTACTCAGAATCTTGGAAGTTTAAGAAAGAAGGATATTTTTATTGCTTTCTTGTGTTGTAATTTGAGTGTACACACTGAATTTTAAGTTCCTTCACAACAACTGGTGCCGCGACCCGGGAATAACGTCGACATTAAGTTCTAACACATAAAATGTCTTTGGTATTAAAATAGAAAGGCAAAGCGCTCTGTTTCACATTGAAGTACTCTCAGGATGATACCAACATAGCATAAACCTTCTAGGAGGCCTGTGCAAAGATGGTTCGGTACCAACAACAGGTTATCAAGTTACCGGGTGATTCAGGTAGTTGGTTCTCACTATATGAAATACGTAAGGTAACGAAAGCTGTGTCCAACTTTAGAATTAGAGAAGATCTACGTTCGTTTGGAAATTTACAAGAGTCTGTTGAAGCGCTGGAAGTATTGTTTACAAAGGATGAATATGAGGCCGTTCGACGGGAAGAGTTTGATAGCGCGTGTGATTTTAATCTGGACCGTACCGCAGATGATATTGGATTAATGGTACACTATTATTAGCAGAAAATCAGTGGGAAACGTCACTAATGGTGTATCGAGAAGAGACAACAGTGTTAATCCCACTTATTATATAGTACCAGATACCCACGCATACGCCGGTTAAAGAGTCAAAGCCACCGAGTATGCTAGATCTCTGTGAAAAAGACGAGTTGGTTGAAACTCCAGAGTTACGGCCAAAGAAAGTTTACAAGACACGATAAAAGCTGGTGTTTACCCCAGACGAAGGTGAGGTTATGTCTTCTCCGCTACTGGTTGCGCCTAAACAAGATCCAGTAGTGGCTAACTTGGTTAAAATGATGCAAGATGGACATTTGAGTCTGGAGGAGTTGGCGAAGATGACAGCATATCTTTCAGCTAGTCGCACACCTAACACTGTGAGAGGGGCGACTAGTGTACCATATCACACACCGTCCACTCAACCATGGCACTTTACAGTACACCAGGGTATGTTATGTACGGTGGATATAAAAACGCGTGGGCTTACTCAAGTCAGCCGGTTACCGCCATCATCCAAAATACGTAAATAAAGTCATTTGATGAAAATAGGCAGGATGCTGGAAGCGCACGGGCATGCGTCACCCAATTTTCACATGTGGCAAACATTTCACGTTAGAACGAGAATCAACATTTAGGGATGTTCGTCGATATTTTGACGAGTACGTCTTCATGGTGATATGAACAACTATCGGATGCTGTGAACTATGATTGGAATGCAGTGATAAACCTTTTCCAGAGAAAATTTTGCGTGGATAAAGTGTCGCCCCGAGTTATGTACTCCAAATTGAGACAAAAGCAAGACGAATCGGCAACTACTTATTTGTATCGACTAAATGCAGCAGCGTTACGAGCTGGAATGAATTTCAGAGATGTGTATAACACTTCACTGGTGGAAGAACATATTCAGCAGTTTTTCGACACCACTCATGATCGCTTCATACAGATGCAGTACCAGCATATGACGTTTGCGAGTATTGAGGAGTTGGAGAGGATGCTGAATAAGCATGAGACGCTCCTTACGAGACCTGGGAAGAAAAAAGTTACACGCTGAGGTGATGTACGAATACCCACAACCCAGCGTACATATGATGGGCGTGGAAGTACATGCCATGCAGCGGATGCGACCTCCGTATGATGATAAAATTGCGCGGCATAATACGAACCCCAATGCAGCGGTGGTGTGTTTTGTGAACATTGCAGTCGAAAGGGTGAGGAAAAGAACAAGTGCTGGAAATACTTAAGTGTGAACACTGTGATACCCTTGGGCATGATGTAAAATATTCCCGGCAATTTATTAAAGAAATGGCTTAAATGCGCAATAAGCTGAAATCGAGGGAGCTGTCTAAAGATCAGGTGGCGGAGCAGTTAAATGTCTAACCCCACAGTGGGTTGAAACCACTCTCAAGAGAAAGGGGCGGCATTGTCGAGTAATGCGGAAACGACACCGCTGTCACCCTGTATCAATACGGAAATCAAGAAAAATAATACATGTTGTACGAACGGATCACTCATTCTGGACGAGGATCAAGAAAATAAAAAACTCAAGAAAAAATGGAAGAAGAAGCTATTTTTGATGAAGATAGCAAGCAAGATAAATTGACAATTGATGGAGCAACGGAGGCCTCAGCATATGTCACGAAGGTGAATAAAAGAATGGAAGATCGAGAAGGATGGCAGCAGTCGACTGAAGTAAAGCATCCTGCAACTCAAGTTTATGTGAATGGAGCAATTGATGATTTGAAGCTGCCATTAAGGCTAGACTCTGGTGCGAATATATAAGTTTTGCATACCAATGTGGCCAGGAAGTTAAAAATAGCAGTTCGAATGTTTGATACTCCGACTAGCGTCTGTGGTGTGACGGACAGTACCATTGGCGTAATAGGTATGGATACCGTCAAGATTCGAGTGGGCCAATCAGTGATATTCAACTGTGAGATGTGGATCGCCAATATTAATTTGCATCAATTGGCGATACATGGCACATATTTTTTTGGTAAAAACAGGGGTAATTCTGAATATGAAGGATCAAAGTTGTCAGATTCCATGGAAAAAACATTATCATTGATGACACAAGAGGACCTAGTCTCTGAGGACTATCTACAAGTGTCTAAAAAAGTGATTTGGAGTACTGGTATGCCGATAAACTGGATTAATGTACATCCAGTAAGGGCGGTCGGAGATAACCCCCCCCTGCTGTTTACGTGATGAATGCCATAGACCCACTGAAGGTAGATCAAACGAAATTGGAGAGAGAGGTCTACCTGCATGAAGGAGTTAAAATGTCAGCTGAAGCTATGGAAGACCAGCTAGCGCTTATTCCTGAACTGGAAAAGGGCTCAACAAAACCACCTGATATGGCTACTGCGGAGATAGGAGAGCCAGGGGTTAACACCAAGGAACAGGAAGACAGTCTACGTGCACAATTGTATAAGTATGCCGATGGTTTCATAATCTCTGGTAATGCGTTACCACCACCATAGTTTGTGTGGTAAAGTGTGCTACAAAAAATTTGGCCTAATTAAGGGCTTAATTTTGGGCCTAATTAGGGGCCTGACTGCGGACACAAATTGGGTACGTAATAGGGTACGATTTTTTGTACCACGATGTATACAGTTGCGTGTACAACCGTGGTGCACATAGACAGGACATAGACATGTCATTGGGAGATGGGACGATTACATACAGTTACTCAACGAACAGCAACGAACATCGAAGAACGACCGATAAATCAGGTCGACTGGTCGACGGAGGACGCTGGAATGGGTAGTTCTGATTGGTGGATATTAGGTAATTGGTAGTTCTTAGGATTTCAGCAATAATAAAGTTCTCCTTTTGCGTGCGATCTAGCAGATCGTTTTAGGGACGGCACCTTTGCGCCTCCTTCTCTAATATTATCTCTACGTCCCGGGCGGGAGCACTGAGTGCGTTTTTGGCCCACCGGTAGGCGTAGAGTGTGAGAACTCGTCGCAACTCCGCCCGATGTGTCAGCGGTTCTTCTTGTAAAGGTTTTTTAGTTCCGGGAACGTGATTGAGCAGCGCTCTCACATCTTCCCCGTTTGGTTCACGTTTGGCCCCTAGCATTTGGCTGCGGTAAGCGCCCCACGGGAACTCTAGGTAGATTTAGTGAAATTTACCCCCCCCTCTTAGGTCTAGGCTAGGAATACATACATTTGGGTGTTCCTTTAGCTGTCTAAGACTCCAGAGGCTCCGCGATCAGGAAGTGAAGACTTCCGCTGCCTGATCAAGTACCCCCTTCGTCGATCAACACCTGATCGACACTATGCAACACGCGACCCGCGTTCATCTGCTCGCAACTCGCGCCAACTAGCTGATCAGCGACTTTTAGCACCTGATCAAGCCTGATCAAGTCTGTCACAGCTTATCAACGGCTTCTAGCACCTGATAAATCCTGAAGTCTGATCACAGCTGATCAACGATTTTTAGCGCCTGATCAAGCCTGATCACTGCTGATCAAACCTGATCACGACTTATTCAAGCTTGTTTGCGCCTGATCAAGCCTGATCGCAGCAGTCGCTTCATCACAAGTCAACTCAATCTTGCAACAAGGAATTGCAGCGTGCCATCCACGCCACCTGGAGAGCGACCCACGCCCAATACGTCGGGTACACAAGGTGAGCAGGAACACTAGCAGTTAAGAGACAACCGGAGGACCCTCTTCGTTAGTTGGCAGTCAGGGAGCCGTGGTAACGCCTGATAAAGCGTCAAAAACTTTGATCATCCGCTCCACCACATTTGCGATGTGGCTATTGGGGATAACTCACCTATATCACAGAGAGCGGGCAAAGTATCACCTAAACCTCTACCGAAGTTATACGAGTTAATACTATGTTTATTACAAGCAGGACTAATTCGGTACTCGGAATCCGCTTGGGCATCACCAATCGTCATAGTTCTTAAAAAGAATAAAACAGAAATACGGTTGTGCATTGATTATCGAGCTGTGAACCAAAAGACGAGACGGATGGTGTACGCCATGCCTTTAATTGACGACTTGCTAGAAAACTTTGCGGGAGTGAAGTGGCTATGCTCAATGGATAATGCGAGCGGATATTGATCTATACCTATGACAAAGAGGGATCGATTGATTACGTCTTTTAATTGTCCTTTAGGACACTTTGAATGTCTTCGAATGCCACAAGGTCTAAAAAATGCACCTCAAATATACCAGCATATAGTAGATAACGCTTTGTGGAAGATGGTACGGCGATCACAGCAGATGGTAGTGACGTGCAAAGTGATGAACAACAAGCAAGTCATGGATGCTGATAATGAGGAGGCATGTGTTTTGGAGATGGATGTATCCATCACTCAAGATGTATTTCATAACGGACAAGTGGTGACGAATGATGAGCACCCTATCATTGGGAGGCGGTCATATATTAACGATATTAGTTTTGGCGCTAACAGCTGTGAAACTCTGCTTTTATGCTTAGGAATCTTCTGGAATCATTTAAGTACTGGGAGAATTACTATAAGCTTTCCAAAGAGTGCTTTTGGTAAGCACAGTGTGGAGTTTCTAAGCCATAGCATATCCGCAGAGGGAATCAAGGCTTCCCCGCGAAATTTAAAGTCTTTCGTCAAGATGGCGTCTCCACGGACCTTAAAAGGGGTTCAGAAATATACCAGTAGTTTGATATACTATCCAAGGTTTATTGACAACTTCGCGACATTAGCGGAATCTTTGTAAGAGTTAACGTAACTACAGCTGAGAGACGGTACCCAATTGGAGCATGATGAGAAGTCGTTTTCGTTGCTGAAGGATCGGATTGTGAACGCACCATTATTACGACACATCATGCGATCGAAGCCATTGAGTGTAATATTATACACAAATCCATGGGCATTTGGAGCGACAGTGTGTCAAGATTACGATGGAGTATTACATCCAGTGCGTTACGTCTGTAAGGTGTTTAAAGATGCCGAGACGAGCTACAAAGGGGCGGAACAAGGGGTGATGGCGTTACTTAAGACATTGCAGGATGCTAGTCATATTTGTTCGGGCAAAACATAGGAATTTACGCAATATAATCCACGATGAGATGGTTATGAGTGATGCGTATATTTAATATAATGGTTAGCCGAGACCTTGGCGGCAGCAAAAGATGGAATTACCGATATCAAAATTCCTCTAAAAATATAATTCGAGAATGTATGCTTTTCATACCCAGGTATTGAGAAAGAAGTACTAAGCAATGTTTCGTTTACTATAAACGCTAAAGAAAATTTACTTCAAAAAGTTTAAATGGAAGGGGAATTCAATGGGCGGCAATATTGTCTCCATGCTTTTTAGAAATATACGAACGGATCATGAGGCTGTGGGCTTACCCGCGTTATTAGCGACATCAAAGTGACTGTAGAGAAGATGAGTGAGGTATTAGAAGACATCGCTCCGATGAAAACATCGAAAGACGTACCAATCATTAAGCCAATCCCCAGCTTACACCGCCATAGTACCAGATATGTTTTGTCATTTGATGGTGAGATGCTGATAAAAGGCGAGCCGAAGGGTACTTTTGGTATGTTCATGTGAGAATTACCGACCTGGGAGGTGATAGCGGCAGAATATGGAATTGAAGATAATCTCACCGTGAATGAAAGCGAATATGATGGATTAATCGGTGCATTACATCTCGCGCAAGTATACAACGTGAACAAGGCAATAGTGTGTGGGGACTCTAGATTGGTAATCGGGAAATTAAATAGAGATTTACGCTGCAATCGTGCATCACTATTAGTTCGGTTAGACAGGGTGCGCTCACTGGTAGAGAGGTTTGAAGTGGTTATTCTGGTGCATGTGGCGCGTAAGTACAACCAAGCGGCAGATCTCTTGACACAGTGTGCCATGAAGCAACAAAGGTTAGGAAGGAACATATGTTCTCAAAGAAAAGCAGATATGAAATTTGTTGAATCGTTTACCGGAGCTGCTATATGCCACTGCAGATAAATTTCGAGGTGTAGTTGGTTTAGAAGGCAGCCTGATAAATGAATCCCAATGTGTGACTACGGATATAGTGACTACGGCTATAGAAAGGGATAAAAATGAAAATACCCCTGAGATATCCGAGAAAATACATTGTGAGTATGGTGCTAATCGAAGTGATGAGGCTTAAGTTGTTCACAAACGCAAGATATATCTGGGAGAATGATGAATACCCGTCGCCGCTGTTATTCGTAATAACTCGGAGCATGAGTAAATTGAATAACGGACAGCATCAGCGCAGGAGAAGCGTGAACATTGAACAAGGGGCGCATAGATGATGATTCGTACTCTGTGGAAGGTAATACTGCTGGATCTGATGAAAGTCGGAACTGGGCAGACGAGGATCCATACGAAAGTGCGCAAACCATTAGAGTTGAGCGAATGGCGACAGCCCAGAACAATGACGAGTGGTGTAGCAAGGTTATAGCGTATCTACAAGGAGACGATGACAAGATAAATTCTTCAAGCGAATGGAAAAGGATAGCTCGACATGCAATCACTTATGTATTGGACAATAAAAGCATTTCATATTACGTCTCAAATGCTCGATATAACACAAGAGAGTATGTGTGGCGACTGGTGGTACCAACCATATTGCAGGAGGATGTGCTACATGCTTATCATGTGGAAATCGGTACTGGGGCACATCAAGGAGTTGGAAAGGTTTAAGCCCTGTTGAGATCCAAATATTGTTGGAGAGGGATGTGTGGTGGAGTCAAGTTCAAATTCGAACACCGAAGTGTCCTGAAACCGACCACCATCGTGACCAGCCGGCAACATTACGGGGGGGGTACCCCGCGAATCTTCGCCCAAGATCATATCGGATCGACTGTCGCGGTTTGAAGACCGATCATTACTGTAGGAGCCGGGTCGGATTTGCGTTAACGTTTCTCACCTTGTGTACCCATTCGTTTGGGTGGTTACACACTCGGTGGACCGTCACGCAATATGAATTTCTTTAGGGATCGATATGTAACGGTCCACTTATGGGGTAGGGTGTACCTAGTGCGGAAATCGTTACCCTAAATACGTGAATAAATGAAATATACTTAGTTTCAGTATACTCCCAGAGCAGATCGCGTATAGACGATCGCGGAGCCCAACTAAAAACGAGAGATCAATAATCTAATCGAGAAAAACCAAAAAAACGTATCCAGAAGCTTGAGGTTTCCACAAACGAGATCTCCACGTAAACATTTCCAATTGATGTAAATAACACGTTCCAAACATGTGCGATCTGAAGTGAGTGATGAGTCAAGTACGCGTTCCCTTCGAGGGACTTCCGGCGGGCCTAAGTGCGTCTGTAACGCGTCCCGGCCGGGCAAGTTGAGCTGAAGGAGACTCTGTTAACCCTCATCTCCCAAACACTCTGCGGGGGGCGGGGGCGACTTATGCGTAAGTAGTAACTTGGAACCAAGAAAAACACACACTGTAATTATATCCATTAAAAAACTTTATATGTAAACTACATAAAACATCGTGTGACTTACGTAGAACTGCACACTTGATACTTTTAACACACGATTGGCTCAAAATCCCCTTCCCTTTTAACTAACCCGATCGCTCCAAACCGATCGGCGATGTACCGATATAAACTTACCGTACAGTTTCTTCTTCTCTTCACCTTAGATGTATGCCCACATTAAAAACTATGTTGCATCTTATAAGGATTGTGTCACCGCTAAAGGAAATCAAAGATACCAGGTGCGCACTAGCGGAAATATTGTGGCGTCAAGACCGTTCCAAATCTTATCTATGGATTTTGCAGACTGCCTACAATGGGACGTGAAGCGTTATTGTGCTTCATATGTTTTGTTTTTTGGATATGGGATCCTGATTCCAATGAGCACCACTACGGCACAAGATGTGACAGAAGCTTATATGGTGGGAGTTGAAAAGAGGTTTAAAGTACAAGAAATTCTGAGACATGATAGAGATCCAAGGTTTATGAGTTAGGTTTTCAGGAGATTTAATCGAATGCTAAATCAGAAGCAAAGGCCTACGTTAGCATATCGACCGCAAGTCAATGGTAATCAAGAAAGATCGGTTCAGACACTGAGCAAGGCAATAAAGTGGTACATAACAGACCCTGAGCAGAGAGATTGGGGTGAATATGTGGCTCCATTGGAGTTTACATTGAATACTTCAGTGGATCTTCAACATCATCAAACTCCGTTCTATTTGGTGCATGGTTGGGAGCCCAGCACCACACGGGAAGCAATGGTACCACCTAAGGATCAAGATGTCAAATAGAAAGAAGCATTGGAGTGGAGATTTGCCGTAAATAAAAGACACATGAGAGCTCAAGCGCAGGCCGCTATTATACAAGAACAAGTGATTAAAGAAAGATCCCAACGCCATAACGAGGCAGTAGAGTCAAAATTATGGTCGACCACCAAAACTGCTTACCGATCCGGAGAGTTAGTTTGGCTTTATCAAGATTTGGCCAAGCCAGGATTGGTAAAAAAGTTAGCGCATTTGTGGCATGGACCGTATCTGGTGGATGAACGGGTAAAAGAAATGGTGTATCGGTTAGTGATACCAAACGCTGAAAGTCGGATATTCCCACTGGTACATATTGCCAGGTTGAAGCCCTATATCAATAAGATGAGACGGACTCGTGAAAAGCTTCATATTGGGGACATTTGGAATTGGATGAGGCGCTGATCCCAGAAGATTCATGGTATGAGCCTGGTCGAGATGATGAATGGGAGGTGGAGCGTATAGTGGATTATCGAATTAAACAACGGACAAGGAACGGACGTCGGACGAAGAAATATTACGTTAAGTGGAAATATACCGATGAGATGACGTGGGAGCCAGAAGATAATCTTTCCTGTACCGTATTACTGTACGAGTTTGACGCGCAACCAGCTTAGGAAAGTCGGCACTACACAGCCTAGACATCAGAAGAGGATACAGCAAAAGTTGAAGTGTAGAAGCCTCACAAGATGAGAGGAGTGAAGGAGAGAGATAACAAGAAAATGCAAGAAGAAGAAGAAGAAAGAACAAGTAAGAAAAAGACCTCAGAAGATGTAGTAAATCCCTATCACGGACCCGTGTTGGCTGTGATGAGTAGAATGCGGACCTTAGTTTGTTACATTAGGAGGAAGAACAAACGAAAAAGCGAAATACAAAGCAAAGATACATGTTTAAACAAGAAATGAAGTTTGTCGGAATATGTGGATAAATCACGTTGCAATTTAATTTTTGAATGGTGCAATATGGTTAAATATGAAGATGACGATATGGAGAGTGAGCCCTTTACTGCTCAATGAATTTACAATAAGATATGAAACCCGTGTGTTGAGGAAGATTGTACGAAGATATATCCCCAAGGTCCCAAAGGCGCAAAACCTGTACGCTCAACATACGATAACACAAAGAAACGCACAACAAGAATGAGATCGTACGAAGAGATACCTATCAATGTCCTAAAGGTGCAACACCTGTACGGAGAGTTACAAGATGTCACGAAGAAAAAAAAACAAGCCACGGGCGATATACCTGAGTGTCAATGGCAGCTAGACGAAGAGATACCAAATAAAGTGCTAACGGTGCAAAATATGTATGGCAATCATGAGGGAAACAGAAGCAACTGAGCTCAATATAGACAGATGGACATCAGTACAACAATGACAAAACAGAGCACACGACATGGTGCAGGCCCAGAAAGTGTCAACTTGGCCTCAGACGTGTGACGAAGCAAATGCGTGAGCAGCCTGTTACACTGAGAGGGTGATATATATCGTGGAAGGCAGAAAAAATTGACATACCGGGGTTGGAGGAGCGCCTAAAGAGTGAAACATCATACGACAAATATCTTGGAGGTCGGAGTACATGTGTGGATTCATAGGAACGCGCGATATATCAGTGGGAGCGTGAGTATGGAATGTCTGGTGTTGGATAAGATAAGTTTTGGGGTGAAAGCTTTCGACCAATAAAATGCTACTGGTATCGGCCAGAGCAGTACCGGCCAGAGCAGCACCATCCAGATCAAGATCGGACGAATTATGGAAAGTCCGAATATGATTGGATTACTATTGGATTTTTGGGTGAAAGTTTCGACCAATTAAATGCTACTGGTACCGGCCGAAGCAGTACCGGCCAGAGCAGCACCGGTCATATCAAAACCGGACGAATTATGGGAAGTACGAGTATGGTTGGATTAAATATTGATTTTTTGGTTGAAAGTTTTCGACCAATCAAATGACACTGGTACCAGCCAGATCAGTACCGGCCAGAGAAGCACCGGCCAGATCAAGACCGGACGAATTATGGAACGTCCCAGTATGTTTGGATCAATATTAGATTTTGGGGTGAAAGTTTTCGACCAATCAAATGCTACTGGTACCAGCTAGATCAGTACTGGCCATAACAGGACCGGCCAGACCAAGACCGTACGAATTATGAAAGGTCCGAGTATGATTGGATTAAAATTAGATTTTCAGGTGAAAGTTTTTGACCAATTAAGTACTAGCGGTACCGGCCAGGTCAGAGAATCTCAGAGTATGATTGGGCTAATAGTGAGAGTATGGACCAAGTAGGCTGTTGTATCAAACTATTGCCGAGGAACCGACACAGCAGTACTGGCTAAACTATGACCGGCCAGCTCAGTACCGGCCAAAGCATCCAACGCTCTAAATTGGCCAATGGAACGCATACTAAAAACCTATATTATATCAGCGTTGAACTAACGTGGAGGTAGACCAGTTAAAAAGAGGCCAGAATCTGTAGCTTCCTACGAATTCAACCGGAACACTTACGATTGAACAACATGGACATGATAGAAACACTGTTAAGTTTGAAAGCGTCAGAACATTCAGCCAGCGGAGTGGAGAGCAACAAGGAAGGTACAAGCACCTCTGAAACCGTATCCCCAATAACAATCGAATCAAACAACCACGACTGCACCAGCATCTGTTCTTACCCCTAGGTGGACCAAAGAAAGAAGGAAGAGTTATTAAAAATACAATATGCAAGTGAAAGTCTAGCAACATCAGCTCTTGATATATTTGACTTGTACAGTCAGCAGTGCCACACAAAAGATGGACCAAAAGAACTGAGGTGGGGGTCAAAGCTATGTTAAGGCGACTAGGAGTTAAACGAAAACGGGATGTTGAATGGAATAAAAATGAAGTGGAATGGTTGACAGCCTGGTAGAACAAAAAGCCACTGCCACATAAATAGCTGAGCAATATCCGGTACACTTTCCGTAGTCTAAGAAGATGCGCACCGCAGTGGCCGTGAAAAGAAAGATACAAGCCTTGCGCCACTCCATAAGCAAATCCCAGGCACAACCGGACCAAGGTAAAACCCAACATACACGTAGAGAAGGTATCAGGAGATGGACAAAACAAGAAGATAATATATTGGTAGAGGCGATGAAACGTGGAGATGTGAATATAAAATCAATGACTAAGAAGTTTCATGATGCAACAAATACGACGAAACACAATTATATGCCAAGAACGGATAGTTGAATTAGGCATAGTCTCCGCTGACTAAAACTTAAGGTCTATAACACCGAACACTCATTCATACGGCCAAAGTCCCTTGTGTAACAAGGAAGTCCTGTGAACGCGATGAAGAACAGACTAATATGGACCAAACATTGCCCAATAGCCAGAGCCCAGGATCAGAAGAGGAAATAAAGTTAGAACAGTTAACAGAGTTTGCACTTACTCAACTGGAACTGCAAGGAATGTTGGCTGAGGATGTAAATAATTGAATAATGTGGCACATGAAGGTGCAGTGCAAGGTGTAAAAGAGATGAACTCCAGAGAAGACTTAGAACAACATCAAATGGTCAGCGAGGATGTGAATGTGGGCGTTGCAAATACTGATTATCATGCAGGGGTGACCAAGAAAGCTGAGCATATGAATGAACAAACGCTGGGGGCGACACTAGATGATGAGAAATCTTGATGCACATTATAGTATTATTAAGAAGCAAAAACAGATACTCCAATAGTGGTAAATTTTGCAGATTCGACAGAAACTCGGAATCCAGTTCTTGTAAGTGTGGTGAGGAGGAATTGTTATCTAGAGAACATGAGAATTCATACAATAAGGGTTGTGAGGTGTTAGAAGAGGAGGATAAATGTGCTTCAGAAGGTATTTTTCCCTCTACAGCTGCAGCTAATGGATATGATGGGTTATGTGGAGAAGTCCTGAGCAACCTTACTACGACGACTGACACAAATGCAGATGTG
Organism: Peronosclerospora sorghi; assembly: GCA_026184515.1. Lineage (NCBI taxonomy): Eukaryota > Oomycota > Peronosporomycetes > Peronosporales > Peronosporaceae > Peronosclerospora > Peronosclerospora sorghi. The sequence continues at coordinate 5,470,985 of CM047582.1, forward strand.
TCTCAAGCATTTTCTCAGAGGAAGGAAGAGTATCGAAATTACACGTTTAAGGAGGGTCTGAGCACAGCAGAATGTCGGGAGTTAGTGTGGCGTAGTGAATTTCAGCAAGGGACAACTGCAAGGCAAGTGATAACGCGCATGTCGGATGTCGAAAGAGAATGGTGTCAGGAGGTCGAAAATAGCACTATCGACCCAGTAGCTATTATTAGCAAAGACCACTCTTTGAGCTTAGACATAGAACCTGGTGGAAGACTGCAAATTAAATCGATCACTCCGGAAGATGCAAGGAACGTGTTATTCTCTGTCACGCTACTGTTAAGAAATCCTGAGTCTTTATTGGTTTTCCTTCGTGAGTGCTGGGATGGTGGCTATGGATCTCGCAGAGATAACTTTTGTAGTCTTAAGTATGATGTGACTGTGGTGAATCGGACCCAAGAATTTTGGTCGTTTCCGGTCAGCAGCAGACCGATCGGCTTATCGTCGATCGGATTAGTGGAAATCCAGGAGGCTTTTAAGCCGGTCATGTGCAAGGAGTGTCAAGAACACGGATTTGGGTAAGTCACATGAGATTGCGTGTACTAAACATTTTCATGTTTGGTACATATTGGGGACTATAGGGGGTAGGTAGTTTTAAGTTTGGGTTTTGATTCGTAAAGGTTTTGGCTTTAGCTTCGTCTAAGAAACCGTTGGACCTCTAACTCAACCGGGGTCGTTTCGCCTTGCACGTCAGTCGCCTCTGCACGCCGCAGAGAGTTTTGGGAGAGAGGGCCGATTAATCCTCTCCAGCTCATTATACCCGGCTGGGACGCGTCATAGACGCATTTGGCCCGCCGAAGTCCCTCGACGGGAGTGCACTTTGGTCGACCTCTCAAGTTTAAGTTGCGCACGTTTGGAGCGTGCTATTACGTCTATTGGATTATTTCGTGGAGATATCGTTCGTGGAGTGTGTCACGTTCTCATTTGGATCTCCCTATTGGACTATTGGACTCTATTGGATTACTGGAGTTTATCTCCCATATTGGTCGGGCTTTACGATCGGATCAGCGATCTGCCCTCTGGTGGAGTATACTCATTTCAAGTATAACTGGTCTACCCGTACCCAGGGTGAAGAGTTCCGCCCAGGGTACATTACCCATCACGGTCTACCACATTTAGACCACAAGTCAATTCCTAGCGCCGATCCACCGAGTGTGTTACCAGCCCAATCCATCGGGTACACAAGGTGAGATGCAGAACAAATCGGATGATCGGTTTTCTGCCAGCAGCGGACGATCGGATAGGATCGAATGCGAAGGTTCGCGGGTTACCCCCCCCCTTAAGTTGGAAGGCCGGGCACGATAGTGGTCATGTTCTCGACACTACGGTGTTCGATTTTGAACTTGACTCCACCACATGAATATACCACAGTTCAAAAATCAAGGAGGATGCAGACATTGGCTATATATTAAATATGGGGAAGTGTATATGGACAAATTTACGTCGGTATATGGCTACTAACTTACTATGTGCTTGATAACAAATCTAGACACATCTTGTGTTACCAACCCAGATCAATACGATTGGGTGACAGAAGATGTTGCATCAACCCTTGAGCTTCATGTTTAATCCTATGAATTCGGGCAGTATTTATCAAAACAATGGAATACCTACAACAATGACAGCGATACCGACATTTCGTGCCACTAATGAGAGGAGTACTATATATGCATGTAACCGGAGATATAATGAGCGAACATATAACCACGGACACAGAAGGATTACCGAGATGGGATTATGGAAAATTTTGTATCCTAAGGTACAATAAACTGAAGTTTTTGGATTGGGGAATCGTATGTTCCATTGGATTCCGATATGTCATTCTAACCACAACTACTGGAGGAGATATACATAATAACATCTACCAGTTACGATGGTTACCCATGGTCAACATTATCAATTATGTCAGAAGATTCGGCATGCTTGATAGATTAACTATAGAGCCGCCGTAATCATTATTGCAATTGATGATTAGAAGATAGACTGTTGAGTCGCTGAGGGCTGCATCGGTGATGGCTGAGGCAGAACAAACATGTGTGTATAAGAAATTTCAACACAACTTAGATACAGACCAGATGAAAGTGATACGGGCAGCCTTAAAGACTAAAGGAATTGTTTTACTTCGTGGCCCATATGGATGTGGAAAGACCTCTACTATTACGGCTATTGTGTCGTCATTATTAGACGTATTCCCGCATTATCGGATTGCCATCGTTTCGGAGACCAATGCAGCTATTGATGAAGATCTGAAAAGGCTAATGGATTTGAATCGGATAAAAGACCAGGCAATAGTTTGCTTGGGTGAGATAAAAGGCACCATGTTATTGACAGATGCTGAAAGATATCGACGTATGTTTCTCTCGGAAATATTGCAGCGAGAGCGACGTTCATTGGAGGGTCACGTGAATCTAAAGGAAATCCCACTGAGACTTAAATTGAAAGAGAAGGATACAATGGAACAAGCACGTCTAATTGTTTCTACGTTGGCGCAATTAGGGCGGCCAGATTTCCAAAAGGTGTCTTATTATGTAATTATTAATGATGAAGGTGTCCAAACACCGGAAGTAGCCTTATTGCAGGCTATTAGACCTAGAGTGGAAGTTCTCGTATCAGTGGGTGATCCTTATCAGTTTTTTTAATACTCTCCCATTGAAGAAAGGTTGTGCCATCGGTTTGATAGTGGTGTTCGTCGTCATAAAATTACATGGTGATTTTTACATTCCATAGAACATTTTCTCGCAGTTCGAAAGATATCACCTTCGTTTCCTGGTATCAGCATGACTACAGAATTCATGAGCCAACCGCAGATTACGAGACTGTTGCATGCATTCTATCCCTACATCATTCGGGATCAAGCAGCTAAACCACAGGTTTATTTGGATACGATGAATTTAAAAGATGTGGAAGTTATTGATTGGCCCAGATCAACTGCGTTGCCCTTCTTGGAAGCGAAGAATCACTGACGGGGGGCCGGGTTGTATGCATTAGTTCTCAGGAATGGATGGAGGAATACGATCGTCAAGAATACAAACATGGAAACGTTATCGAACTGGCGGTTATTATATACTTGTTGTATAAAATACACGCCATCCTGATGAATGAAATGCGGAGAACGAAAACTGCCATTAGAAAGTCAGTGTTAATAATTTCACCTTACCAAAAACAGGTTACAGCAGTACCGGCGGAGCTACGATATATGAACTATGTGCACGAGGATTGTTTGATCATTGAGGTAGCTACTACCGATTCCAGTCAAGGTCGTGAGGCTGATATTGCTATTGTGTCGATGGTTCGGTCACACACGCTAGGATTCCTGGAAGGATATCCTTCAAGATCTTTGGTAACTCTCAGCAGATCTCGTGTTTATGTTTTCATAGTAGCTGCTTGCTATGTATTTGAACAAGAAAGTGTTTGGAATAAGATGATACACATATGCAAAGAAAGTGACATCCCGTGTTTTGACACGACTATGACTGAAGATTCCGCACGAACGTATCTGAAATGAGATTAAAAAGTATTTATGTGTGCCTTTTGCTCGCCTACGCTGAAGTTAGGTAAGGGACGGTTGTGGTGAAGTGTAATTTTCAATTATGGGAAAACAGATGTGGGTCAGGTATTGAAAGGGTTTAAGATGATCCAGCCGGTTAAGAAGTAAGTATCGAGTATTGAAGTCAGCGCTGAAGGAACCAAGAAGTGGTAGGTGAAAAAGTGTTTGAAGTGGATATAGGACTTAGTAATACTTAAATAAATTCTAATTTTCGCCCTTTGGGAACAGTCTTCTGCAGCCTCACAACAGCCCTACCAAACATCCCTATAGTAAAACCAAGTCTAATGCAGGAAGGTTGTTAAGTGAGAGCTTAAGTGAGCAGGGGCGATAGTCATCTGGGACTACTGGAGTTGGCAGCAGCTTGAGATATTTCGATAAGTGTTCCATAAAGTGTTTGGTGACGGTTCGGACGTTAGACCTAAGAATCTGGGAAGTTTAAGCAAGAAGGATAGCTTATATTGCTTTCTTGTGTTGTAATTTGAGTGGAAACACTGAAATTTAAATTCCTTCACAACACGCCAGGAGATCCGAGCAAATTACGCCTCGCTGCGCTTTGTGCTCACCCGGGCTAACGTCTGCTGACAAAACTGCGGGGCGCTCCGTTGGATTAAGGAGAGCGTGAAGGGGACTGAATTAACCCTTGCACGCCCACTTTTCACTATGTGCTGTGACTGTGGCAAGGTGGCCAAGGTCTCACCATTGGCAAAGCCACCAGAGCCACTACGGAGTCTTCTACGGGATCAAACGACTATTGACGGATCGTTCCGCATCAAGGGCAGGACGTACAACCGTGCGCTGTCGTTCACGTCCCTGGGTGCGATGTTGGATGAACCGAGGGGTGTACTCCTTTCACCTCCAGCGTGCGGATGATATCGCTGTTGCCGGATCCCGGTAAGCCAAGGAAGTTCTCACAGTTGTATATCACCAAGCCTGGCTATTGGTGGCCGCATGAGTGTCTTTCCGCATCTGGACGGACCGATCAACACGATTATGATGGCATCGCCGATGCCACAAGAAACCCACGTGCCTACTTGGACATTGCAATCGCAAAGGCAATGTGGCCGAGATCAACACAGCCGTCCTTTCCATGGTTCCGGGGGGGGGGGAGAACAGCAATTTCTCAGCGCCGACAAAATTAATGATAAGGAGGGTGAAAACTTAATACCAACTGAGTTATTGAACAGGTTCGACGTAAATGGATGGCTGCCGCATCGAATGGCACTGAATTTTGGCTCACCAATCATGCTCCTGTGGAATCTGAATGCATCGAACGATCTTTTCAACGGCACGCGCCTCATTTCCGCCGGTGTTCCGCACGTGTGATTGAGCTGAAGTCTTGACATTTGATTAAGCAGGGTACGTTTCCTTATCCCGTGCATTGCACTAACAACTGAACAATCAGTCCTGCCTTACACGGTCCGTCGGAAGCGGTTTCCTGTGCCTTGGCCTATGCAATGAAGATGAAGAAGTCACAGAAACAGATGCTTCACAAGGTTGCATATGTCTCACAAGTGACGTGTTCACACACGGACAGTTGTACGTCGCCTTTAGCTGATCGATCGCACTGGAGAACATCTCCCATTTTGTAGCTGAGTCTGCAAAACTACGAGTAATGTGTAACGTCATTTATGACGTTGCACTACGTTGAATGAGGTTGAAAATCTTCCAATGATGGGAGCGGCCAATGTTCCAGATTTCACGCAGTCGTTAACACCAAAAATAAAATATTTCTTTATTTCAAAGGTTAATGCAGATATACTGTAGTTTCAATGAAATTTCAATGAAACAATTCGTCGGAACGACGGGTAGCATCCACTAGTCTTTATAATAACATAATTCATGTCGTCGCGATCCTGTACCTAAGAGAATATCTCTATCTATGTATATAAAAGAATGATGGTCGAGATCCCATACCTAATCGAATATCTTGATCTATGTATACAACAGAATTATGGTCGCGATCCCGTACCTAATCTAATTCGAACTATACTATAAATCGGACATAATTGAAATCGACTTTATGATTGGTTACAAAGAGCGCTTTTACAGTTAAGTGAAAAAACATTCGATTTAATCATTGGTTATAAATAGCGCTTTTACATCTTCTTCCTGTACAAAAAAAATTCCGTCCGTCTCCCGATCACGTGAACCGCCCGTAGCCCGTCGGTACTACGGGTACCTACACTTGAAGATTTCCGTCTGTCCGTCAGTGCGACGCCCCCGTGCAAGCCTAGCTACTGTTTTCAGCATATATACTATTTGAAACACAATTTCTTACAGCCCAGTGCTTGAACAGCTGAGGTGGTTGCTTAGTTCAAGTGTCCTTGAATGGGGAGGAAACATCACAGGCAGGAGCGACGTTCAGCTCGAAGTGGTGCACAGCAAGAATCGTTCAATGCGCACAGAGGAAAAGGAATACAGCTCACGCAAACAGCAAAGGGAGCACCAACACCTGAGAGCTGGGTGTGAAGTCCTGACCCAAAGCACCCGTCAATTTTGTGGTGAAGCGAAGAAGAAATTGTACGGTCAGTTTATATCGGTATATCGCAGATCGGTTTGGAGCGATCGGGTTGGTTAAAAGGGAAGGGGCTTTTGAGCCAATCGTGTGTTAAAAGTATCAAGTGTGCAGTTCTAGGTAGTCACACGATGTTTCATGTAGTTTAAATATTAGGGTTTAATGGATATAAATAAAGTGTGTGTTTTTCTTGGTTCCAAGTTACTACTTACGCATAAGTCGCCCCCCCCGCAGAGCGTTTGGGAGAGGAGGGTTACCAGGTCTCCTTCAGCTCAACTTTCCCGGCCGGAACGCGTTACAGACGTACTTGGCTCGCCGGAAATCCCTCGAAGGGAACGCGTACTTGGCTCATCACTCACTTCAGATCGCACACGTTTGGAACGTTTTATTTACATCAATTGGAAAGGTTTACGTGGAGATCTCGTTTGTGGAAACCTCAAGCTTCTGGATACGTTTGTTTGGTTGTTCTCGATTGGATTATTGATCTCTCGTTTTTGGTTGGGCTCTGCGATTGGCTATAAGCAATCGGAGCTGGAAGTATACTGAAACTAAGTATATTTCATATATTCACGTATTTAGGGTAACGATTTCCGCCCCTAGGTACACCCTACCCCAAAAGTGAATTGTTACATATCGATCGCGACGGTCCACCGAGTTTATAACCACCCAAACGAATGTGTACACAAGGTGAGAAATGTTAACGCAAATCGGACCAGGCGTCCTACAACAATGATCGGTCATCAGAAAGCGACAGTCGATCCGATTGGAGTTTAGGTGAAGGTTCGCAGGGTACCCGCCCCCGTAAGTTGGTCGGATGGGCACGATGGTGGTCAGGCTCAGGACACTTAGGTGTTCAAATTTGAACTTGACTCCACCACAACTATTTGACACTCTTCTTGCTCAAGAGCAAAACGGCAGCGACATTGAACACAGAGATGCGAAAATACATCCTCTGGACAGAGAGACAAGCTGGTAGTCGAGTGAAAAAAAAGATTGAGCGAGAATACGAGCCTGCTGATAGCGCGCGTTTCCCCGTCGAGCGAGTTCTCACCGATAAAGATAAAGAATTTGTGAGCAACGAGATCACGTAGTGGTATGCCAGGCACGGAATGGAGCACATCAAAGTTGTTCCTAATAGTACGCATCTAAATCGAGTGTAGAGAGGAATTGGAGTACTCGTGGATTCGACGAAGTCTTCGATTTACTCGTCTATTTTCTTCAAGCAATGTCGGTATTCGCTTTATTGAGCGCTCGCAACCGAGTGTTTGCAAACCGATCAACGGGATAACATACCAGAGGCATTTTGGTGTCAAGGCGGACATGCACTATTTTCGTCCTTTCGGAGCTCTAGCGTACATTTACGTTCCAAAATTTCCAGACAGGAATAAGGAGGACGATAACGCGAGGATTGGGTTTATCAACGGATATGAAGAGGACACCGTGGGCGTCCAAGTGTATGAGCCTGCTGATCGCACTGTAAAGTTCGTGGCTGTGTCGTCGAAGACGTCATGTATAGCGATCGCCATGGAGTGGATTCAGATAATTAACACGTAGGTGAATAGCCCCGGTTTGATACAACTTCTCCTGAAGGTGATGAAAGTGAAGATGAACAGGATTATACACGTAATACTGGAGAAGACGTTGCTAACACCGACATGCAAGACGTCGATATTATCGAGTGTAGCTGTGATGCGTCGATGCCCACTGACACGGAAGAGGAATATAGTGATATTAGTTCTACTGTGATTCACGAGAGTGTTGAAATCCATTCAATAAATGATAAGGATGTAGATGGCAAGCGTGAGAACGAACTATCTCACAGCATCAGTAAAAGTAAAAGAACGAGTGACCCGGTAGCAATGGCAGTAGAAGCACGAGTGATTCCTTAAATAATAGCATTGCATCACTTGCTAGTGCTAGTGTGTCAACGCCTGGAAATAACACAAGGACCAGTAGCGCATATGGCTCCAGCAGTGGAAATGCTAAGAGTGAACCAACTCATTCAAATGAATCCGTACCTGCGTTACAACTAATTCAAATGAATCAGTACCTGCGTTTACAACTAATTCAAACGAATCCGTACCTGAGTGTGAAAGTCCAAACTCGGGCCATGGCGACGGAAATCAAGGTAATTACGAAGATACGAACAAAAATGGAAATTGCTTCAGAAAGGATTACGAGTCTGTCGCGGTCGAACAAGGGTCAGAAGCGTCAGCCGATGGATTCGATGACGAATACGAATCGCCTTTAGCGCCATAATATGACGAATCAGCCCCCAAAATCGAAATCAGTTCCGCAACGAACCCTACGATAGTTCACATACACACGTTTACACGCGAAGAGATCAATGTAGTCTCAAAGGCCGAGCGTAAAAAAAGGGATGATCGCGATGACGCGTCATCTGAGTGAGAGAGAACGCAGTAGGAGAAGCCGTGAAATCGCGGCCGAATAATCATTGTTTGGACAACGAGCATCGAAACCTGCAAGGTATAGAGACGCCTACTGGGTGGAAAACTTTGCAACTCTAGTGCTAGATAGTCAAGGCAAGGATATGCGATGTTCCGGTCGCAGATCCCCAGGAACCACAGAGAAGCAATGCGGTCCAAGGATGCAAACTTCTGGCGCATGGCGAGCTGACAGAAATGTCAGCGATGAAAGCAAAGAACGTGATAGAGGAGATCAAGTCGGAAGATGTGCCTGATGATGCAAAATTGGTCCGAACTATGTGGGTGTATCGCATAGAGACCGACAAAGATGGCTACATTGTCACTTTCAAGGCACGTTTGGTCGCGCTCGGTAATTACCAGCGGCCCAAAATTGACTTCACCGAGACATTCGCTCCTGTTGCTCGTATGTCATCTCTGAGACTAGTGCTCGCGTGCTCAGCACGACTTGGACTCAAAGCTTACGGTATTGATATAAACACCGCCTACCTAAACGCCAAACTAGAGATTACGCAGTATGGCAAGAAAATTCATGGATTCCCATGCTCTTCAGGAGGTCGTGTGTATGCAGTGAGGCGAGTGCTGTACGGGCTTCGGCATCTGGAAGAGAGTGGAACACGGAATTGAACTCGTGGATTTTGGATAGTGGGCTCCAGCGGTGTGTCACAGAACCGTGTCTCTATTTCAAGTTTGATAATGGTTTCATCGTGATGGTGCTGATTTACGTAGACGACGTGGTATGCGCAATAAATGATGAATCGATAAAGAAATCACTCTTTATGGAGCTCGATAAGGTCTATGGAATGAAAGATCAAGGTGAAATCACCGACTATCTAGGAGTGGAACTACGACAAACCCCAGATACGATCTGGATCAGCCAACGAAAATATGCGGAGGAAATCCAGAGCAAATATGGATACAGTAATGCTCACAAATGCGGTAACCGAATGGAAACAATTATGCGACTTCAACCAGCGGGAGATAATGATGTGGTGGACATGAATTTTGATTATCGAGGTGCATTGGGCATGATAATGTACCTGGCTACGAGTAAACGACCTGATCTTGCCTATGCACTCGGACAACTCAGTAGATTCGTTAGTAAGCCTACGGCCAAGCATGTCGGGATGATCAAGAGGGTGTTACGTTACCTGGTCCGTACGGTGGACTACGGCATACGCAACGATACGGGAGCCAGCGTAAGTGCTGATGATGCGGTCTTGATAGGATATTGTGATAGTGACGGGGGACCAGATCCAGAGACTCGAAAGAGCACCAGCGGCTTCGTCTTCACAGTCGTCGGCGGCGCAGTCTCATGGATGTCGAGACGACAACCGTTCATCGCTCAGTCAACGGCAGAAGACTAGTAAATCGCTGCTTGTGACGCCAGTATGGAGGCGATGGAGATGTGGAACATATTGCAGGAGATCTTGCCCACGTACATTATTAAAGTGACCATCGGCATCGATAGGCAAGCCGCTCATGTGTTAGCCACGAACCCAACTTACAGTCGAAAAAAAAGACAAGGCACATCGAGCTCCGATGGCACTATGTACGTGAGCAGTTGTTGCGTGGCATGATTGATCTGGCGAAGATCAAGGGAGACGATAATACCGCAGATGCATTCACTAAGCCACTTGACAAGCGTAGACTTGCGATGCTGTGTGCGATGGTCGGCGTCGGACCATTTGTGTGATTCGAGGCTTTGCCTCGAGAGAGGCGTATCGGAATCCGGATGAAATTGAAACTATTCGGATGATCCGAGTTGGCCGACCCACCCACTGCATGTCAGGATTGAAAGCCCGCTGTGAAGAGTCGCAACCAAGTAAAGACTATAGGGAGGGGAACAGAGCCCGCGCCTGGACAAACTGTTGTGTTACTTCTTACAGATAGATCTGCTGGTACTACTTCATAGAAAGATATCACCACAGGAGAGTCTAGGAGTAGTTTTATGAAACACAGTTCTCAAAACACCAGTAACGCCTTTAGATTTCCAACACAAGGTTTACGAGCCACCTGAAATGTTGTTTTTTCAAGAGCTCGGAGTTGCTTATCTTTCGGTTCATCGACTCAAGTTCTTGATGGACAGTCCAATGTGGGATTGTGTCCGAGTTGTTGCTGCAGGCTCGAAGGAGCGACAACATCGTCTCATGTAATGGTGTTAGTTCAAACATCGAGCAACAAATCCTGAAAATGCGTACGAATCCGTTGAATCATATGTTAGCACAGGCAGACTTGCGTAGTGATGCTGGCTCACTTGACGCTTCGCGTCAGGCGATATGCGTGAGTTGGGGCTCGCTTTAGGGCTGCCGCTCGATGTGCTGTACAGTCTTGCGCCTTTGTTGATAAAACGAGAAGTAAAAATATAGGGTCGGCCTGCGGTCACCCTCTCCCCCCTATTTGCTCCGGTTACCCCCCCCATTTGCTCCGGTCACGAATGTCAAGATTTCCTAGGGCGACTTCGGAAGCGTCTCAACATTGATCCCAGCGATATGGTCTCTACCTTTGTGCGACTTTTCCCTGACACCAATACTCAAGCGGCGGCCATCAACAGCGCGCTTAGTGATCTGTTTTTGATGATTTTTGCGCCAAGTATGTACTTTGACCCAGTCAAACTCCAAGCGCTTCTTCCCGAACTACTTCCTCCGAAGCGTATTCGTTTGGCGCCTTTCCTACTCTGGAGTGACCTCAATTTGGTCCATATCGCGAGGACTGATGTCTCTCAAATATTTATGGGGGACAAGCGAACCCCTCCACATGTGGTAACTGCCTTGCGTTACTTGTCTCAAGCCGAACTGCCACCTTCGCTTGAGATTGGACCTTCGCGTTTGGTATGCCCGCGACTATAAGTTGTAGGCGCCTTCCTTCCTACTACATTCCCAACTGTGTTCGATTGATCAAGATCTCTGCGTCTATTACATCTAACGCAAGCTTCAAGATCCACGGACTCACCCATTTTCATCATCACCTCCTTTCGGGCTTTCGCTTTTCTCCTTCAGGGGTACCAGCGTCACTATTTTTAACCCGGAATCAAGTTCTTCAATACTTTCGGGGGTTCGCTCAGACACTATTTTGACCACACAACAGTCGGGCGCTACTTCTTCATCTCAACTTCGACATATTCATCAAGACACCCAGCCATGTCTCTCAACCGAAGTCATTGCATTTATTAAACAAAAAACATAAAAAGTAGAAAATTAGAAAAGACAGAAAAATTAGGCTAGGTATATCGATTAAAGTTAATGAATTCAATTTACCCATTTGCTCCGGTCACCCCCTCCCTTTTATGTGAGGGGTGTGTAGGCTGTCCCTATATCTGTATCTAAAATATGGGCAATGTTATTTCCACACCACAATTTATATTTCCACCCATTAAATTTGGGAATTTATGGTGTGGAAATAACATCGCCCTTTTGATTAGGGACCTGATCGGCCACACACCCTGACAATTCTGTAGTAGAAAGAAGCCGCAACCAGTCTTATAAATTTTTGTGGTTTTTAAGTACACAAAGTGTATGAAATTCAACTACGTAGTAAGCCCCACAGCTTAAATTCCTAGCCAAATCGGTACAATTTTGATTAAAATATCGTAGTTGGACATGACTAGAAAAATTGTTTTGTGGATTATGCTAAGAATCTATGCCACGTAACTTGAACAACTCGATTAGCACCGGTTTTTATTGCTTCCCATCGTAAAACAAAAAGTAGACGCTGAACAGAAACACACCGACCATCATCGGAAACGCCGAAGCGTAGTATGGATATGCCGCCGGAATAAAGCGCTCGTAGTCGTCATGTTTAAATGGACGCAACGAAACTTGCGTCGTCGTGAAGATCGTCGAAAGTCCCAGACGGCGGTAGAGAACACGGAACAAAAAGATACCGCACAAGTCAGGCGCCTGGAAAGTCACGGAGGAATGCCCTTGATCATCGTGACTGAGCGTAGTACGCACGTAAGGGTAACATGACAAATTACAACTGAACGTCATCAGCCTTTTAAGATACCCATATTCCGTCTTTGAGCTCGTACAAGTCCAACGAGTAAGATTATCCTTCACACGGTTTTCAGGCGAGTCACGCGCCACTTCAGCATCAGGGTATAATGTAATTACAGGTCACCACGCTTCGCGTCACTAAGCATTTTAGCTGGTTGTGACCCATCTTCACGGTGGTGCTTAACATTTGTCATGAGGGGCACACCACTTCTTGGAAACCCACTTAGTTACAGCGTCGGAAAAAATGTTTTGTTAGCGAACTCCTTGTCAAATTATTTGTTACCAAAGAGGTACAGCGAACCATCAAAGACAAGACGAGCGTTGTTGCGAGCCTGCGCAGCAGTGACGAGACCGATATGGTTCCCAAATAGCAGTCCATTGGACAACTCCTTGGTTGTGATGGGTATAACCGGGTTGGGCGGGTATGCGCTGGTCGGAGCCATGAGCATGAGGAAAGCCAAAAAGTTTCTAGGCTGAATTGACATGCTACACCAGAAGAAATGCAACAGGATTGCGCACGGTGACAAATGATCCCAATACACGAAGCCACAAAATCTTTCGCGGAAATTATTGAATTATATATGTCATCGTCGTCAGTAATAGGGTTGACGTGGTCCAGCCCAATGATGCCTTCTTTATCAAACTCGACGCCGCCCTCGAGGGCACAATCGCGCTGCACTATAATTTCGTGGAGAGCGGCGGAAATTTCCGCCGCTCTCCACGAAATTAAGCAGGTCAGACTTGCGTAAAGAGCCCAGCACCTTCTCGGGAGTAAAAAGTACAAGATTCTCATCCATTCGTTCTACAAAACGCTCGATCTCAAGAGTTTTCTCGTTTTGTCATCACCAGTAAAAAATCTCAGCTCATAACCTCTGGCTATAAATAAGTAACTGTTGAAAAAAAACGTAAAGTTCCTTTTCTCTATGTCTGATCTTAAACTACCTGGTCTGAACACTTTTGATCAGGTAGGATCAAGGGCAGAGGATAGCTTGTAAGCGACGATCATCGGGCCGTGATGTTTCATCTAAGGTGTGCTTTAGAGATAAAATTGAAAAGTGTATTATGTAAAGTTACTGAAGTTTTCAGTCCTACTGATATGCAACTTAAAAGTAACCGTCAATGTATACCTAAAATATATACTCCCTTATCAGCCAATGGGCTTTCGCCAACTTGTAAGGAAGCAAAACACAAAATGGGTACACGAACTTCCAACACTCCTCCTGAAATATCGGAGGCTGTATAACCATCACGCCAACCCAGGCCTGCACGCAAATCTTGTATCCTTGGCCCATTGAGGTCCTTGGTAAGCAGATCCGCTAACATCTTCACACTTGCCACATGGGTATCCGAAATTATATCTTTACGTGAAACGTCCTTCAAAAACTTCAACTTCACATCGATGTGCTTTCCACTGGCCGCACTCGCTTCATTTTCCACTTGCTTGATCGCCGCCTGGTTGTCCATCTTGAGTACCAGAGGCGTCTTTGCATGAAAACAAATCTCCATGATCAACTCCCTTAGACCCGACGATTCCCTGCCAGCCATTGAAGCAGCAACAAATTCCGCTTCCGCGGTTGGCAGCGCCACGGCTGTCTGCTTCTTGCACGCCCAGTTGACCAAGACGCCATTAACGAAAATCACCATAGCCGAAATGCTCTTGCGATCTGCCTTGTCGGCAGCGAAATCGAATTCCCAACGGTGGGTGCGTGAGTTCTGCGTGTGGCACGGTGCACCGCAAACGAAATATCATCGAGCGTACACCGTGAAAATCGAAAGCAAAGTTCCCACAAGTGATTGAAAATATTTAATGCACGGTATATTGACCTTCGGTCGCACCGGCAAAGTTCACAGAAATTCTTGTCGTCATCCAACACCAACACCGGTGTCCGAGATAAATTTATCTTTGCAAGTTTGTGTGTGTCCAAAACTTCTCTGATCGTAGCTTGCTGATCCAAGGTGTATCCGTTCCTTGAATCACGATCAATTCTTATTCCTAGGAGTTTAGTAACATTCCCCAATTCATTCAGTTCCAATACCTTGATGTCCACGAAAAAACCATCCACAATTTCATTACAGGTGCCCGTAACCAGCAGGTCGTCGACACATGCACCGACCACAACTGTCTCTCCTTCCACATGTTTAACGAAATTTCAGGTGTCAGTGACACACTGTACGAAATAAAAGTTTGCCAGGGTTTCACATAAGCATTGGTGCCACAGGATCACAGCATGCTATAGCCCGTAGAGGTTTCGTTTCAATTTAAGGGCTAAGTCCCTTTTCGATTTCATACCGAAATCATCCAATTTTTCTTGATTTATATTCATCCCTTGCGTCACCTGTAGGTAGATATCCACATTTCTTTCAGACTTGGCCTTGGGTTAGGCACTCGGCACTTCGCCGTGGCGCGCTGCCACCCCCTATACTTGTGCCAACATCAATAGAAGCTTCATCCTATTAAGTTCCATAACCGTCGAAAAAATAAAAAAATAATCATCGCTAAAAATTTTCTTGTCACGCCTGGAAACCAACCTTGCCTTGTACCTATCCACCTACCCATTTACAACTACCCTGGTGTTATACACCCACTTGGTCGGGAGAGGCACTTTGTCTTCGGGGCGACGCACGACATCCCAGGTATCCAGATCTTGGAGAGACTTAAGCTCCTCCATTTCAGCCTGGCTCCACATCTTGTCCTGCAAACCGCTTTGCGCTTCCATAAAAGTTTTACGGTGCGGCTGCATTGGAGATGTAACATTTACTTCGGTGCCTTGCTTGCATACCGCGAACGCGCAAAGGGTACTTTCCATACCTTTTTCACTTACAGAAACATTTCCAGAAATTTCATCCCTTGGAGTCGCTTTCTTCTGCCGTGATGCTTCGTACTGCTTTCCCTTCATCGTTTTCTTCGTCTGCCTTCGTGACTTGCGCACACCTTGGTCACCCATTTTTGCGCGCTTTGGCGTACCTTCTGGGGTTGTTGACTTATCAATGCTTGCCTTCGAAATGCGCTGTTTTGCCTTCGATTCGCTCGAACTTGATTCCACCAGTTTTTGAACTTCGGTTTCAGGTTTGGCTTCCAGGACCCTTGTAATTTTCTTGCTCGCTTCAAAGCTCAGTGTTTCAATTGCGGTGACATGCCTCGTCAACGCGACTACTCGGTCCTTCATCATCAACACCTTGCAGCCCTTGGTTTCATCATTTTTTACCTAGAATCAGGGCGCTCAGCGTGATGCGCAAGCGCCTTCTTCTTCAAGTCACTCCAAAACATGCACGGGGACTCGAAAACCACTATAATCGCCGGCCGCGTGCCGGTCATCACTTCGAGAGGCGAAAGTCGACCTTGATTTGATCTTGTCGGAGTGCGGTTGAGTATGTATGCGGCATACTCACCTGACTCCGACCAATAAACCAGTGGCACTCCCGGTCATAAGATCATGCGCCGTACCATGTTGAAAATAGTCCGGTTCATCCTTTACGCCTTTCCGTTCAACGCGGATTACCCGCTTCTGTGATTTGGCGGCCAATACCAGTCTGTTTGCAAAACATACCGACATTCTGGTACTCACCGCCGCATTCCGTATGTAGCACAAATAAAGCGGCATGAAAACTCTTTCTAGAACCACGCTAGGAAATGGCCAAACATCTTGACAGCCCTGTCCTTGGTGCACGCGGCAAACACCGAACGTAACTTGAAAAATGATCGACAAAAAAATCAGGTACCTATTTCCACGCCTTTCACGGGGAGAGATGGGACCTTTCAGGTCACTGCAAATCACTCCACCGATCCTATCAATTGGAGAATTAGCACAAGAATCCGTTTTCGGCTGAGTCTTTCGCCTGTCTTTGCCCTCGGCACAGGTCAGGCAATTTGGCCTGCTAGTATCAGTGAGGGCTATGCCTGACCTGGGGTCCCTGGCCAGTCTTTCGACAGTTTCATAGGCCAGATGACCCAAGCGCAAGTGGAAGTGGTGGAGGCTTACAGTGTGGACGTCAGATACGACGTCTTCCGACTTACTGCTCAGCACCATGCTGTGGTGAAGTGCAAGTGAAAATTGTTGACCAGGTTGTACCAGTGTACCAGTTTTCAAGGCAGATCGATCTGGTTGGCTGAAAGGACGGAGTATTTTGGGCCGATCGTGTGCTTGGAGTGTCAAGAACACAGATTTTGGTAAGTCACATGATATTGCGTAACTCACATACCTCATGTTTGTACATATTGGGGACCACAGGGAGATATGATTGGTTAGTTAAGGTTTTACCGGGTTTTGGTTTTTTGCTCTTTTTGGCCCTTTAACTCAACAGAGAAGTCGTTACGTCTTTAAGGACGCTAGTCGCCTCTGCGCGCCGCAGAGTGTTTGGGAGCAGAGGGTCGAGTAATCCCCTCTAGCTCATTATACCCGGCCGGGACGCTTTACAGACGCACTTGGACCGCCGGAAGTCCCTCGACGGGTTTACGCATTGGTCGACTTCACAAGCTCAAGTCACGCACGTTTGGAACGTGTAAACAAGTTTTGGATTGCTACGTGTAGATATCGTTACGTGGAGTTTGTTACGTTCTCGCTGGATCTCCGTATTGGAATATTGGTCTGTTATTATCGCATTGGTTGGGCTCTACGATCGGTTAAGCGATCTTCCTTTTGGAGTATACTTACTCCGAGTGTAATTGGTCTGCCCGTACCCAGGGTGAAGAGTTCCGCCCAGGGCACATTACCCAGCACGGTCTCGCATTTAAGACCACATCAATTAGCAGCGACGATCCACCAAGTGTGAAACCAGCCCATTCCATCGGGTACACAAGGTGAGATGGAGACGAAGAAATGGGACCAGGCGTCCTATGCGGAAGCGGACGATCAGATCGAATCGTAGGCGAAGGTTCGCGAGGTACCCCCCCCCCGTCAGTTGTAAGGCTAAGCACGATGGTGGTTAGGTTCTGGACACTACGGTGTTCGACTTTTGAACTTGACTCCACCACAATGGAGCGCGTGCCCGGATCACTCGGTGATCGTGGATATCACCGAGAAGATATCATCTCGTCAAAAATTGATTACAATGAATTAAATGTGGATTCGTTCTTTAGAGGACATAAGGAACGCCTATCGCCTTATGTTCTCGTTGTCGATAAGGATGGCGATGTTCTATCTGGCCGGGTGGAGGACCAGATCGGGATTAATACGTTTTTTCCTCCCCATAAGACTCCCACCGGAGCCGATCGGGACTATGGCAAGTCTTGCTATAGTTCCGGAAAGGATAAGGACTTTTTTCATGATCCTATGCATTTGAATGAACGTTTTTAAGAAAAGATAAAAGATGAAAACGACTTGGAGGCTGATCGGAACGATCAGATCCACCGTCCCAAGGTTCCCAAGCAGAGGCTCGGAATGCCACCCGATGAAGACGACTTGGAAGAAAAGTCGCAGGTCGTGGATGGGGTTATTAAGGAAGAAGACCTGACCAGGATGTAATACATCCACGAGTTAAAGCGATTTATTCGTGAAGACCGGGTCATGCAGACGTTAAACCCCCAGATCCACGATCGCCTTATCTGACCCACCACCGAGCCGATCCAAAGCGATCGGCCGTTGCTAATGGTGAAGAACCTGCTGGCGATATTGGCTGAGGTCGGCATAAAAGTTCAAAACCTCACAAACGTACAGAAACTGTTTGATCTGGACACTTGGAAGCTGGAGATGTCGATGTCGACCCTCCATGTCATTGGTGCCGTTGGTGTGGGCGGTTCGCAGCCCAACTCCCACCGCAGCATTGAAGGTCGCTGAGGCCACGGCAGCACACGATGATGTGTGTTCCGATGATAAATCGCTGTATCATTCTCCACCACCCTCTAATAGCTCATCGTAGTTGGAGTTCGGTGTTGAGCGGATGACCATGGTGGTGGATCATACCCTCATGTGAGCATAAAAAGGACGTGCGGCAGCATGGGAATGCATGCCGGTCGGGGCCCCAGGAGACCCCACAGGTTTCAGTACCTCCAAAGGAGGATGCCAACACGTTGACCATGACCCAAGCTAACGTCCAAGCCATTTTTGAGGCAATGATGGAGCGTTTCATCGGAGAACGATGCCGATCACCTCCGCACCCGCATTCCCAGGACCGATCTGCCCGGAAAAATGTCAATACTTGACGGGATGTCGATATGGAGTCAGTTGCATCAACGTATAAGGCTACCCAGGGTGGCAAACCTGTTGGCAGAGGAAGACACAAGCCGCAGCCAACCCGACTGCGCCGATCAAGCAAGAACAGCGATTTAGACATGGAGTCGATCGGCGATCCGGATGACACTATGGGTCAGACGGTGCAGGTGCGGGCACGACGCGCAGGGCTAACCTAGCCTCTACTACCGCCTTTGATTTTGGATCTACTGCGATCCCACGCATTCGCATGGCTGCGACCACTGATCTCAAGGATTTCACTGGCAAGAACGCCGACGAGGAGCAAGCCAGATCGTGGTTTGGTCGGGTCAAGTATGCTTTCTTGCGGGATCAGATACCAAAAAAAGTAGCGGTGTCTGATCTTCAGGGATCTGCTGAAAGGACCGGCTGCGAACTGGATCCAACAGTTGAGTCGGGATGTCCGATCTGACTGGGATCTGCTATGTTCAGAATTTGAGGGGAAGTACTGCAACTCCGAATTCTCTAGAGACCGCAAATACCATCATATGCAGAAGCGGGGCGACGAGACGCCGATTGAGTACTTGCACCGTTTGAACGTGGCTGAAATTCGTGCCGGGATAGTGATCAAGGAAAGCAACCCGCCGACCGGTGCCGCTATGGAGCACGTGGGTCACTATATCAGTACCCTTGATGACCAAGATCTGGCAGATCAGCTCACTCTGCTGCGCCTGAAAGATGTGGGGGAAGTGGAGCAGACGTTGCGGACGTTGCAACACTCACGCAGCATGAGGGCGAAGGGCGCCTTTGGATCGGGTCGCTACAGATGTAAGACCCAGACCGATCCGGTGAAGAGGCCCCTGACCAGATCGACCCGTGCTGTTAAGGCGATAGCGACTGAAGACAGCACTGGATCGGAAGAAGAAAGTAGCGGCCACTCCAGTCGTGAGTAAGACGAGGACCAATATCGCCACATCTTCGTCACGGAACCTGCCCCAAGAACCAGATAGACGCCTAACCAGGCGGATCGGAAGGGCAGGAGTGGGAACAAGTACGATCCGGACCGACGTCGCAAGAAGTGTTCTCACTGCGGGTCAAGCAAGCACGATGGTGGGGACTGCTGGAAGAAGGTGATATGCAAGAAGTTCGAAAGACGCGGCCACCCCACCGATCACTGCCTCTTCGTGTGCAAGTCATGTGAAGAGATCCACGAGGCTGGCCAGTGCAAGATCGAAGAGTTCTTCATTCTGATGAGCAAGTGGTATGTGCCGGGTAAGCACGCGGGGATGCTTCCACCTGACGTTGAGAAGATGTTAAACTAGAACGCTCGCCTGGTTGGAATCTGGATCGAGCCCAGCGATCTACGTTTTGCATCTATGCATATGTCGGCAAGGAGAATAAAACCGACAATACATGTTCTATTCTCAATTGCGTCGATCGGGATCATCCGGTCTACAATCTCACGACCGATGAATATTCCCGATCGAAGGTGGTCATGCAGCTGGATCTGCTGCCTGGGGAGTCTCGCGGATACTGGAAGTATCATGCGCCCGACAAATGGTTCAAGCAGGCGAAAGCCTGTGGTAAGATAAACAACCAGAAGGCAACGATGTTGTTCGACTCTGGGGCCGAAATCTCAATCATCGACTCCGCCTTTGCTGGTAAGGTCGGATGTCGTATAGACGACACCCAGAGACAAGAATGCGTCGGAATAGGTGAAAGTTCTTACATGAACGAAGGAAGGACGCGCGTGAAGATCACCCTATCGGGTTCGTTGGTCTACTTCTTCAGCGCTTGGGTTGGCAAGCTGGCCGGTCAGGATGCTCTGTTAGGCATGGATTTCATGGTGCCGGCAGGTATTCGCCTTGATCTGTCTCATGGAGTGCTTACACTCCCGGATGAGGTCCAGATCCAGTTAGCTGGTCGGCGGCCCCTATACGGATCGCACACCGATCTAGTCAGGTGGGACCAAAATGTCACCATTCCAGTCGGCCAATCCGCTGATACCCCGGTCGACAAAGGTTTTCGATTAAGGAAGTTATGGGTGACCAGGGGCGATCGGTGGGTGTCGACCTTTGTGAAGAGCGCCGGTCGATATGATTTTGTTCGAGTCACTAATATCGGTGACAAGCCGCTTACATTCGTCAACAATACTATTGTTGGCATGTTGCTGGCGGAAGGGAAAGTGCCAAGAAAGATGGGGTTCGTCTCGATCCGATCGAGACGGTATGTTGAGTGGCAGAACATGGCATACCAAGCAACCACCGATCTGATCAGCGATGATGGATCGGTGGAAGAAGATACATCACCTATGGTGGAAAGACCCAGCTATGTAACCCCAAAGAAGATGTTAGTTCGAAGAAAGGCACCTCAGTCGCCGGACACGGTGGACAATCAAGCAGATGAGCCAAGGTTCGTCAACGTGGTGGCGACACAGAACAGGCGACAGCGGAGACGGCAATAGAAAAAGGGAAACATGGAATTGCTCGGGCGGACCACGATGGCGCACCTAAGCAGATCGATGTCGTTGAAAGGCATCCCGCCGATCGGGAACAGCAGTGTTCAACCGATCAGGACGGTTTGGGTGATATTGCCCCGGAAGACGATCAAGTTTGTATCCATGAAGGCGGGGATCAATATATCCAGGAGCTAGAGAGCCAGATGGCACTCCTCACTGAAGTGTATGCTGATCCGCCCGAAATCACGTTGGACGATCTTCAAGTGGGTGATCGGGATGTCAACAGTCCCGACCAGATCTATCAGCTAAAGAAGATCATATGGAGAAAGAAACATCTTCTGATCGGTAAAGGCAACGCCTTACCCCCTGCCGCTCGCGGAGCGATCTGTGACATTGACGTGGGTGATGACAAGCCGATCGCCCAGCGATGCCGACGTGTGGCGCCACAGTACCGCGAAAAATTGTCCGATCTTATTAAAGGACTGTTGGATACCAAGCCATTAAGCCGTCGACCTCGCCGTGGGCCTCACCGATCGTGATTGTGATCGAAAAGAACGGCGTCGACATCAGGTTGTGTATCGATTATCGGTTGGTAAATCGGTTGACCAAGCTTATGGTGTACCCGATGCCGCTGATCAGCGATCTACTAGAAGATATCGACAAGACCCTATGGTATTGATCACTGGATATGGCAAGTGGATTTTGGGTGGTTTCGACGTCCGATCGGGCTCGCGAGATCTCCGCATTTGTTACGCCGTTCGGTCTGTTCGAGTGGAACCGTATGTCGTTCGGTCTGAAGAACGCGCCCCATATCTACCAGAGGCTGATCGACAACACATTGTATGGACACTTCAAGATCAGTACCGATCGGGACCCCACCGAAAACCATGATGTATTTAAAGAGGCTGAGCCCGATCGGGAAAGGAGACCGTACGTTCTGGGGAGGCGATCGTATATCGACGACATTCTGATCCCTGCTTCGTCTTGGAGCGATCTATGCGAGAAGGTCGAAAGGTTGTTGGAGACATGCGATCGCTGGAACCTGTCGATCGGTGCTGTGAAGAGTTTTTGGGGCATGTACAAGGTCGCCTATTTGGGTCATATGGTGTCGATCAGTTGGCTGGAGGCCAATCCCAAGGATCTGGAGTCACTGAGCAACCTCCCGTTTCCCAGATCACTGAAGGCAATGCAGTCCTTACTAGATATCCTAAATTACTACAGCCGCTTCATTGAAGACATCGCAATTTACGCGGCCGTGCTGTACAATCTCCGGGAAGTCGACTACCATATGTTGCGCGAAGAATATAGGGCAACTTTACGGGAGGGCAGCGACTCTGATCTGCCCGCAGATTGTCCGCAAGTAGAGGCAGAGGATCACATGAGGCGTGCAAAGGTTGCTTTCGGTATGCTAAAGGCCAAGATGGCGACGGCACCGATTCTCAAGCACTTTGATCCGGAGAAAATGCCGATCGTCATAGTTTATGCTAGTAAGTGGGCCATTTCGGCCACTCTAGTACAAGAACATGATGGAGTGTACCACCCGGTAACTTTTACGAGCCGTACATTGAAGCCGAACGAGGTCAACTATGGTATCGTCGAAAAAGAAGTTCTGGCTTTACTACGGATCTTGAATGTGTGCTACAACCTACTGGTCGGCCGATCTGTAAAGGTACTTTCAAGAAAGTAGACATTGGCCCGGTTATTATCAGCCAATGGGATGGACGGTCGACTCGGCAGATGGTCAGCTGTCTTGTCGCAGTGGTCCCTCGAGGTCGTCAAGTGCACCAAGGGAGAGGAAGAGATATT
This sequence comes from Peronosclerospora sorghi, assembly GCA_026184515.1. Taxonomy (NCBI): domain Eukaryota; phylum Oomycota; class Peronosporomycetes; order Peronosporales; family Peronosporaceae; genus Peronosclerospora; species Peronosclerospora sorghi. Next base: position 5,493,911 of record CM047582.1, read on the forward strand.
GGGCACATTAGCTGCCAGTATCACCCCTCGGTCCGAAGTGGATGAGGCATTAGTGGCGAATGCCCCAAGGAAGCAACCTCGACAGTCAATCTCGCGGCCGCCGCCGACCGTCGATCAGGATGAGGAACTACTGGTCTTGAGTTTTGACGGGTCGGCCAGCGTGAAGAAGAAGGTCAGCTCCTATAGTGCCATACTGTGGAAGTTACCACAATGGTCTATAGTCGCAGCCGCCACCGATTTAACGCCTGACATAACGGTCAACGAGGCAGAATATCGGGGTCTACTTCTATGTCTTGATCTGCTGTCATCACAACAGAAAGGGCGGATCATCATATGTGGTGACTCCAACCTAGTGATAAGGCAGATCACCGGGGAGATCGACTGCAAGGCGCCACGGCTAAGGTTGCTAAATGATCGGGTGATGAAAGCGCTAAAAGACTACCCCAACCACGAGCTATTGCACGTGAAACGGGACTGAAACAGAAGCGCCGACCACCTCGCGACCCAAGCCATGCGGGACCAGATCGGGGCGACGATCACCGAGGAGGCCGTTCTACTTGAACTTATGGACATAAACAGGCTCCAGGAGTTGATCAAGCCCAAGGAAAGCCCCGATCAGGTACATGTGATGGCGGCGACCAGATCGCGAACTCAGAAGTCTCGCCGATCGTTCCCGAAGGAAAGGCTGAGTGAGCGCGTTGTGCAACAGCTAAGGGCGGAAAGGATCCTCAAGGCGCAGGACGAAGAAGAGTGGATTGTCAACCTGAAAGCATATCTGCGCGGTGAACTGTCCAAGTTAACGAATGATCAAGCGAAAGAGTGTTCCAAGATCGCGGACAGTTACGATGTGGATGACAACGGATTGCTATATTATTGCCGTGATGTTGACCAAGACAGTGCCGATCAAGACCGACTGGCGAGACTGGTTATCCCTGAGTTGCTACAGCCTGATTTTCTTCATCACTACCATGTGAGTATAGAAGAGGTACATCAGGGCGTAGGCAGGACATATCACAAGATCAGGGCCCACTTTCACTGGAGAGGACTTTTTCGGAGTGTGCAGAAATATGTGGGCTGTTGCACAGATTGCGAGTCAAGAAAGGGCAGACCGATAATCAAGTGGAGATCTACCGGGAATATCGAGGCTACTTACCCTTTCCAGGTGATAGCAATGGATCACATACCGTCGCTGCCCAGATCGACGCGCGGCAATACTGAGCTGCTGATCTGGATAGACCTGTTCACTGGTCTGGTGATCGCAAAGGCTAGTGCATCCCGATCTGCGGAGAAGATCGTCCAGAGCTACGAGGAATGCGTATTCAGAAGGTTCGACGCCAGCGAGGTTATCAGACACGATCGGGAACCCGGTTTTATGGCTGAGGTGTTCCGATAGTTCAATAACATGCTAGGCCAGAAGCAGGGCGCGACGATGGCATATCGTCCGCAAGCGAACGGATCGGCTGAACGCATGGTGCCGACAATAACAAGGGCGATTGAGATGTATGTGGCCGATCCAGACCAACGAGACTGGGATGAGAATGCAGAGAGACTGGTATTCGCACTCAACTCTTCAACCGATCGGGTCCGAGGAGAAACACCTTTCTATCTGGCGTATGGATGGGACCCTCGATCGACACTTGAAGCGGCGAAACCGATCGGCTGCACTCGGAACCGCGCTCGCGATGCCCGTCGATGGCGCATGCAGGTCCAGAAACATTATCAGCATGCGAAAGAAGTCATCAATGAAAAGTTGCGTCAGGCCACGCAAGAACGAGCAGATCGGAATAACGATCAGGTCCGCCCTCATGGTATTGAACCAGGGGCGAGGGTATGGCTATACCTCGATCGGGTCAAGGAAGGCTAGCAAAGAAGCTGGCTCATATGTGGCACGGTCCTTTCCGTGTAGCAGAACTGATCGGTGAGCATGCTACCCGTCTGATCACGATCGGCACGGATTATAAAGTTTTTCCGATCGTTCATGTGTCCAAAGTAAAGCTGATCAGAGAGTTCCTCGATCGGCCTAAAATGCCCTGTCTGGTAGACGAAGCGGAGATATTCGATTTTGACGAAGCTCTGCTGCCGGAGGACAGTTGGGAAAGGCCATTGGAAGAGGACGAATTCGAGGTGGAAAAGGTGCTAGATGTCCGATCGGTCAAGAAGACGCGTTTCGGTCGCACCCACCGAGAATATCTGGTCCGCTGGAAGGATCATGACGAAGCAACTTGGATCGACGAACTCGATCTAAATTGTGGAGCACTGCTACGAAAGTTCGAGCAAGAACGATTCAGTCGGAGTCGCTTCGCAGTGATGCAGACTCATGAAGATGAAGACCAAGACACGCAGTAGCACCGGTCAGTATACCAATCGGTGTGAATATGTGTAAGGTATGAATTATTGTGAATTAGCGTGATGAACTGTGATGAACTGGAGTAGTGGCGTGACGAACGTGGTGATAATTTTTGCGATGTGATTGGAAACTGTGTGTGATAACGTGTTGGTGCAAGTTTGGAGAAAGTGATGAAATTTGGTCAGGCGATCAGGTGATCAGGAATTTTGGAAAAATGATGACATGTATTATGGATTATCTGGTCAGCTAACTGCCGCATCAAGAGTCGAAATCACCCCACAAACGACGGATAGTAAATTCCGGATGGTCTTCGATCTGGTCCCGATGCTGATTACGCCAGGGCTCCTTCCGATCGATCTGGATCAAGGCGTCCTTCAGGTCTACGACCGACCCGTCGTAATGAAGACCGTGATACCAGATGCCGTCCTCAGTCAACGCCCCGGGGCTCTCAACGTAACCATTGACCATACGAAGAAACACCGGATACAGGAAGATGTCGATGTCGCACTCGCGGGCCAGCATCCCTTCCAGAATAATCTGGCATAGGGCCAGCCAAGCCTCGTCCGCCCGACTCCGGCGCTGTTTCCGACGCTTCTGAAACAGGATCAGGTCTTGGTCACGTAACTTCCGACCAGCGGGAAGGAGGAGATAATGGGTAGACTCCCAAATCGCCTGGCAGTGGGCTGTATTAAAAGCCCGAAGTCTACCTAGAGACGAATCGATCCAAGGAGTCGACGCGAATATGGAGTCCAACTTGGCGCTAAGCAGCACTTCTTATGGTCGATCTGCATACAGACGGGCGATTTTCGGTCCTGTGATCAGATCCGCCCGCCAGGCAGACGGGTCAGGGGTTTTCAAAGCTGGAGGGAAGAGCCAGAAGTCAGGTCAGGACATCTACCGGTCCAGATCTTGTTTGTTCAGGGCTGATCGGTTCAAGCTACCGATCTGCCCTGGTGACCATGACAAAACGGCATCCGAAGTCAGCGATGGAAGAGGCCGATCTTCAATCAATACCCCTTTCAACCGGGCGTGATGGCGCAGCTTAGATGTTCCGGGCTGGAAAGAAGGCTCCGACTCTGCTAACGCACGCATTCGCGCAACATCATCACCCTGGGAGCTGATCACCTTATCAGCCCCCGATGCATGCTTCGCTGAACAGGACCTCGGCGTTGATCGGATCGGGACTTGGACAAAGCAGTGCACAAGAACTCAGAATATCCCGATTCGTTCCCCGAGCCTTCTCCGGAGGAGATCTCCATGTGCTTGGTGTGAGCAGCGCGGGGGAGCAAGAGCGCATGCGATTTGGCGATGGTAGACGTGTCGGCTGTGTCCGATCTTGGGCTTGGAAGATGCGCCAGCGTCTTAGCTTTCTTTTGAGGCACCGCTCGCTTCTCCTCGGGTTCGGAGTCGCGCGCTATGCCCAGCGCCCTTGAGCCCTTCGACGCGTCCTTACGCTTCTTGGAAACTTTTGGAATTTTGGGATATTGACTTTTGGCCAATGAATGACGTCGTTTCCGGTCATGGTGCAGATCGATCAAAGAGGCCGCTGCAGATCGGTCAACGCTATAGCCTTCAGTCTGACGCCGGTACAACAAGTCGGTCGGCTGTTGGTGGCACCGATTAACGGTCGCCCAACGACGGTTTGACTCCTGGGTCCAGGCGTCCGATCTGCTCTGGAAGGACTCGACCTTCCCGATCTGGTCCCTGACCACGACCTGCAACTCGCCGATCTGCCTCTCCAGTTCACCCTGTTGGGTGCGTAGTAAATCCCGATCGGACTGATCCTCCAACCTCTGCCGGTTGGCCAGCGCGAGCTGTTCCCGGAGGTGTGACATGTAGGCCTCCAAACGACACAGATCGTGGCGTGCGCCGATCAGCCCGTCCAATATCGGTCGGAGCTGATCGCAGTGGTCATGAGACTGCCGATCAGCCGCGAGTAAAGCGTCAAACGCTTTGGCGATGTCGGTGGGCAGCCTGTAACAGGGTTACATTCGGGTTACATTTAGTATGTGGTGTACGTGAGTAAACTACGGTTGGGGTCAGTATGGACCAGTCCGAAAGGTTTTGATCCATTGGTTATTTTAACCAATCAGGGCAGGAGCCCTTGGTGGAGGCGTGGCAGCCAGCCACGTGTTAGTACACAGGTGGTGTACACTACATTTAGCTAGGTACGAATTTAGTAAGTTCTAATTAGTATTACATATAGTTTGCATTAGTTTAAATTAATTTAGGCTAGTTATATATTAAATACAATTTAGTTTACATTTCATTCAGCCGACTACACACACACGACCTCTACCGGTCGCGCGTGTAGTGAGTGCAGTAGCGTAAGGGGAGTTCTCCCCTTAGCTACCCCCTTAGTAAGGGAGCCTTGTGTTAAGGCACTAGCGAAAGCTAATAGTAAACCAAAGTGGGAATCTTGGCCCCGAGTAAGAGAGTTCTCTCTTACTAAGCCCTTTTATAAGGGCGTATCGGCTCGATAGCGGCGAACGCCGCTTAAAGGAAAAGTCTTCCTCTGTGCGCTAGCCGCACCGTGCGTATACGCACCGGCTACATCTGGTAGTCACTTGTAGTCAATCCAACACCTGTGCTGGTAGGCTACGGCATCCTCTGCAAGGGATGAATAAGGAAGATTGGGATAGGTTAACCCTCGTCCAGCAGGAAGCCTTTAACAGGCTGTTATCCTTACTGGGTGACGATGGCATGCAGTTCCTAGTGGAGCAGGGCTTTGAGGCCGTGAAGGCAAGGGTCAATGTCCTCATCGCCCATGAGGCGAGTTTTGGTGGAGGTCATTCCACGGGGGTGCGTCCCCCATTATCCTTTAAGGTAAAGGGGTTCACCGGTGAAAAAGGTGACAACCTTTATGTATGGCTGCGAGAGGTCGAAACGGCCTTCGCCACAGCAAATGTGATCGCCGATCACTTGCAAGTGGGACTTGTACTGACCCACCCTACTGGAAAAGCCCGCACATGGGCGTTTACGTGTCCGGATTCGGTCACGAGCGTGTTCCCAACCTGGGAAGTCCTTAAGCAAAAGCTCATGGACATGTACGCCACGCCTGATCTGGTCTTCCAGAATCAGCTGCCGTTTTTGAGGTGCCGTCAGCGCACTAGGTACTTGAAGACATATGTCCAAGAACTGAAGACCCTGTTGGCAGGGATATACGCGAAAGCGTATTCGGACGATGTGTCCATCCCCGTCTTCATGGGAGGCCTGAAAGAAGGGCCAGCACGTTCGGAACTGTTCCGATGCCGACCCGAATCCATGGAAGAGGCATTAAAGATGGCGTTCAACGCCGAGAGGAACTTCCGTTCCTCTAAGGTGGGTCCCGAACCCATGGACCTGAGTCAGGTCGAATCGGAGGAGAAACCTCCCGCTAGGAGTCATTCTGACTCCTTTCCGCAGGGCTTCGAATCAGATCTCCTTGCAATGTTGCAGCGGGATGGGCCGATAAGATGCTTCCTGTGTGGAAGCACGGATCATCTGCGGAACAGATGTCCGAAAAATCCCCAGCGAGACACTCGCTATAAGGGACCAAGGGTGGGGAAAAAGCCCTTACCCAAGCCGTCGGAAAACGACGGCTCCCAGTAGGTGCGGGGCGCCCTACTGGGGGATCCCTCAGTGCTGTTAAGCCCCAGGATAGGGGACGACAGCACAAAGCCCCGAGGGAGACGGTGCTTTCTAGCACCGAGTTGGTGTATCAGCCAGGTTTTCTGGTTGTCCTTGCGGACGTGAAATGCTTTGATAAGCCTTGGAGAGTCTTGATAGACTCTGGAGCGTCTGACAATTATGTCAGACGGACTTCCGTTGTGAAGAGTCGGCTGTATGCCGAGGCCCTAGAGGCACGTTCTCTTGACGTTGTCACGGTCCGTCTTGCGACGGGCGCACATGTACCCGAGGTCTCGATTGACCTTAAGCTGAAGTTTGCAGACTTCGACAGCTTAGAACGTTGCCTAGTCCTGGATTTGGACTCAAGGTATGACCTCATTCTGGGCATGAAGTGGATGGAATGCCACGAGACATGGATAGAATGGAAGTCTAAGTCCATTGGCTCAGCGCACCCGCGGTCGGGTGAAGCATTGGCAAGTCATGAACCCACCTTTGCTCGATCGCAAAAGCGATTCTGGCGTGAGATGCCAGAGATTGGGATCTCTGAGATGATCAGTCCCAATGAGGTCAAGGAAGTGTTCCTTGACGAGGGGTATTCGGAGGTTAATCCACACGCCGTTATAGGCGAGACTGGTGAGTCGCCAGTGGTAGAGGTGGATTCCTCTGACGATAAGCGCGAGGCGCTTAGAGAAGAGACCCGAAGTGCGTCTCTTCTGCATGTCGGAAGTGAGTCCGACCACGCCGTTATAGGCGAGACTGGCAAGTCACCATTAACAGAGGTGGATTCCTCTGAGACGACTCCAGTGGTAGGGGTAGAGGCCCCTGTGGTTAAGCACGAGGCGATTCCAAGCGAAGAGACCCGAATTTGTCTCTTTCTCACGTCGGAAATGATTCCGACTACGCCGTTATAGGTGAGACCGGCGAGTCACCGGTGGTAGAGGTAGAGACCTCTGTGGATAGGCGCGATGCGCTTCCAATAGATGGGGCAATTGACTCCCCCATCTGGGTGTCGGGAGGAGTCCCGAGGCCAGTAGTCAGCAGTCCTATCGGATGCTGAATAGTGTGACTGTTGTTGTAACAGAAGGCGTAAGCCTTCAACAGTTGCCTGGGGTAGGCGAACTGTTGTCGTTGGAGGAGATTTCCTTCAACGAGTTTGGAACTGCTTTTACAGCAGGTGAAATCGACGAGGTTGTCGTATTGCGTCCGGAAGAGGAGTTGGACTACTCATCCACGATGGAAGAGTCGGTTTTCGTGCAAACCAAACAGGCATTGAATGCCCGAAGCGATCTCAAGATCCTTGCGGATCCTGAGGACCCTTACCATTCCTTATTGAAGGAATTTGGAGATGCCATTAGTGAAAACCCGCCGATGGGGTTACCACCGGATCGGGGAGTCCGACATGAAATTGACTTGGTTGATGGAACCAAATACTGCGTCACTAGGCAGTGGTCTCTCCCCAAGGATCAATGCGACGTCATCGACGCATTCTTCAAGGGGAAACAAGAGGCAGGGATGGTATGGGAGAGCAAGTCTCCCCATTCATCTCCCACTTTTTGTTCGTAAACCGAACGGAAGTGGCGCATTGTGCATGCGTATAACAAGCTGAACGCAGCTACTGTACCCATGCAGACTCCGATTCCTCGGAAGGATGTACTCCAGAGCAATATGGCGGGCTGTACTGTGTACAGTGCCTTAGATCTGGTGGACGGGTATTATCAGGTGCTCATGCGAGCGTCCGATATTCTGCTGACAGCGGTTAGCACGCCTAGTGGCACGTTGTGGGAGTGACTTGTTATGCCACAAGGAGTTTCGAATGCACCAGTGACTATTAATTGCTTGGTGATTCAACTATTCCGCCCTCATAGAAAGTACGCTCAGACGTACTTCGACGATATATTCGTTCATAGTCGCGCGGAAGGCGACTCGTCGGATGTTCAGACGCACCTGATACACCTTCGAGCGGTGCTCGCATGTATGCGGAGCATAAGTTGTATGCGAACGCATCCAAATGTATCTTTGGTGCTGAGGAAATTCCTTTCCTCGGATGCTTCATC
>CM047582.1:5501930-5543948 GCA_026184515.1 Peronosclerospora sorghi
AATGTATCTTTGGTGCTGAGGAAATTCCTTTCCTCGGATGCTTCATCGGTAGAGATGGAGTGCGGGCGGATCCCGCGAAGGTGAAAGCCATTGTGGAGTGGTCTTCGCCTGAAAATCTTAGAGATTTACGGAAGTGGCTTGGATTATCCAACTATCTCCACAAGTACAGCGAGAACTACGCTGAAATGGCGAAGCCATTGACCGACCTTCTTAAGACGGATGTTGATTGGTGTTGGGAATCCAAACACCAAAACTATTTTGAAGCGGTTAAGGGGAGCTTGTTAAAAGCTCCCGTTCTTTCTCTCCCAGACTCTGGGAAACCTTTTAGCGTCGTCTGCGACGCCTCCGATTTCGCAATCGGATGTGCTTTGTTACAAGCGAACGATGCAGGAAGGGAAAGCGTTATCGCGTTTGAGTCGAGGTAGCTTAAAGCTGAAGAACGGAATTATCCCGTTCATGATAAGGAGCTACTTGCAATGAAGTATGCCCTTGTCAAATTTAGGGTTCACCTACTCGGCTCAAAGCCATTCGTGGTTTATACTGACCACGCGTCCTTACGGACAGCGACAAAGTCGCCTCATCTCTCGCAACGGATGGCCCGTTGGCTCTCCTTCTTTGCGGAGTACAACTTTGAGGTTAAGTATAAACCTGGCAAGCAGAACGTGCTTGCGGACGCGTTATCGCGTCGACCCCATTACGATCTCGCTCACGCGACATTCGTCACCACTTCTGTGGTAGATCTCATACGCCAGGCTAATGAGAAAGACCCTCAATTTACGTCTCTTATCCGCGCGTTAGGTGAAAAGGGTCTTGGATCGTCTGATCCAACCCTGTCAAGTCGAGCTAAATCTCGTTTACACCGTTACAGGTACTGTGACGGTCTGCTATTTTATAGCACGAGCGCGGAGGACACTCCGCGGGTGGTAGTTCCTCATGATGAGAAACTGAAGTATAGAGTCCTCTTTGAGGCACGTGACGCCCCTACAGGGGGTCATTTAGTTCGGGATAAGACCTACAGCGCTTTAAGCGCTTTGTATTGGTGGCCCAATATGTATAAGTGGGTCGGTGCGTATTAACGCACCTGTGAGACGTGTCATGGGGTTAAACCCTCTGAAAGTTCAGCTGCGCCTTTGGCGAGCTTATCGGTTCCAACGGAGTGTTGGAAATCCATTAGCATGGATTTTATCTTTGGGTTTCCAAAGGATAAGGCCGGGAACACCGACATATTGGTCTTTGTAGACCGATTGACCAAGATGGCTCACCTGGCGGCGGTGCCAGAGTCCATATATGGACAAGGAACAGCGAAAGTGTTCCTAGACCGTGTCTTTCGACAACATGGTCTACCCGATTCCGTTGTGTTGGATCGGGATCCCCGTTTTACGGGACAATTCTGGGGAGCGTTGTTTAAGGTGTTAGGCACCAAGCTCCTCATGTCCACTGCGGATCACCCGCAGACGGACGGTCAGACGGAACTGCGTAAATCGCGTTGTGGAGGATATACTCCGGAGTTTATGTCCGGATTCTCCAAAGAGTTGGAGTGAGATGCTTCCGATGGTTGAATTCGCCATCAACAATTCGGTACATGCATCTACGGGGTTTACTCCGTTTTACGTGAACGAATTGGTGAATCCGAGGGATCCATTAACGTCACATGTGTGTGGCCCAGGGCTTGATGGGGGAGTATTCTTCGATGTCAGCCCTGTATCTGTGCGAAAGCACATCGATAAGCTTTTATCGACGCGCCTTAGTGTCTTACGACACGTCTGCGATGCCATGGCGGAAAGCCAAGACAAGCAGAAGGATCAAGCTGACCGAAAGGGGCGGCGTAATAAAAGGTATACAAAGTAGGAGAAAGTGTTTTATTAAACGCTAAAAATCTTCCTACACATGCAGTTTCAAATGTGTTGCGAAATAAAATGCGCCCCAGGTTTGTGGGTCCCTTTAAGGTGTTAGCCCGAAAGGGCTTGTCGTACACCTTAGACATCCCGAAGGTGATGCGTACGCATCCAACCTTTTATGTGGGTATGCTTAAGCCATACCAGAACCCGGAGGCGGGTCCCCTCGCGGAGGAGGGTGAGAAACCGGATAGCCTAAAGGCGCAACAGGTCGGAACATCTCCGACAAGGTTGATATACGACCCTGAAGCTCCGCAACGAGAGTTTCGAGCAAGGCAAGCCGCTCCTCGAGGCGTTCATTCGCACTCCCCTCGTTGCAGAGTTCCTCCTGAGCATCTTGGATGCGAAGGCTGTGCCGATCACAGCGCTCGTGGAAGTCACGCCGCAATAGCTCGACCCCCTCCTCAAGTGCTCGATACGGAGGGTACGCCACATTATCATGTGGAACACCTGATGGCACGTCGCCATCACCGGGGTGAGACCCAGTACCTGGTGAAGTGGAAAGGGTATCCACATTCCCAGAACTCGTGGGAGTACGAGACTCCCCTGCGGCAGGATTGCCGTGACGTCGTTGACGTTTTCGAGCGGGATAATCCCACTGAGAGTCAACGACCAAAGGGGCTGAAGAAGCCCCTTCACTCCCAATAGCTGGGAGTTCGCCGGAGGCAGATGCTGTGCTTGCATTGCTCTCCGGCACCACATCGAGAGCATAGCGCGTATAATAGGAGGCATGCAATTGCCGTTGCGCTTTGGTCTGAGCATAGGCCAAGCGTAGCGCTCTCTCTACCCGAACGTCGTGTTCGGAAAAGCTGTTGTCAGAGCATCGAAACTGGGGAGGTGTTTCTCCCTTTCCGCCCAGGCGCGGAACGCCTGTTCTGCGTCTTCGACGCTTTCGTCCCTCAGGAGAACAAGGGGAATCTCGCGGAGAACATCCACGAGGAAACCGCGTGCCTGTTTCCCGAGGCGCGTCCTGTAGGCCTTAACGGAATAATGTTTGGGCGTTAGTAGTAGGGCCCGGAGTTGGTTCCGATGCGCAATTTCACGCGATAGTATAGCCGCTGGTCCAGGGGTATAAGAGGCTAAGCCTCTCTTGACCGCGTTCTTAGCCCTCTTTTGAGGGTCGCGAGGTCCCTTCCGTGCCCGTACGGCACGTCGGGCCTCTTGAACCAAGGACGGTTCATTGGTGGTGGTCGCCTGTGGCAACCGGGAGGTATCACCCCTAGCGGGTAACGGTGGCGCACGAGTTAGTGCGTTCTCCCCACGTGTGGGGAATGGGTTGGATGACTGATAGCGCCGTTCGGCGCTATCAACATGGCCAGCCGTTGGGGAGAGCTCCCCAAGGGCGTCCACTTCCGAGCCGTCGGAATAGTTTGTGTCCATAGCACCGCTGAGGGTGTATAATGGACAGCCAGAGGTACTGGCGTTGGAGTTCTCCAACAAAATTTTGTTTATTGCGTAAGCAATAGTCTTGATGGGTGAGGATGTAACGGGGTTACATTCGGGTAACACTGAGTGTTGGTGTACATGGTACACCACGGTTGAGGCCAGTTTTGGCCGGGTTGAAAGGTTTCGAACCTTTGGTTGTTTTAACCAATCAGGTCATGGGCCCTTGGTGTGGTGGTGTGTCAGCCATCCACGTGTCAGTACACAGGTGTGTACACTACATTTTAGCTAGGTACGAATTAGGAATATTCTACTTAGTGTTACATATAGTTTATATTAGTTTAAATAATTACATATTAAATATATTCAGTTTTACTTTCACTCCTTAGTACAGACGCACGACCTCGACCGGTCGTGCGTGTAGTGAGTGCCGTAGCGTAAGGGGAGCCCTCCCCTTAGCTACACCCTTTGTAAGGGAGCCTTGCCGTTAAGGCACTAGTACAGGCTAGAGTAAACTAACCCGGGAATCTTGGCCCCGAGTAGGAGAACTCTCTCCTACTAAGCCCTTAATAAGGGTGTATCGGCTAAGTAGCGGCGAACGCCGCTTTAAGGAAAGCCTTCCTCTGTGCGCTAGCCGCACCGTGCTTATACGCACCGTCTACAGCTACCACGCGACGCACGCCTCCGCACACCTCCCGCTGATCCTCCCGCGCTGAAACTTCGTCAGCAGGTGAGTCTAGATCGCCTGAAGTGCACGCAACTACTTTTGTAGTGATTTAACAGATAGGGCCTATAGTAGAAAAAAGCCGCAACCAGCCTTATGTAATCAAGTGACACGCGGCTCGTCTTAGAGTGACCGGAGCAAAGGGGGTGTGCTGGCCCAAAATATATTATATAATTAGAAGAATTTAAGCCAATAATACTTGCTTAAGCCCACTAAGCGTTATAACCTTGAAATCTTCTAACGACATGTATCCAGGTAATTACAGCCAATCCGTTTCCACCATGAGATTTCGCTTGAAAGTCAAAGATGGCTACACCAAAAATCGACATCAACGGGAGCAGCCGAGCCAGTCTTTTCGTGCACGTTCTTGTCAAAGAGTTCAATGGTGTCACGAACGACTTTGTCGGTATTTTGTGAAGATTCGAGACGGCAATGCGAGCTGCGAGATTAGAGAAATCTGAATGTTGTGTACCTTGATACGCGGCTATCGCAGCTGCCAGTTTATCCAGCTCGGACGTAGTTATGCCAGGGTACACACCTGCCACAACCTTCTGGGAGATTTTCACGGCGTCGACGTAATCCGGATTAAGGTCATAGCCGATTGTTCGTTTATCCGCGCCGTGATTTTATCGAATTTCACGTCTTCACGACGACCCTCGCGCTTAATGACGTACATGGGTTGGACCGAGGGTTGAATGTGGAGGATTCAAGACTGCCCGCAAGCGGAACGATATCCACGACACACGGTGAAAGAGAAACAACCGTTGTCACCAACGTGGAAAAGAGTGGAAAACTCGGGCAAAAAATGCTTCCTTGCTGCAAGGAACTTGAATTCAAACACGATAATCCCCAGTCATTGTTTCAAGAACCCCAGCTCAGCTTAGTACCGACCATGAACGAAAAACGCTCGAGGGAAGGAAGAAGAAGGGGGGAATTCACACACCATGCAACGCCACTGTGAGACACTTGCCGCTCGCATCGAAATGTGATAGAAGAAGATCGAAACCCACGGCCATGGGTTGCTGATGACGTCTACGAGATCGTCATGCACTATAGAGACGAGTTTAATCCTGCCATATTTCATGACCGGGAGTTTGAGTATGCATTGAAACAGTGTGCGTGTATCTCGAAGTAGGCCGAAGGGATAGGATTCAGTATACATACTGTTCGTGTAACCAACAGTTATATTCGAGGCACGCATGGGTCTTCGAGTGGGATTATCCCCATGTTACGTGAAGAAGGTGATCGATGTGAACTACGATCCCGTTATTGAAGCTCACACATGTAACATGCGGCATCGTATCCATTTTCATAAGAGTACGAAACTGGCGGATGCCTTTATCCTAATCAATTACCCGTTTGAGAGTGATGATATGCGGAAATTGAACAAAAACATCTTTGAAACCTCCTACTTTGCTGCCATGGAGACATCGATGGAGATTGTGAGGGAATTGGGGCCGTACGAGACGTTTGCAGGCTCTCCAGCGAGTAAAGGGATCTTCCATTTTGACATGTGGCGCGTTACGCCGTCGTCGGGCTTGTGGGATTGGAAGGCGTTGAAGGAAAAGGTAATGAAGTACGGGATTCGTAACTCGTTACTTGTCGCTCCAATGCCGACAGCGTCGACAGCGCAGATTCTCGGCAACAACGAGTCCATTGAACCGTACACGTCCAATATGTACAACCGCCGTGTGCTAGCAGGAGAGTTTACGATCGTGAACAACTACTTAATGGAAAAACTCATTGATCTCGGAATTTGGACGCCAGAAGTCCGAAACCAGATTTGCACGACGGCGGGTCCGTACAACAAGTGAAAGGCATTCCGAATGATGTCAAGGAAAAGTACAAGACTGGGTGGGCAATCAAACAGAAGGCCGTGCTAGATCTCTCGGTCGATCGTGGCGCGTACATTTGTCAGATTCAGTCGCTCAGTATTCATATTGCTGACCCAACCATTAGGAAACTCACGTCCATACACTTTTACGCGTGGAAAAAGGGTCTGAGAACCAGCATGGACTATTTACGTGGTCGCCCAGAAGCTGATGCATCCAGTTCACGGTGGACAAGCAAGGGTTGGACCTGGAACGTGCCAAGGAAGAAGGGAAAGTTGCCTCTGCAGAGGAGGAGAGTATGGCTCGAGCAGGCGAAGACGACGACGACGACGAGTGTCTTGTGTGCGGGGCGTAATATAGTGTAATTGGTGCGCGTATTACTTTCAAGTTCTGACTAGTGCGATGGTCTACAGTAGTCTTCAGTCTTATGGTATCGAACTAGTTGCTAAAATGGCCACAAGAAGACTCATCAACAAGAGCAGCATTGTATAATGTGCTATCAAGATGGAAAAAAATAAGCAAATGCCATAAAGTCAGTGCAGCAGAGATGATGGTCATTACTTGTGTCATGAAAGCTACTGGAATAGACTAAGACACGATGACACTACCGGCACGTGCTACATTGCTAGCTGACGGCAAATGGAAATCCACGGCTCCACGGTAGAGGTCCGTCGAGGGATTCTGACATTGGCTTGGATGACTTGCCTCTACTTCAAAAGAGAGGCATCGTCGGCCAAAACCAATCTTTACGCAATACCCAGGTCACGATGGTCGTTTGTAAGCCAGTCCACGTACTTGTTAATAAAGTCAGTGGGAATGGTGACCTTGTTCGGCAAGACCAGCGGGACCAGATCCACGTTGTTAGCTGCTAAGTACTTAAACACCTGCGTAGCATATTCATCGCTCTTCGCTGATGCTTCTATCATGTTCGCGGTCAATTCCCCTTGATCGCGCCCTACCTTTCTCCCGTAGTCTTCCAAAAGTGCTGCGTACTTTCCTTCGTGATGAGCAAGCTGCTCAGCGAGGTCGGTCCAACTGTAGTTATTCTCTTCCAACCACTTGAGCAAGTCCGATCTGTACTGTTTGTTTCTGATCGCCCCCTCGAGATATTCTACGGTAAATTTAAATCCTCGCTCTTCGTCGTCTACAGCCGCGCGACTTCGCAACGACGTTTTCTTGCCGTCGTACGTCGAGCTTGCGCCTGCTACTTCCGAGTTTAAGGGCTCTGCTTTCGGTTCCGTCCTACCCCGTGCAGTCCCTGAAGCTGCAGCCAGACTGCTGTCGTTTGCAACGACTAAGGCCGTCAAGAGAATCGAAGTGTAGAGTCGCATTGGGCTAAACGTGAGCACTCGAGGTGAAGAAGGCAAATTGAAGAATGAAAAGATGCTCCTCTTGCTCTGCTCGTGATGCCCAGTTCGAAGTGCGTCAGGTTGAGCGGACATGGATCCACTCGGGCATCCACTAAACACGGAATGTTCTGGCTCTAGGGATCAATCGATAAGATGAAAGTTATTGACGGTATCCATTCAATTGAGGCATCAGACTCGTGAGGGTAATGTACGGACTGTGGAAAAACCAAAGTCAGCCCTTGATGATCCGGTTTCTGGACGACCACGTACTAGTACATGCCGGTTTTCAGACCCTTTTTCCACGCGCAGTTGGAAAAAGTACCCGAGAAGCGCACAACTCTCCACTGCATAGTAAATATTTTTCTGATGTGTACTACTGTCTAAGATTATGTACAACACACATAGCAACGGGTTTTGTACAGATAAATTAAAAGACGGTCACATATTCTACAAAAGACGCACTTACGCTACCCAACTAAATGTCTCGCTCGAATTTTCCAGATTAATGTCTCGCACTTTAGATAACTGGCTGAGTTTTATTTGAAATGCTCAGTACAGAAATAAAAACCTGTCTAAACAACAACCTATTACGCGGGAATAGGTCGAAGACTATGGGTTTGCTATTAGTCTGTAAACTGATTAGTAGGGCAAGCCGGAGATTGCTGGCTGCTTGCCGACCGAAACAGACAACCGGAATGCCAGTGACTGAGGCTGAGGAACAGCGTCGATAGGGGAATTCCTTTCCATACCTAGGTCCTTGCATGCAGCATTTTTTTGTGACAAAAAAATCTAGTTAGGTGCAGCATTTTCTTATAACATGCGGAGTACAAAAAGATAAGAATTAGCTTTATTTCGTCCCCGGTTATGGACACCACCACATCGGTATGATACGTGTTTCAAAAGGTACGGTTGTTCGTACAGGTTTTCCCACAGTTTGGAAACTACCCATACGTGCGTAGCAATTCCCTCAAAAACGTTAACACTTGACCGGATTTATAATCACAGATTATGCCACCTCTTCCTTTGGCAGTGCTTATGTCTCAGGAAGATTCCTGCGTGTTTTTGCTACCCTCTTATTCGGCTTTGCTGCTGTCTTTATCCGTGATGCTTTAGTGGGATGGCTACTTCGCTGCGACCGATCAAGATGGAAGCTTTATCTTCCAGTTCGTATAATATATGTTGAAAGTTTGTAAAGCTACGCGTTGCATACAAATTTCAAGTTGTGCGCGATCATTGTGGCCATTTTTGCATTTATGTATTTTTAGTACTTTGGAATTTTGTCTTTGTATTAAGTTTAGGTTAGGTTCTTAGGTACGTATTTTATAATTTAGTATATCTTTTACGGGACGGGCTAAACGGCAGCAAGTCAAAGACTAACTAGCAGCAAGTGTGGCAGCGACTAGGAAAAAACAAAAATAGTACCAAAAATGTACAGTCCATATATTTTTTCCCATTTCTCCAAAAATGTTATGGCTAAAGTCGAGGCACGACGTGCTGGCTCCACGAGTCATGTATGGGGCTACGTAACTGTATTAATGGCAGCGATGGGCTTTATCTCGTGCATGTAAATGCTACAGTTATTCTGTTACAGCGCCGTACTTAAAGCCATAAAAAAACGAATGAGAATCATTGTGTGATTCTCATTCGTTTTTTTCTGGCTGTAGGTACGTTATGATTTTCTTCAAGCTGCTGCTACTACTCCCAACGACCAATCGAGCGGCACATAGCGGACCAATTCTTTCCGTCTTGGAACCATCCAATGAAGGCTCGAGTCTCTTGCTCGCTTTGGAACGAGACGTGTATTACTGTTACTTGGTACTGCTTACGATCCCCGTAACCATTTTGGCCTGTTACGCCAATTGGGTTTGTCTCAAATTCTTTCGCCACAAATAAATTACTTGGGAAATATATAGTTTGCGTACTCATGTTTCTGCTGTAGCGGTCTTCTCCTTCTTTTCGCGCACTTTCCGTACCAGGAGCTTTAGAAATGCCACTTGTTTTGCGTTGGCACGCACACTGGCGAGCGTCCATCCACCTTCGTGCGGTGGACTGGATAACCGCGCCGTCTGCTTCACGGAAGCCTGCGAGAGCTTGACGTAGCAGTTAAACGCACCACTATGCTCGGGAAATTTAGCTACGCACGCGCCAATCTCGCTCGGGAACAAACTCAAGCCCACAACCACGCGTTTAAGTGGAAGATCCGACGCAGACGCGCCAGGCACAAGTGAACGCACGCGACTACTCAAGTGCGGAAAATCGCCATCACACAGAATGCCACGACGAAAGATGTACGAGACGCGAAGTTGGCAGTATCATGAACGCAACAACCTCCAGCAAGCGTGCTCTGGACGACGCGGAGACGCAACCCCAGCCGATACAGATCCAAGTTCCATTGTGCTGTGGTTGTGGCAAGAGCAATGTCAAGTATCGATGTCCTCGCTGCGAGCGCATCACGTGTTCGTTCCATTGCTTCCTGGAACACAAGAAGCAGGTGACTGAAGTAACAGATAAAAAGCCTAGGTCGTCAATACCGTACCGCGGTCATGGTCCGTCGATTACCTCGAACTCCTTCTCACATTGTATGTGCGAGGATGTAGCAGGTGCGTACACGCACGGTGCGGCTAGCGCACAGAGGAAGACTTTCCTTAAGCGGCGATACGCCCTATATAAGGGCTTCGTAAGAGATCGCTCTCTTACTCGGGCCAATATTCCCTTGGTTTACTTGTTAGTAAAGACTAACGCCTTGATACAAGGCTTCCCTTAGAAAGGGGGTAGCTAAGGGAAGGTATTCCCTTTGACTACAACACTCACTGCGCGCGCGACCGGTCGAGGTCGTGCGCCTAGCAGTGTTTAGTGTATTTTGTAAACTGATGTATATTAAATATGTAATTAGCCTAAATTAATTAAACTAATGTAAACTATATGAATACTAAGTAGAACTTACTCAAGTCGTACCTAGCCGAAATGTAATGTACACCACCTGTGTACCAACACGTGGCAGGCTGACACGCCTCCACCAAGGGCCCTTGCCCTGATTGGTTAAGATAACCAATAGGTCCAAACCTTTCGGACCGGTCAATACTAACATCAACCGTAGTGTACTTATGTACACAACAAAACCAAATGTAACCAAATGTAACCCTGTTACATCTTCCCCTATCAAGACTATTGCTTACGCAATAAATCAATTACAGTTGGAGAATTCCAACTGCCAGAACTTCTGGCTAACCATGAGCACCTTTAGTGGTGCTGAGGATTCTCCTCGAGGAGAGGGTGGTGACTATTCCGATCACTCGGAAGTGGATGCCCTTGGGGATATCTCCCCAAAGGCCGACCGCTCCGACAACGCCGAACGGCGATGTTGGCAGTCAAATCCGTTCCCCACACGTGGGGAAAATGCACTAACGCGTGTGCCACCTCTACCAACTGCGGATGATGCATCCGAGTCGCCTAAGGCGACCATCACCAATGATCCAGACACGGCTCAGGAGGCTCGACATGCCGTACAGGCACGGAAGGGCCCTCTTGACCCTCAAAAGAAGGCCAAAAACGAGTTAAAGAGGGATTTAGCCTCCCATATCCCTGGTCCTGCGGCTGTACAGCCGCGTGAAATCGCGCGCCGGAGACAACTCCGGGCAAAACTTCTAACGCCGAAGCAGTTCACTGTCAACTCGTACCGAGCGCGCCTCGGGAAACAGGCACGGGGTGCCGTTGTTGATACAGAGTTTTCCTTCGTTCTCCTAAGAGGCGAAGATGTCGAGGAGGCAGAGCGGACATTCCGCAATTGGGAGGAAGGGGAGAAGAGTCTCCCTAACTTTAACGAGCTGTACAACAGCTATTCCAAAAATGACGTTCGGATAGAGAGGGCGTTGCGCTTGTCGTTTGCCCAAGCCAAGGCGTTGGGGCAATTAATTACCTGCCCCTTATTGAACGCGCCTTGCTAGAGCTACTGCCCTCGTTCTGTTGCCGGAGAGCAATGCAAACTCTGCATCTGCCTCCGGCAAACACCCAGATACTGGGAGTGAAGGGGCTTCTCCCGCCCCTTTGGTTGTTGACTCGCAGCGGGGTTCTCCCGCTCGAAAGCGTCAACTACGTCACGGCAATGCTGCCGCAGAGGAGTCTCGGACTCCCACGAACTCTGGGAATGTGGATAACCTTTCCACTTCACCAGGTACTGGGTCTAACCCCGATGATGGCGTCGCGCTATCAGGCGCTCCACATGGTAATGTGGAATACACTCCCAGTCAAGAACTGTAGGAGGAGGTCGCGCAATTGCTACGTGAGTTCCACGAGCGCTGTGATCGACACAGCCGTCGCATCCATGATGCACAGGAGGAACTCCGCAACGAGGGGAGTGCGATTGACCTCATCGAGAGGCGGCTTGCCTCTCTCGAGTCTGTCGTTGCGTAGTTTCATGATCGTATTTCGACCCTGTCGGCGATATTCCGAACTGTTGAGCCTTTCGGCTATCCGCCTTCCCAACCTCCTTCAAGAGGGGACCCGCCTCCGGGTTCTGGTATGGCTTAATCATACCCACATAGAAGGTTCGATGCGTACGCATCGCCTTCGGTATATCCAAGGTATACGCCAGGCCCTTTCGGGATAGCACCTTGAAAGGCCCCACAAGCCTGGGGCGCAGTTTGTTCCGTACACGTTAGAAACTGCATGTGTAGGAAGGTTTTTGCCGTTTAATAAAACACTTTCTCCTACTTTGTACGCCTTTCTGTTACGCCGACCCTTGCGGTAGGCCTGTTGCTTTTTCTTGTCTTGGATTTCCGCCATGACATCGCAAACGTGTCGTAAGACACTAAGGCGCATCGATAAAAACTTTTCGATGTGATTTCGCATAGATACAGGGCTGACATCGGGGAATCCTCACCCTCAAGCCCTGGACCACACACACGTGGCGTCAGCGGAACCCTCGGATTCACCAATCCGTTCACGTAAAACGGGGTAAACCCCGTAGATGCATGAACCGAATTGTTGATAGCAAATTCGGCCATCGGAAGCATCTCACTCCAACCCTTGGAGAATACGGAAATAAACTCCGGAGAATATCTTCCATAACGCGATTAACGCGTTCCGTTTGTCCGTCCGTCTGCGGATGATCCGCAGTGGACATGAGGATCTTGGTGCCCAGAACCTTAAACATCGCCCACCAAAACTGTCCCGTAAAACGGGGATCCCGATCCGACACAACGGAACCGGGTAGACCACGCTGTCGAAAGACACGGTCTAGGAACACTTTCGCTGTACCTTGTCCATCAATGGACTCTGGCACCACCGCCAGGTGAGCCATCTTGCTCAAACGGACTACAAAGACCAATATGCCGGTGTTACCGGCCTTATCCTTCGGAAAACCGAAGATAAAACCCATACGGATGGTGTAACAGGACTGATCCTGTTACAGGCTTACACTGTATTTTGCGAGGAAGCGCGCAATACAATTAGGGCAGGATTAGTTGGTAACAACTAATCCTATAATAAAAGTAAATATATTAAAATTCACTTATGTTCTAGAACGCAAAATTAAAAGTGTTTACTTAATGGGTGGTTTAGAGGCTAATAGTATAGTAACTAACTAATTAATATAATAATATCAAGTCTTTAACTAACTGTACTATTTGTTAACCTGCATGATTCGATATTTATACCGAATCGACTTTTCCTTCGTAGATTATAAAATTTTTATCATCTCTTATTTAAATTTCAGACAACGCGTCTGAAATTAAACTGTGATATTCTAACTTGAATATCAATTATGTAATGGCACCCCATTACATCACCCCCCACTTAAGGTGGTTGGCCAATAATAATTCTTATTTTGGACAATCATGGGTGGCACTTGTTGGTCAGAATTTCTCATTCACCAACGGATTGAACATCGACTCGATGGTCAAGACACACGGCGGAGGCGCTCTAAAGAGCGCTGCTGAAAACAATGAAGTAACTTCTTCCTCCGCCTCAGCACTAGGTGCTGAGGTGTTGAGTGACAACGGTGACGCTGCATTAGCAGCGTCAACTACGCAAAGGCCGGAAGACGTACCGTCTTCGACCACAGATGCTGCTAAGGCGGCATCTGACAAGAAACAGGGAGATGTTGCTAATGCAACATCTCGCACGATGGCAACTTCCGAATGGCGTGTTGCCAAGAGGGCCATGTTCGGGAGTTCTGACTCCGAACAAAGTGATGGGGATACAGATGTCCCCACTAAAGGATCTATCGAGTCGAAACTCTCTAGGTGCTCATCGCCTAACAGCGATGCTGACTCTGGTGTCGCTGTCAGCTATGACAGCGACAATGATTATCACAGGTGGTTGTGGGAACGCAGAGCCCCACCTGGACCAAGTACTTCTCCAAGTCGGGGTGGTTTAACCCCGGCGCGTGGTGTTGAAGCAGGCGGTGTTACACCTGCTAAAAGAGCTCGAACAGAAGCGGCGCCTGCCGCTTCTGAAGCGTATCATCGTACGGAACCACATGTTCCGTACAGAGTGGGGATTTGGACCCCTGGCTGGGCTATTGTCCCCAACAGTGGCGGTCACCGTAAACGGGACTGCCAGTATGCGTTGTTCGATATCAACGTGCTGGATGACTGCAAAAACATCCAGTCACGTCGATTCGATCGAAGTACAGACGATAGACGTCTGTACTTTATTGACCTCTTTTTCCAGGTTCGTATTATTCGAGCCGGAAAGGGTCAAGGAGGAACAGGGACGATAAAGACGCCCTGACTCAGAGTTGGAATGCTTTTGTTGACAACTACAACAAAAGCCCAGATGATTACGTGAATAAAGTTCACGTAATGCGCGAGCGCTTTTTAAAGCACTCGCGAACAGGAAAAATGGAATACATCCATTTTGCTTGCATCAAAGAAGGGTTAAAGTGTGGTGTCCCTTCTCACCTCGTTTGCACGCGGTGTCCGCAGAGCGCTCCTCGTCTGTCAGAGGAGGAGTTGCGGGGGTACGGTGGCTTTTCCGTACCCGCCGAAATTCAGGGTTTAATTGATACCCTGAATGCATCAACACCTACTGTTGATGCTACTTCGCATTATGAGTTTGAGAATTCTTCTCAAACTCAGTCAAAAAGTCTGGGGCGTCGGCCCTCAGAACCTCAATCGGTTCCCAAGAGTCGAACTCTTGGGGATATCCCAGCCAGCGTACCAAGTACTCGGTACGCTGCCCCTTCTTCAAAGCCACCGAGCTCTTCGAAATCAAGCGCTCGAGGATATATCGCTTATTCCCCTGATTATCAATCAGGGGCGGCGGAGGTTGAAAATTCCCTCGCCGTTGTTTTTGCGGAGCATGGTTCTTCGCTCCGCAAGCTCGAGAAGGGTTATTCCTCCTTGAGCAGCGATATGTCTCACTGTGTGAAGACATATCGGTCTCTTCGCGAGGATGTCCGCGACATCCTCGGAGCGCACACTGCCCTCCAGCAGAAGAATGATCTTCTGTACATTGATCTTTCCCGCTATAAGGGAGAGCTCGATCGGCGCACGGCTGATCTCGAGCAGTCGAAGGCGGTAACGACTCTCTGCTCTGCTCACCAACGGCTGGAGGCCGATTACAAGTCTCTATTGGGAGACTTGGAGAAGCACGGCATCTTCCATGGTTCTGCGTCTCGTCTTAAGACGAAGACGAGTGATACGGCTTGAGCCGCCCAACATAGAATATTGGGTGAAGCCGCATTGCTGTGGGAATGTCTAAGGTATAGGCATTCCCCCGAATCTCTTGGACCTTGAAGGGTCCAATGTACTTAGGAAGCAACTTCCGTGTAGGGAAGTTGCTTATTGCATGTGTAGGAAAATTAGTAGTACTTAGTAATACTAATTAACCTTTAAGAAAGGAGTTTTTGTTCTTCCTTCCTTGTTTATCTGCATTTTGCTTCTGCTTGTCAAAAGCAGAGGCAAGTGCATCCTTTACATAGCGTATTACAGCTTGGCGCTGTAATACGAATTCATCTACTGCTTTATCAGCAGTAGGTGCATTGTCCTCGTTGTCCGCAGTCATTGCTGCAGACACATATTCATCGTATGCAGCTTCAGTTTTAGTTGAAGCTGCGTCCGCTTCTACTGTATTTTCAGTAGAAGGGCCATCATTTTGTTCACAAGTTGCAGTCGCAACTTGCGCATTGACTCGCTCAAAATTTGAGCGGGTACCTCCCCCACTTAGATTTGGCGTAACGCCAAGTAAAGCTGGGGTTCGTGGATGCCTTAAGGCATTCACATAGAACGGTGTATGCTTAGTTGAAGCATGCACCGAATTGTTAATCGCAAATTCAGTGAGTGACAGGTAGTCACTCCACTGTTCAAAGGCATGTGCGTATGATCGCAACATGTCTCCGAGAACGCGGTTAACCCGTTCCGTCTGCCCATCCGTTTCCGGATGGTCCGCAGTTGACATCTTCAACTGGGTTCCCAACAATGAGAACGTTTCTTGCCAGAAACGTCCTGTAAATCTCGGATCTCTATCCGAGACTATGTCTTCCGGCATTCCGTGCAAACGGAATACCGTATCAACGAATATCCGCGCTGTTTGAGCGGCGGTTACATTCGCTGATACTGCAGTAAGATGTACCATCTTACTGAAACGGTCTACAAAGACCACTATTCCAGTCTTCCGACTATTGTCGGGTGGAAGACCGAATACGAAGTCCATTGAAATGGACTTCCAACACTCTGTCGGAACCGGCAGAGATTTCAGCGGAGCCTGTGCGGACTGCGCAGGCTTAACGCGCTGGAAAATCTCGCAAGCGCGTACGTATTTTCTTACCCACTTGTACTAGTTTCGCCAGTAAAAGTCACGTGCGAGAGAAGCGTATGTCTTCTCTCGACCTTGATGCCCCGAAATAGGTGCATCATGATACTCAAACATAATTTGATCTTTGAGATCATCGTCGTTTGGAATGACGATGCGACTTTCATCTTTTTGGTCTGTGCTGTAAAGCATCAGACCATCGTGCAGTCGATATCGATGCACGCAAGCGCGGAGGAACTCTGGGAGCTCGTTGCGTTTCTCACTTGATTGATTACGTAAGTAATCAATCAACAGACGTGTCTCGTCGTCTGTTTTGTACGCCTTGCGTACTTGTCGTATAATTGACGACGACAAAGCAGTGCAAAGGATCGCGTTTGCACTGGCCCCTTCGGTTACGGACGGTTTCATCTCGTAATCGGGCCTTCGTGATAGCGCATCCGCTATCACGTTCAACTTTCCGGGTTTGTATTCAACCGTAAATTTGTACTCAGCAAAGAATGACAGCCATCGAGCCATTCTGTGTGAAATATGTGGTGAATTCACGGCCGTGCGTAGCGACGCATGATCCGTGTAAACCACAAACGGTCTATCTCCCAATAGATAGATCCGAAACTTAGCCAGTGCGTACTTCATGGCAAGGAGTTCCTTGTCATGCACTGGATAGTTGCTCTCGGCTGGGCGCAACTGACGCGATTGATAGCAGATTACGCGATCACAATCATCGTAATCACGCTGCATCAAAGCACAGCCGATAGCGAAATCGCTCGCGTCGCAAACGACGTGGAACGGACGCTCGTTATCGGCTATATCCAAGACAGGCGCTTCAGTCAAGCTTTGCTTGACTGCATCAAAAACATCTTGGCATTGGGGATCCCAATGCCATTCGACATCTTTCTTAAGTAGTTGAGAAAGAGGTCGTATCAACCCAGCATAGTTGCACGAATACTTGTGCAAATATGTTGCCAACCCAAGGAACTTTAGAAGTTCCTTAAAGTTGTTTGGCGTTGGCCATTCAACGATCACCCTGATATTTTCTGGATCAGGACGCACCCCGTTCTTGCCCACAAAGCATCCAAGAACGGGTATCTCAGGTGCACCAAAGGTGCACTTCTTCAGATTTGCATAGAGCTTATGTTTACGCATAAGCTCCAACACTCGACGTAGATGCTCCCTATGGACATCTACATCGCTTTTATCGTGTTCACCCTTACTATGGATGAACACGTCATCGAAATAACTCGGTGCGAATTCTCGCACCGGGCGTAATAGATGCGTTACGCATCTGTTAAACGTAGCAGGGTCATTTCGAAGCCCCTGTGGCATAACAAGCCACTCCCAAAGCATGCCGCTTGGGGTGCTACCGCCGTGAGAGGGATATCCTTCTCACGCATTAGGATTTGATAAAATCCATCTCTTAGATCGAGCACTAAATATGGTGCTCCCGCACATGCAATCTATGATGACATCCTTCCGCGGTATCGGTGTCTGTGCCGGTACCGTCGCTGCGTTCGGATTGTTGTAAGCGTGAACGATTCTCCACCCACCTGTGGAGTTCTTCACAGAAAAGGTGGGGGTAGAGTGCGGTGAGGTAGACTCCCGCACTTGGCCTGATTTACGACGAGCTTCGAAGAACTCGTCGATCGCTTTTACCTGATCACGCGGCAATGGACATTGCTGCGTAACACAATACTTCGTGCCTGGCACGAGGTCAATCTCATGACGAGTTCCCTTATCCTTAGAGAGATCGCTAGGTACTTCTTCTGGGAATACGTCAGCGTATTCCCGAAGTACCTCATAAAATGGGGAGTTCGCCTTAAGCGACTCCCAGCTCTGCGCTTCAAAGCGCTGAACTCTCGTTTGATCATTGGGAACCTCTTTCCCAATGTTTTCCACTTGTAATGTGGATATTCGTTCACGAATATTCACTACGTCATCTGTTGCAACGATGATACAGATCTGTTCTATCTGACCATCGTGCAAGTTTTTTACAAACTTCTTCCAGCTTAGCGCTGGAAGAGCCATCACCTCCGAACCTTCTTTCGGAGGGTGTTCCATCAACAGAGACTGGGTAGCGAATCCGGTATCCGTTTGCGTCAAGACGTTGATCGTCTCGACGAAACTGTCCATGTAATCAGACGCACTCGTCTGATTGACTGATACACGGTGATTACGATTCACCGTGTGCGAATACTCATCATCATGGTGGCCACTGCCTACCATGGATGTTTGGCGATCAGATGTGCTCGTCTGATCGGCCGCCTTTTCTGCGACACGGTGGTCTTTATCACCCGTGCGCATGGCTAACGCAACGTGGTGGGCACTGGCTACCACGGAGTTTTGCTCACGATTGCACTCGATCGTGAGTTCACTCTCATCAACACGGAATTCATTCGTCGTGTTGGAGCCTTCGGTCGCACAGTGGGTGTTTCCCACTGTGGATACATTTTCATTCTCACGGTGGGTGTTTCCCACCGTGGATATCACTTCTTTCTCACGGTGGGTGTTTCCCACCGTGGATATTACTTCATTCTCACGGTGGTCTTTATCACCCGTGGAATGTTTCTCTCCAACACGCAACGACTCTTCTGTTGCGTGTGGTAGTCCCTCTGGACTCTCACCAGCGGAGGTAACTTCCGCTGATCGTGTCAGAACAGACCTGGTGGCGCCATCGCTATCCACCAGACTGTCTGACGCTGCGGTGGTATCCTCTGATACAGCCGGATTACACACAGGGTGATCAGATCCTGTGCGTCCGCCGCACTCGATCGATAGGTTAACCCAGTCTATCGAAGGTTTAAACTTGGACATCCATGGGATTCCAAGTATCACATCGAACTTGTCATCTAAATCGAGGACGATGAATTCATCCTCGAATGACAGTTCATTCAACTTGAAGCGTGTTTTAATCACACGATTTGGAATAGTCACGGTTGCACCTGTTCCTAACCGGACTGACAACATACTTCGTGGTGTCTCTACCTCCACGAAGCTCAACAGCGTTAGACTATGAGTTCTAACGAAATTGTTTGACGCTCCTGTGTCAAACAAAGCTCGCATGGGGACATCGCTCCCGTGCGGCTTAACCTCCAGGGTGATAAGAGGCTTATCATCACCCTGCACCTTTTGACAGGACATAGTACCGTCTGGGGCTATTACCCTCACATGCCCTATGTCGGCATGTGGGATAACATTCCCAGTAGGGCGCCCCGCCCCTACTGGTGATTTACGTTTTTTGCACCAACACGGTGATGTCCCTGTTGGTGTCGCCGTGCAGCGGACGGTTCCGTCCGCTGACTGGGTGGCACCGGACGCGGTGTCATACACTCATGGGCAAAATGTCTCATTTTCGCGCATCTATTGCAGCGAATGAATATCCGACTGCTGCTTGTTGACATGCTGTTGCGGCATGTCAAAAGCTAAGGGCTGTTGAGCCCTTCGGCTGTACCCAGCATGCGATGACGCTGATCGCATGCTGAACTCTTCACGGATTCTCATATCAATGGCATCCCTCAGAGTATCTGGCGGGTGCCGAAAGAGACTCTGTTTGACGGGACCATCATTGAGCCCCTTCATGAAGCCAGTGACCTGCATAGCAGGGGGCACCGGCTCATACACAATATTTGACAGCAAATATTGCGTCTTCTGAGCGTAAGCTTGAAAGTCAAGCTTACATTGCCGGAGCTCCATAAACTCCTGCCGACTACTTAGCTCCATTTCTGGAGATTCAAAGTTGAGCTTTAGCTCAGCTTTAAATTCCTTATAAGTAAGGAACGCAGAGTCATCAGTGGCTCTGCGACTCATAGCCCATGCCCTGGCTCTGCCGCCTAGACATGTTGTGGCGAAGTACGCCTGTTGACGTTCGTCGACAATATTTTGCGCAGAGATGGCATCTTCCACCTCTGCGAACCATCTACGAAGGGGCTCGCCCCCTTCGCCGGTAAAGGGCGGTGCTCGCGCCTTTACTACTTCAACGCTATGCGTTGAAGGTGCAGTTGCGGTCCGCGCTGCCTCTGGCGTGGGCCGTTCTGACTTTTCTAGGTGGTTTAGCCCAAAGCGGTTCACCACCTGTACCACTTCCTCCGGAGACTTACTATTGAGGACGGTAATGATGTCGGTCCCCATAGACCGAATCATTTCCGCCGTCGGGTCTTTACTACGCGACGAGAAGTGAGGGAAGTGTTTATTCACCTCTTTCAGCGTTCTTTCTCGCTCGGCAGACGACATGTCTCGCGACATGATGCCGAGCGGATCTTAATCTTCGCTCCGCTAGTTAACTAGCAGAACGGAACAGTGGTCGTTAAGAAGGACCACAAAGTGCTACCAGGTGTAACAGGACTGATCCTGTTACAGGCTTACACTGTATTTTGCGAGGAAGCGCGCAATACAATTAGGTCAGGATTAGTTGGTAACAACTAATCCTATAATAAAAGTAAATATATTAATATTCACTTATGTTCTAGAACGAAAAATTAAGAGTGTTTATTTAATGGGTGGTTTAGAGGCTAATAGTATAGTAACTAACTAATTAATATAATAATATCAAGTCTTTAACTAACTGTACTATTATTTAACCTGCATGATTCGGTATTTATACCGAATCGACTTTTCCTTCGTAGATTATAAAATTTTTATCATCTCTTATTTAAATTTCAGACAACGCGTCTGAAATTAAACTGTGATATTCTAACTTGAATATCAATTATGTAATGGCACCCCATTACAGATGGACTCCAACACTCCGTAGGAACGTATAAGCTCGCCAAAGGCGCTGCTGAAGCTGCAGAGGGTTTGACCCTCTGACACGTCTCACAGGTGCAAATATACGCACCGACCCACTTTACATCTCGGGACACCAATACAAAGCGTATAAAGCGCTATAGGTCTTATCCCGACCTAAATGACCCCCTTTAGGGGCGTCATATGCCTCAAAGATGACTCTGTACTTTAGTTCCTCATCATGAGGAACAACCACCCGCGGAGTGTCCTCCGCGCTCGTGCTATAATATAGCAAACCGTTACAGTACCTGTAGCGGTGTAAACGAGATTTAGATCGACTTGACAGGGTGCGCTCAGACGAGCCAAGTCCCTTTCCACCCAACGCGCTGATAAGCGCCGTACATTGTGGGTCTTTATCATACGCCTGGCGTGTGAGATCCGCCACAGACGAGGTGATTAATGTCGCGTGAGCGAGCGCGTAATCGGGACTACGCGACAACGCGTCTGCAAGTACAATCTGCTTGCCAGGTTTATACTTAAACTCAAAGTTATACTCCGCAAAGAAGGAGAGCCAACGGGCCATCCGTTGGGAGAGATGAGGCTACTTCGTCGCTTTCCTTAAGGACGCGTGGTCAGTATAAACCACGAACGGCTTTGAGCCAAGTAGGTGAACCCTAAATTTGACAAGGGCATACTTCATTGCAAGTAGCTCCTTTTCATGAACGGTATAATTACGTTCCGCAGCTTTAAGCTGCCTTGACTCAAACGCGATAACGCGTTCCCTTCCTGCATCGTCTGCTTGTAACAAAGCACATCCGATTGCAAAAGCGGAGGCGTAGCAGACGACTCTAAATGGTTTCCCAGAATCTGGGAGAGCAAGAACGGGAGATTTCAACAATCTCCCCTTAACCGCATCGAAGGAGGTTTGGTGTTTGGTTTCCCAACACCAATCTACGTCCTTCCTAAGAAGGTCAGTTAATGGCTTCTCCATCTCAGCGTAGTTCTCGTTGTACTTGTGGAGATAATTGGCTAATCCAAACCACATCCGTAAATCTCTAAGATTTTCAGGCGAAGACCACTCCACAATGGCTTTTACCTTCGCGGGATCCGCCCGCACTCCATCCTTACCGATGAAGCATCCGATGAAAGGAATTTCCTCAGCACCAAAAATACATTTGGATGCGTTTGCATACAACTTGTGGTGGAGACAAGTTCAAAATCGAACACCGTAGTGTCGAGAACCTGACCACCATCGTGCACGGCCGTCCAACTTACTGGGGGGTACCCCGTGAACCTTCACCTACGATCCGATCCGATCCTCCGCTGCTGGCAGACGACCGATCATCAACACAGGACGCCTGGTCCAATTTGTTCTTCATCTCACCTTGTGTACCCGATGGAATGGGCTGGTAACACACTCGGTGGATCGGTGCTGGGAATTGACCTATGGTCTAAATGTGGGAGACCGAGCTGGGTGGTGTACCCTGGGCGGAACTCTTCACCCTGGGTACGGGTAGGCTAGTTATACTTGGAGTGAGTATACTCCAAAGGGCAGATCGCTCAATCGATCGTAGAGCCCAACCAATATGAGAATGAAACTCCAATAATCCAATAGGGAGATCCAAATGAACGTGATACACTACACGAACGATATCTCCACGTAACAATCCAAAAGACTTAATAACACGTTACAAACGTGCGTAACTTGAACTTGGAAAGCCGACCAAAGTGTACTCCCGTCGAGGGACTTCCGGCGGGCCAAGTGCGTCTGTAAAGCGTCCCGGCCGGGTATAATGAGCTAGAGGGGATTACTCGACCCTCCGCTCCCAAAAACTCTGCGTCGTGCAGAGGCGACTGATGTACAAGGCGAAACGACCTCCGGTTGAGTTAAAGTCCCAACAATTAAGACGTAAAACCAAAAACGCTCTTAGCAGGCGAAACCAAAACCAACACTAAACTCCCTACCCCCTATGGTCCCCAATATGTACAAACATGAAAATATGTAGGTACACGCAATCTCATGTGACTTACCAAAATCGTGTTCTTGACACCTCTTTCACATGATAGGCTTAAAAGCCTCCTGGATTTCCACCAATCCGATCGCCGATAAGCCGATCGGTGTGCTGCTGACGCAAAACGACCAAAAATTCTTGGGTCCGCTTCAACACAGCCTCCCCTGAGTCTGTTCGCAGCCGCGCAACGGTAGCGGCCCGATCTCATCATATCCAGATCTTCACTGAAGCGGACTTCACCAATGGACGGATCTCTGAGCCCACCTTTGCCAGGTACTTGCCTTGTACACCTGATCGCCTTGTAACCTCTATTGACATTCTTTTCTACAGGTGCCCTGCGTTCCTCGTCTCCCCATATTGGTTCGCCGACCAGATCGGCCCGATCTGACAGCCCTCTCAGCATTTCAGGGTACGAAATACCGGACAGGCATCAGATCGAGGCCGATCAGCTCCAGAAAACAGTCAAGGAGCTCCAGTCCCAGTTATACATCAGGGATTCTTTGCTCCTGCAACTGCGGAAGGAGGTGGATACGTTGATACCCATGTCCCCGAAGTTGCAGGAGGTGACCGCCGAAAACGCACATCTCCGGGCCCAGATCGCCCAACAAGCAACGCGAGGTAAGACGATCGGTCTGTTTTCATCTTGGGTCTGGTCTGATCCTCCTTTGCATGTAGATCGGTTTCCCGACGAGATCTCCAAAACGTTCGACGCCTTATTTACGGCTGTTCGGCAGTCGCATGACCACTGCGATCAGCTCCGACCGATCTTGGACGGGCTGATCGACGCACGGCACGATCTGTCTCGCTTGGAGGCCTATAGGTCCCACCTCCTGGAACAGCTCGCGGTGGTCGACCGGCAGAGGTTGGAGGACCAGTCCGATCTGACCTTACTCCGCACCCAACATGGTGATCTGGAGAGGCAGATCAGCGAGTTACAGGTCGTGGTCCGGGAGAAGATCGGGAAGGTCGAGTCCTCCAAGACCCGATCGGACGCCTGGACCCAGGAATCAGATCGTCGCTGGGCGGCCGTAAACCGGTGCTACCAACAGTTGACTGACTTGTTGCACTGGCGTCCGGCTGCCTGCTCTAGCGCTGACCGGTCTGCATCGGCCGTTCTGGTCGATCTGCATCAAGATCAGACCTGACGCCACTCATTGGCCAAAAGTGACCACCCCAAAATTCCAAAAACTTCCAAGAAAAGTAAGGACGCGTCGAAGGGACCAAGGGCGCGGGGCATAGAGCGCGACTCCGAACTCGAGGAGAAGCTAGCGGTGCCCCAAAAGAAAGCCAAGACGCTGGCGCATCTCCCAAGCCCAAGATCGGATGCAGGTGACAATCTATCATCCCCAAATCTCGTGCGCCCCCGCGCCGCTCACACTAAGCGTATAGAGGTCTCCTCCGGAGAGGACTCGGGGGGGGCGGATCGAGCGATTCCGAGTTCTTGATCACTGCGTTATCCAAGTCCCGATCCGACCAACGCCGAGGTTCCGTTCCTGCGAAGCCTGCATCGGGGGCTAATAAGGCGATCAGCTCCCAGGGTGATGGTGCTGCACCGACGCGCGAGTCGACCGGATCGTTACCTTTGTTCCAGCCCGGCACATCTGGGCTGCGCAATCACGCCCGATTGAAAGGGTTGCTGACCGGAGATCGACCTTTCCCATCGCTGACTTCGGATGCCACTTCGCCATGGTCATCGTGGCATATCGGTAGATTATACCAATCAGCCCTGACCAAGCAGATATTAGCCCGATCTCTATCGCGCCCGGACTCCTGGCTTTTTCCTCCAGTTCCAAAGGCTCCTGACGCTTCTGCACGACTGGCGGACCTGGTCACAGCACCACAAATCGCCCGTATGTACGCAGATGAGCCATGGAAATTGTTCGTCCGCCCCAAGCTGGGGTCCATGTTTGTGTGGACTGCGTGGATCGAATCGTTCTTAGGTCGAGTGAAGGCTTTCAATGAGACCTACATCCAAGCGATCTGGGAGTCTACGCACTATCTAGTGCTTCCTCCTGGTCGAGCGCAACATGATCAAGACCTGATCTCGTTCCAGAAAAAACCGAAAGAGGCGCCGGAGTCGGGCGGGCGAGGCCTGGCAAACCCTATGACAGTTTATTCTGGAAGGGATGCTGGCCCGCGAGTGCTACATCGACATCTTCCTGTATCCGGTGTTTCTTCGTATGGCAAAGCGTCGGGTTGAGAAATCCGGGGTACTAGCTGACGACGGCGTCTGGTATCCCGGTCGTTATTGTGACGAGCCGGTCACCGACCTGAAGGACGCTTTGACACAGATCGATCGGAAGGAGCCCTGGCGCAATCAGTACCAGAAAAAGATCGGAGACCATCCGGCGCTGACTATCGGCCGTCTGTGGGGTTATTGCAATTCTTGATGCAGCAGTTAGCTGACCAGATAATTCATAATACATGTCATCATTCTTTTCAAATTTCTGATCATCCAAGCACTTGACCAAATCTCATCACTTTCTCCAAAATTGCACCATCACGTTATCATACACAGTTTCCATCCACATCGCGAAAATCATCACCGCGTTCATCATTCCACTACTCCAGTTCATCGCAGTTCATCACAAAATTCACAATAATTCAGACCTTACACATATTCACACCGATCGATATTCTAATCGGTGCTACTGTGTGTCTTGATCTTCGTCTTCATGAGTCTACATCACTGCGAAGCGATTCCGACTGACTCGTTCTTGCTCTAGCTCTCGTAGCAGTGCTCCACAATTTAGATCAAGTTCGTCGATCCGAGTTGCTTCGTCATGATCCTTCCAGCGAACCAGATATTCTCGGTGGGTGCGACTGAAACGCGCCTTCTGGACTGATCGGACATCTAGCACCTTTTCCACCTCGAATTCGTCCTCCTACAATGGCCTTTCCCAACTGTCCTCCGGCAGAAGAGCCTTATCAAAATCGAACCTCTCCGCTTCGTCACCAGACAGGGCATTTTAGGCCGATCGGGGAATTCTCTGACCAGCTTCAGCTTGGACACATGCACGATCGGAAAAACTTTGTAATCTGTGCCGATCGTGATTAGACGGGCAGCGTGCTCACCGATTAGCTCTGCTACACGGAAAGGACCTTGCCACATATGAGCCAACTTCTTCGCATAGCCTTCCTTTACCCGATAGAGGTATAACCATACCCTCACCCCTGGTTCAATACCATGAGGTCGGACCTTATCGTTATTCCGATCTGCTGGATCTTGTGTGGCCTGACGCAACTTTCCGCTGACGACTTCCTTCTCATGTTGATAGTGCTTCTGGACCTGCATACGCCAACGGCGGGCATCTCGATCACGGGTCTGAGTGCAGCCGATCGGTATCGCCGCTTCAAGTGTCGATCGAGGGTCCCATCCATACGCCAGATAGAAAGGCGTCTCTCCTCGGACCCTATCGATTGAAGAGTTGAGTGCGAATACCAGTCTTTCTGCATACTCATCCCAGTCACGTTGGTCTGGGTCGGCCACATACATCTTGATCGCCCTTGTTATTGTCTAAACCATGCGTTCAGCCGATCCGTTCGCTTGCGGACGATATGCCATCGTCGCACTCTGTTCTGGCCTAGCATGTTATTGAACGACCGGAACACCTCGGCCATAAAACCGGGTTCCCGGTCGTGTCTGATAACTTGCTGGCGCCAAACATTCTGAACACGCATTCCTGATAAATCTGGCCGATCTGCTCCGCAGAACGGGATGCACTAGCCTTTTCGATCACCAGACCAGTGAACATGTCGATCCAGATCAGCAGTTCAGTGTTGCCGCGTGTTGTTCTGGGCAGCGACGGTATGTGATCCATTGCTATCACTTGGAAAGGGTAAGTAGACTCGATATTCCCGGGCGATCGCCCCTTAATTATCGGTCTGCCCTTTCCGGTCTCGCAATCTGTGCAACAGCCCACATATTTATGCACGCTCTGAAACTATCCAGTGAAAGTGGGTCCTGATCTTGTGGTATGTCCTGCCTATGCCTTGATGTCCCCCTTCTAGACTCACATGGTAGTGATGAAGGACATCCGGCTGTAGCAACTCAGGGATCACCAGTTTCTCCAGTCGATCTCTATCGGCACTGTCTTGGTCAACGTCACAGCAGTAATATAGCAATCCATTGTCATCCACATCGTAACTGTCCGCGATCTTGGTACACTCTTTTGCTTGATCATTTGTTAACTTGGACAGTTCACCGCGCAGATATGCTTTCAGGTTGACAATCCACTCTTCTTCGTCCTGTGCCTTGATGATCCGTTCCGCCCTTAGTAGTTGCACAACGCGCTCACTCATCCTTTCTTTTGGGAACGATCGGCGAGAATTCTGAGTTCGCGATCTAGTCTCCGCCATCACATGTACCTGATCGGGGCTGTCCTTGGTCTTGATCAACTCCGGGAGCCTGTTTATATCCATAAGTTCAAGAAGAAAGGACTTCTCGGTGATCGTCGCCCCGATATGGTCCTGCATGGATTGGGTAGCGAGGTGGTCGGCGCTTCTGTTCAATCCCGTTTCACGTGTAATAGCGCGTGGTTGGGATAGTCTTTCAGCGCCTTCATCACCCGATCATTCAGCAACTTCAGCCGTGGTGCCTTACAGTCGATCTCCCCTGTGATATGCCTTATCAGTAGGTTGGAGTCACCGCATATGATGATTTGACCTTTCTTTTGTTATGACGGCAGATCAAAACATAGAAGGAGACCCCGATATTCAGCCTCGTTGAGCGTTATGTTAGGCCTGAAATCGGCGGCGGCTGCTACTCTAGACCATTGTGGTAACTTCCACAGTATGGCACTATAGGCACCGACCTTCTTCTTCACGCTAGCCGATCCGTCGAAACTCAAGACCAGGAGTTCTTCATCCTGATTTACGATCGGTGGCGGCAGCGAGATTGACTGTCGAGGTTGCTTCCTCGGGTCAATCGCCATCAAAGCTTCATCCACTTCAGACCGAGGGGTGATACTGGCAGCCAATGTTCCCAATATCTCTTCCTCTCCTTTGGTGCACTTGACGACCTCGAGGGACCACTGTGACAAGATCGCTGACCATCTGCCGAGTCGACCGTCCATCCCATTGGCCGATAATAGCCAGGCCAATTTCGACCTTCTCGAAAGAACCTTTACAGGTCGGCCGACCAGCAGGTTATAGCACACATCCAAAATCCATAGTAAAGCCAGAACTTCCTTTTCGACGATCCCATAGTTGACTTCTTTCGGCTTCAACGTCCGGCTCGTAAAAGTGACCGGATGGTACACAACATCCTGTTCTTGCACTAGAGTGGCAGAAATGGCCCACTTACTAGCGTACACGATGACGATCGGCATTTTTTCCGGATAGAAGTGTCTGATAATCGGTGCCGTCGCCATCTTGGCCTTAAGCATACCGAAAGCAACCTGTGCACGCTTCATGTGGTCATCTGCCTCCACCTGCGGACAATCTGCAGGCAGATCAGAGTCGCAGCCCTCTCATAAAGTTGCCCGATCTCCTTCGCGCAACATATGGTAGTCGACTTCCCGGAGATCGTACAGCACGGCCGCGTAAATCGCGAAGTCTTCAATGAACCGGCTGTAGTAATTTAGTCTCCCTAGGAAGGACTGCATTGCCTTCAGTGATCTGGGAAACGGAAGGTTGCTCAGTGACTCTAGATCTTTAGGATTAGCCTCCAGCCCACTGATTGACACCATATGACCTAAATAGGCGACCTTGTACATGCCCCAAAAACTCTTCACAGCACCGATCGACAGGTTCCAGCGATCGCATGTCTCCAACAACCGTTCGATCTTCTCGCACAGATCGCTCCATGACGAAGCAGGGATCAGTATGTCGTCTATATAAGATCACCTCCCCAGAATGGACGGTCTCCTTTCCCGATCGGATTCACCCTCTGTAAATACATCATGATTTTCGGTGGGGTCCCGATCGGTACTGATCTTGAAATGTCCATACGATGTGTTGTCGATCAGCCTCTGGTGGATCTGGGGCGCGTTCTTCAAACCGAACGGCATACGGTTCCACTCGAACAGACCGAACGGCGTAACAAATGCGGAAATCTCGCGAGCCCTATCGGTCATCGAAAACATCCAAAATCCACTTGCCATATCCAGTGAGCAATACCATAGGGTCTTGTCAAGATCTTCTAGCAGATCGCTGATCAGCGGCATCGGGTAGACCATAAGCTTGGTCAACCGATTTACCAACCGATAGTCGATGCACAACCTGATGTTGACGCCGTTCTTCTTGATCACAATCACGATCGGCGAGGCCCACGGCGAGGTTGACGGTTTAATAATCTTGGTAGCCAACAGTCCTTTAATAAGATCGGACAGTTTTTCGCGGTACTGTGGCGCCACACGTCGGCATCGCTCGGAGATCGGCTTGACATCACCAACATCGATGTCACAGATTGCTCCGCGAGCAGCAGGGGGTAAGGCATTGCCTTTCCCGATCAGCAGATGTTCTTTTTCCATATGATCTTCTTTAGCTGATAGATCTGATCGGGACTGTTGCCATCCCGATCACCCACTTGTAGATCGTCCAAGGTGACTTCGGGCGGATCGGCAGACACTTCAGGGAGGACTGCCATCTGGCTCTCCAGCTCTTGAATGTACTGATCCCCGCCCTCAT
This sequence comes from Peronosclerospora sorghi, assembly GCA_026184515.1. NCBI lineage: Eukaryota > Oomycota > Peronosporomycetes > Peronosporales > Peronosporaceae > Peronosclerospora > Peronosclerospora sorghi. Next base: position 5,531,226 of record CM047582.1, read on the forward strand.
GTATACAAACTTGATCGTCTTCTGGGGCAACATCACCTAAAACGTCCTGATCAGTTGCACACTGCTGTTCCCGATCGGCGGGATGCTCTTCAACGTCACCGATCTGCTTAGTCGCGCCATCGTGGTCCGCCCCAGCAATCCCATGATCCCCTTTTCCTATTTCCGGCTCCGCGGTCGCCTGTTCTTGTGACGCCACCATGTTGAAGAACCTTGGCTCATCTGCTTGATGGTCCACCGTGTCCGGCGACTGCGGTGCCATTCTTCGAATTAAAATCTTCTTTGGGGTTACATAGCTGGGCTGTTCCACCATAGTGAGGTATCTTCTTTCACCGGTCCATCATCGCTGATCAGATCGGTGGTCTCTTGCTATGCCAAGTTCTTCCACTCAACATACCGTCTCCATCCGATCGAGACGAACCCCACCTTTCTTGGCACCTTCCCTTCCTCCAGCTTCATGCCAACAATAGTATTGTTGTCTAGAGTAAGCGGCTTGTCACCGATATTAGTGACTCGGACAAAATCAAATCGGCCGGCGCTCTTCACAAAAGTCGGCACCCACCGATCGCCCCTGGTCACCCATAACTTCCTTGATCGAAAACCTTTATCGACCGGGGCATCAGCGATTGGCCGAATAGAATAGTGACATCTTGATCCCACCTGACCAGATCTGTGTGCGATCCGTAGAGGGGCCTCTACCAGCTAACTGGATCTGGACCTCATCCGGGAGTGTAAGCACTCCATGAGACAGATCTAGGCGAATGCCCACCGGCACCATGAAATCCATGCCTAACAGGACATCCTGACCAGCCATCTTGCCAACCCAAGCGCTGAAGAAGTCGACCAACGAATCCGATAGGGTGATCTTCACGCGCGTCCTTCCTTCGGTCATGTAAGAGTTTTCACCAATTCCAACGCATTCTTGTCTCTGGGTGTCGTCTATACGACATCCGACCTTACGAGCAAAGGCGGAGTCGATAATCGAGACTTCATCCCCATAGTCGAATAACATCGTCGCCTTCTGGTTGTTAATCTTACCACAGGATTTCGCCTGCTTAAACCATTTGTCGGGCGCATGATACTTCCAGTATCCGCGAGACTCCCCCGGCAGCAGATCCAACTGCATGACCACCTTCTATCGGGAATATTCATCGGTCGTGAGATTGTAGACCGGATGATCCCGATCGACGTAATTGAGAACAGAACATGTATTGTCGGTTTTATTCTCCTTGCCGACATATGCATAGAAGCCAAACGTAGATCGCTCGGCTCGATCCAGATTCCAACCTGGCGAGCGTTCTAGTTTAACATCTTTTCCACGTCAGGTGGAAGCATCCCCGCGTGCTTGCCCGGCACATACCACTTGCGCATCAGATTGAAAAACTCTTCAATCTTGCACTGTCCGGCCTCGTGGATCTCTCCACATTACTTGCACACGAAGAGGTAGTGATCGGTGGGGTGGCCGCGTATTTCACACTTCTTGCATGTTAACTTCTTCCAGCAGTCCCCACCGTCATGGTTGCTCGACCCGCAGTGAGAACACTTCTTGCGAGGTTGGTCCGGGTCGGACTTGTTCCCACTCCTGCCCTTCCGATCTGCCTGGTTAGGCGTCGATAGGGTTCTTGGGGCAGGTTCCTTGACGAAGATGTGGCGATATTGGTCCCCATCTGACTCCCGACTGGACTGGCCGCTACTTTCCTCTTCCGATCCAGTGCTGTCTTCAGCCACGATCGCCTTAACAGCACTGGCCGATCTGGTTAGGGGCCTCTTCACAGGGTCGGTCTGGGTCTTCGATCTGTAGCGACCCGATCCAACGGCTACCTTCGCCCTCATGCTGCATGAGTGTTGCAGCGTCCGCAACGTCTGTTCCACTTCCCCCACATCTTTGAGACGCATCAGAGTGAGCTGATCTGCCAGCTCTTGGTCATCAATGGTACTAATATAGTGACCCACGTGCTCCATAGCGGCACCGGTCGGCGGGTTGCCTTCTTTGATCACTATCCCGGCGCGAATTGCAGCCACGTTCAGACGGTGTAAGAACTCGATCGTCGTCTCATCGCCCCTCTTCTGCATATGGTGATATTTGCGGGCGGTAGAGAATCCAGAGTTGCTGTACTGCCCCTCAAATTCTGAACATAGCAGATCCCAGTCAGATCGTACAGCCCTACCCAACTGTTGGATCCAGCTCACAGCCGGTACTTTCAGCAGATCGCTGAAGATCAGACACCGTTCCTTTTTGGTGTCTGATCCTGTAGGAAAGCAGACTTGACCCGACCAAACCACGACCTGTCTTGCTCCTCATCGGCGTCCTTGCCAGTAAAGTCCTTGAGATCCGTGGTCGCAGACATGCGAATGCGTGGGATCTCAGTAGATCCACAATCAAAAGCGGTTGTAGAGGCTAGGTTAGCATTGCGCGTTCTGCCCGCCCCTGCACCGTCTGACCCCTAGTGGTCATCCGGATCGCCGATCGACTCCATGTCGTAATCGCTATTCTTGCTTGATCGGCGCGGTCGAGCTGGCTGCGGCTTGTGTCTTCCTCTGCCAACAGGTTTGCCACCCTGGGTAGCCTTATACGTTGATGCAACTGACTCCATATCGACATCCCGGCAAGTATTAACATATTACCGGGAAGATCGGTCCTGGGCATGCGGGTGCGGAGGATATCGGCATCGGTCCCCCATGAAACGCTCCATCATTGCCTCAAACATGGCTTGGACGTTAGCTTGGGTCATGGGCAACGTGTTGGCATCCTCCTTTGGAGGTACTGAAACCTGTGGGGTCTACTGGGGCCCCGACTGGCATGCAGCCCCATGCTGCCGCACGTCCTTTTTATGCTCCCATGGGGGTATGATCCACCCCCATGGTCATCCGCTCAACACCGACCTCCAGCTCCGATGAGCAATTAGAGGCAGGTGGAGACTGATACGACGACTTATCGTCGGAGCCCGCATCATCATGTGCTGCCGTGGCCTCAGCGACCTTCAATGCTGCGGTGGGAGTTGGGCGGCGGGCCGCCCCCACCAACGATACCAAATGGTCATGGAGGGTCGACATCGACATCTCAAACCTCCAAGTATCCAGATCGAAAAGTTTCTGCACGTTGACGAGATTTCGCACATTCATGCCGACCTCGGCCAACATCGCCAGCAGGTTCTTCACTAACATCAACGGCCGATCGCTTTGGATCGGCTCGGTGGTGGGTTCAAAAAGGCGATCGGGGATCTGGGGGTCTATTATCCGCATGACCTGGTCTTCGCGAATAAATTGCTTCAACTTGTGATGTAGTACATCCTGGTTAGGTATTCTTCTTTGATGACCCCATCCCCGACCTGCGACTTCTCTTCCAAGTCGTCTTCCTCGGAAGGCATTCTGAGCCTCTGCTTGGGAACCTTGGGGGGGGGCTGGATCGTTACGATCAGCCTTCATGTAGCTTTCGCGTTTTATTTTATTTTCGTCAAAATATTCATTTAAATGCATAGGATCAGGACAAAAGTCCTGATCCTTTCCGGAACTATAGCAAGACCTGCTATAGTCCCGATCGGCTCCGGTGGGATCCTTACTGGGAGGAAAAAAACTTATTAATCCCGATCTGGTACTCCACCCGGCCAGATTCGTCATCTCCACCCTTATCGACAACGAGAACATAAGGCGATAGCCGTTCCTTATGTCCTCTCCAGAACGATTCCACATTTAATTCATTGTAATCAATTCTTCGCGAGATATCATCGCGGTGATATCCACGATCACCAAGTGATCCGGGCACGCGCACCATTGTGGCGGAGTCAAGTTCAAAATCGAACACCGTAGTGTCGATAACCTAACCACCATCGTGCCCGGCCTTCCAACTTACGGGGGGGGGGTACCCCGCCAACCTTCGCCCACGATCAGATCCGATAGTCCGCTGCTGGCAGACGACCGATCGTCAACACAGGACGCCTGGTCCGATTTCTTCTTCATCTCGCCTTGTGTACCCGATAGAATGGGCTGGTAACACACTCGGTGGATCGATGCTGGGAATTGACTTGTGGTCTAAATGTGGGAGACCGTGCTGGGTGGTGTACCCTGGGCGGAACTCTTCACCCTGGGTACGGGTAGACCAGTTATACGTAGAGTGAGTATACTCCAAAGGGCAGATCGCTCAATCGATCGTAGAGCCCAACCAATATGAGAATAAAACTCCAATAATCCAATAGGGAGATCCAAATGAACGTGATACACTCCACGAACGATATCTCCACGTAACAATCCAAAAGACTTAATAACACGTTCCAAACGTGCGTAACTTGAACTTGGAAAGCCGACCAAAGTGTACTCCCGTCGAGGGACTTCCGGCGGGCCAAGTGCGTCTGTAAATCGTCCCGGCCGGGTATAATGAGCTAGAGGGGATTACTCGACCCTCCGCGCCCAAACACTCTGCGTCGTGCAGAGGCGACTGATGTACAAGGCGAAACGACCTCCGGTTGAGTTAAAGTCCCAACAATTAAGACTTAAAACGAAAAACGCTCTTAGCAGGCGAAACCAAAACCAACACTAAACTCCCTACCCCCTATGGTCCCCAATATGTACAAACATGAAAATATGTAGGTACACGCAATCTCATGTGACTTACCAAAATCGTGTTCTTGACACCTCTTTCACATGGTAGGCTTAAAAGCCTCCTGGATTTCCACCAATCCGATCGCCGATAAGCCGATCGGTGTGGTGCTGACGCAAAACGACCAAAATGCTTAGGTCCGCTTCGCCACAAACTTATGCTCCCGCATACATTCGAGCACCGCTCGAAGGTGTATTAGGTTTGTCTGAACATCAGACGAGTCGCCTTCCGCGAGACTATGAACGAATATATCGTCGAAGTACGTCTGAGCGTACTTTCTATGAGGGCGGAGGCGGAAGAGTTGAGTCACCAAGCGATTGAAAGTCGCTAGTGCATTCGAAAGCCCCTGTGGCATAACAAGCTACTCCCCCAGCATGACACTATGGTTGATGACTGCTGTAAGCGGAATATCGGATGCTCGTATTAGCACCTGATAATACCCGTCCACCAGATCTAAAGCACTGTACACAGTACAGCCCGCCATATTGTTCTGTAGGACATCCTTCCGAGGAATCGGAGTCTTCATGGGTACAGTAGATGCATTCAGATTGTTGTACGCATGCAAAATGCGCCACTTTCCGTTCGGTTTACGAACAAAAAGTGGGAGATGGGTGAGGAGACTTGCTCTCCCATACCATACCTGCCTCTTCTTTCCCCTTGAAGAATGCGTCGATGACGTCGCATTGATCCTTGGGGAGAGGCCACTGCCTAGTGACGCAGTATTTGGTTACATCAACCACGTCAATTTCATGTCGGACTCCCCGATCCGGTGGTAACCCCATCGGCGGGTTGTCACTAATTACATCTCCGAATTCCTTCACTAAGGAATGGTAAGGGTCCTCAGGATCCGCAAAGATCTTGAGGCCGCTTCGGGCATTCAATGCCTGTTTGATTTGCACCAAAACTGACTCGTCCATCGTGGATGAGGAGTTCAATTCCTCTTCCGGACGCAACACGACAATCTCGTTGAATTCACCTGCTTTTACAGCAGTCTCCAACTCGTTGAAGGACATCTCCTCCAACGACAAACATTTCGACTACCCCAGGCAACCGTTCAAGGCTTACGCCTTCTGTGAAAACACCTGTCACACTATTCAGAATCCGATAAGACTGCTGACTACTGGCCTCGGGACTCATCCGGGACCCAGATGGGGGGAGTCAATTGCCCCATCTATTGGAAGCGCATCGCGCCTATCCACAGATGTCTTTACCTCTACCACCGGTGACTCGCCGGTCTCACCTAATACGGCGTGGTCGGAACCAATTCGGACATGCGGAAGAGACGAACTACGGGTCTCTCCGCTTGGAAACGCCTCGCGCTTAACCACAGGGGTCTCTACCCCTCCCACTGTAGTCGCAACCTGTTCGCCGAACACGTCGTGATCGGAATCAGTTCCTACCTTCAGAAGAGACGAACTTCGGGTCTCTTCTCTAAGCGCCTCGCGCTTAACCTCAGAGGAATACACCTCTATCACTGTCGACTCACGAGTTTCGCCTATATCGTCGCGGGGATTAACCGCCGAACGCCCCTCGTCAAGGAACACTTCCTTGACCTCATTGGGACTGATCATCTCAGACATCCAAATCTCTGGCATCTATCGCCAGTATCGCTTTTACGATCGAGCAAAAGTGGGTTCATGACTCTCCAATGCTTCGCCCGACCGCGGGTGTGTTGAGCCAATGGACTTAGACTTCCAGTCTATCCATGGATCGTGGCGTTCCAGCCACTTCATGCCCAGAACGAGGTCAAACCTCGAGTCCAAATCCAGGACTAGGCAACGTTCTGAGCTATCAAAGTCTGCAAACTTGAGCTTAAGGTCAATCGAGACCTTGGGTACAGAAACCTGTACGCCCGTCGCAAGACGGACCGTGACAATGTCACGAGAACGTGCCTCTAGGGCCTCGGAATACAGCCGACCCTTCTCAACAGAAGACCGTCTGACATAATTGTCAGTCGCTCCAAAGTCTATCAAGACTCTCCAAGGCTTATCAAAGCATTTCACGTCCGCAAGGACAACCAGAAAACCTGGCTGGTACACCAACTCGGTGCTAGAAAGCACCGTTTCCCTCGGGGCTTTGTGCTGTCGTCCCCTACCCTGGGGTTTAACAGCACTGAGAGATACCCCAGTAGGGCGACCCGCACCTACTGGGAGCCGTCGTTTCCCGACGGCTTGGACGAGGGCTTCTTCCCTACCCTCGGCCCCTTAAAGCGAATATCTCGCTGGGGGTTCCGCGGACATCTGTTCCGCAGATGGTCCGTGCTTCCACACAGGAAGCATCTTAGCGGCGCATGCCGCTGCAGCATTGCAAGTAGCTCCACTTCGAAGCCCTGCGGAAGGGAGTCGGAGTGACTCCTAGCGGGAGGTTTCTCTTCCGCTTCGACCTGACTCAGGTCCATGGGTTTGGGACCCACCTTAGAGGAACGAAAGTTCCTTTCGGCGTTAAACGCCATCTTAAACGCCTCCCCAGGGATTGGGGTCGGCATCGGAAGAGCTTCGAACGTTCTGGACCTTCGTTTAGGCCTCCCATGAACACGGGAATGGACACAGCGTCCGAATACGCTTTCGCGTACATCCTTGCCAAAATGGTCTTAAGTTCTTGGATATATGTTTCCAAGTCCCTAGTGCCCTGACGGCACCTCCGAAACGCCAGCTGATTCTGGAAAACTAGATCAGGCGTGGCATACATGTCCATAAGCGTTTTCTTAAGGACTACCCAGGTCGGGAACACGTTCGTGACCGAATCCGGACACGTAAACGCCCATGCACGGGCTTTGCCCGTAAGATGGGTTAGTGCAAGTCCCACTTGCAAGTGATCCACGATCCCATTCGCTGTGGCAAGACCGTTGGGACCTCGCGAAGCCACACATAGAGGTTATCACCTTTTCCACCGGAGAATTCATTTATCTTAAAGGATAACGAAGGGCGCACCCCCGTAGACGTGGAGTGACTTACACGAAAATTCGCCTCGTGGGCGATGAGGGCGTTAACCCTCTCACGCATGGCATCAAGGCCCTGCTCCACTAGGAGGTGCATGCCATCCTCACCCAATATGGATAACAGCCTCTTAAAGGCTTCTTGTTGAACGGGGGTTAGTTTACCCCAATCCTCCTGATTCATCCTTTGCAGAGGATGTTGTCGTCTACCAACACAGGTGTTGAATTGACTACAAGTTCTACCAGATGTAGCAGGTGCGTATACGCATGGTGCGGCTAACGCACAAAGGAAGACTTTCCTAAAGCGGCGACACGCCGCTACTTAGCCGATACGCCCTTATAAAAGGACTTAGTAAGAGATCGCTCTCTTACTCGGGGCCAATATTCCCCTTGGTTTACAAGTTAGTATAAACTAACGCCTTGAAACAAAGCTTCCGTTTTTAAGGGGGTAGCAAAGGGAATGGATTACATTTTACTACAACACTCACTGCGCGTGCGACCGGTCGAAGTCGTGCGCCTAGCAGTCTTTAGTGTATTTAGTAAACTGATGTATATTTAATATGTAATTAGCCTAAATTAATTAAATTAATGTAAACTATATGTAATACTAAGTAGAACTTACTCAATTCGTACCTAGCCGGAATGTAATGTACACAACCTGTGTATCAACACGTGGCAGGTTGCCACGCCTTCACTAAGGGCTCTCACCCTGATTGGTTAAGATAACCAATAGGTCCAAACCTTTCTGACCGGTCAATATTTGACCTCAACCGTGGTGTACCTACGTACACTAACGTAACCAAATGTAACCCTGTTACAGAAGATGCGTTGAGCCAAGAATCAACGGTCAGAGAAAACGTCTCGTCACAAAGGAAGAAAATGCAAAAGTAATATATTTGACTATAACTAAATTTTAGTCTGACACAAATACACAAACATTGAGTACCTTTTTTGGTCTTGTACGAATATGTCCAACTTTAAATGCCTTGATCCGCGCATAAAAGTCCCAAAAGGGTAAAAAAGTATATCCTTTTGGTACTTTTTTTGTTTTTTCCAAGTCGCTTCCTCATTTCCTGCTAGTTAGTCTTTCACTTGCTGCCGTTTAGCCCGTCCCATCTTTTACCGTTTAAGTCGATTTACATCCCTCCCTTGTGCGAACCTACACTGATCAGGTAGGGCGCGCTTCTTTACAAGAAACTTCTATCCCAACGGCAGTCAGGCACTAACGGTCTGAACTGCAATTTAAGAAAGTTACACGTTCCCCCAACTCGTGTCAACTTCCGACAGGTTATGAGCCCAGGGGACACGGGGGAACGTAAGCACATACAAATTTAAAGATATTACTCAAGTTTGTCTCTCGCACTGTTCCCGGAACCTCCCCATGAAGTATGCTCCATCTGATCATGGTTCATGGTACCCGGGGTATTTATCGGACCACCACCTGCGACCTTACAGGATGGACTGCGTGAAGTCGACGCCCATGAGCCTTGGCGGATCCAGTATCGCATTTCTCCTGATGATCATCCTGGCCGGGACATTCCTCGCCTTTGCCGTAAGTTTTACGGATCAAGATAGCTGGTTGGTCCTTTCTTCTTTAATCAATAAACATTATTGATCATACCATTCCCAACTGTTGCTTCGTTACTTTTCATGCATAACATAAATCGATCTTCCATCGGCTCATCTGCCCACGTTCCATCACCAAATCCCGCAATATCCATCGTAAATTTACCACTTCAAGTCCATCGTCACTTCTCCATTATACGTGAGTTTGTCAATCGATCTTCTCCAATCAAGGGTTCGTCGGTCACAATTTCATAGTCAATTCGTCAATCATGCGTTAGTTGGACTCTTCGTCCACTTGAATCACGTCGAACCGATATCTGTTAATCATCTTCCCTTCGAAGTCCTTGATCAGAGCATCACAGTTCAGATCTGCCTCATCTCCCATGAAGGCTCATCATAATCCTTACAGTAGACTTGATATTCGCGTGACGTTCTGTCATACCTAGTCTTTCGACCAGATCGGACATTGGTGATGCGATAAAATTCAAATTCGTCCGGCTCTAGGGTCCTTTCACAGCTGTCTTTGGGTACTAAAGCTTTATCGAAATCAAAACGATCTTCTACCCCAGCTGCTAGCACAGTAGTAGGTCGACATGGAAATTCTTTGACTAATTTAAACTTGGATAAGTGTACCACTGGAGAATATACGATAGTCGGTGCCGGTCGTAATCAATCTTGCAGCATGATCACTGATCACCTCATCAACTCTGAACGGTCCATGCCACATATGCATCGGTTTCTTCGCAAACCCTTCTTTCACCCTATCGAGGTATAACCAAACCCTCGATCCGGATTCGATCTTGTGCGGTGACACTTTATCATTAAGCTTTTCAGCTCGATCAGCCATGTCTTGAAGCAATAGAGCACTCACTTGATCACGGGCGTAACGGTATTGTTTTTGCAGCCTATATCTCCACCGACGAGCATCACGATCTTTACGCCGAATTCCACCAAGTTGCAATGTTGATTCCAACGATGATTGCGGATCCCACACATAAGCCAAATAAAATGGTGTCTCTTCACAAATGCGATCAGGGGTCGAGTTTAGCGCGAACACCAGTCGCTCTGCGTACGATCTCCAATCCTTCTGACCGATGTCTGATACATACATCGTGATTGCCCGAGTGATTGTTTGCACCATTCTTTCTGCCTTGCCGTTCTCTTGTGGACGGTACGCCATAGTGGCCCTCTGCCGTTGTCCCACGATCTTGTTAAACGCCCGAAATACTTCGGACATGAAACCGGGTTCTCGATCATGCCTGATCACCTCACTAGCTCCAAATCGACGAAATACACATTCTATCTAGTTCTCGGCAACTTTCTCTGCTGTACGAGATGACCCAGCTTTTGCGATCACCATACCCGTAAACAGATCTGTCCAGATCAGCAGTTCTGTATGCCCATCAGCTGATCGTGGCAACGACGGGATATGAACCATAGCTATCACTTGAAATGGGTACGTAGCTTCAATATTTCCCGGCGACATACCCTTGATCGTAGGTTGACCCTTCCCGGTGTCACAATTAACGCATTGCCCAACAATCGTTTCACGCTGCGAAATAAACCACACCAATGAAAATATCGCCTAATCCTCTGATATGTACGCCCTATACCCTGATGTCCTCCTACCAAACTCACATGATAATGGTGGAGGATATCCGCATGTAGGGTCTCAGATAAAACCAGCTTGATCAAAGAATGCCGATCATCTTGATCATCTTGATCACCGCTTGTTTTTCCTTTAGTCATACTTCCACACTACTGTGGAAGTATGACTTAGACCAACAACCCTTGATCATTCACATCATAGTTGTAGGCGCTTTTCGTGCAATCTTTCACCTCGTCTATACTCAATTGTGAAACGTTGCCATGCAAGTGACATCGCAAATCACAAATCCACTTCTCTTCGTCTTGCGCCTTTTTTAAAAACGTTCCGCCCTAATCCCTTCAATGGATACTTCGGGCCATGTTGACGGTTGTTTTTGATGAAGTTTACGTGATCGTGTCGTCACCAACACTTGCGGGACAGTGGGATCTTCCTTCAAAGTAATCACTTCAGTCAATCTGTTGAGATCAACAAGTTTCTCCAGCTGTTGTTCGTCAACAATCCCACATCGTGTTCCATCCCGCATGGCCGTAGTGGTGATGTGATCGGCACTCTTGTTCCACTCACTTTTAACGTGCATCAGATCGTGATCAGGCCATTCGCAAAGGAGTTTCAATGCACGCCGCTTCAATACTTGCAATCGCGATTATTTGCACTCTATATTGCCAAGCATTTGCCTGATCACCAAATTCGAGTCTCCAAACACGATCACCCTTCCTTTGGGTATAGCGACAGTAGATCCAAACTTAGACGTAAACCATGATACTCAGCTTCGTTCACCGTGATGTTGGGTGCATGATCAGCAACCGCGGTCATGATCTTCCACTCCGTAAATTTCCATACAAAAGCTCCAAACGCACCAACACATCGCTTAACACTAGCAGATCCATCGAAACTAATCACGTATAGATCTTCGGCTTTCTCAACCTTGGGAGGTAACACTTCAATCATCTATCGAGGTAGATTTTTCGGTGCGATCGCGATCAGGGCTTCATCAATTTCGGTGCGAAGGGTGATACTTTCGGCTAACGTCCCTAGTACCTCCTATTCTCCATGCACACACTTCTTGATCTCCAAGTCCCATTGTGACAAGATGGCAGCCCATTTCCCCAATCGTCCGTCTATCCCGTTGGATGTTAATAACCACTTCAACGTAGACCGACGTGACAGGACAGTGATCGCCTTTCTGACCAGCATCGTGAAATATACGTCCAAAATTCGCAGAAGAGCCAAAACTTCCTTTTCGACGGGGCTGTAATTCAGCTCACCGCTCTTCAGTGTCCGGCCCGCAAATGCGACGGGGAAATATATTTTATCATGCTCTTGCACTGGCGCGGCAGACACTGCCCACTTGCTAGAATAAACCACGATCACCAGTTCTTGGTCCGATCGAAATGGCGTAGGGTTGGGGCTGACGCTATCTTCGACTTCAGCATACTGAATGCCACTTTCGCCCTGACCAATCGGTTATCTTCGTGATCCGGACTCTCATTTATCGATGATCGACCCTATAATTCTTGATAGTCCGTTGCTCGTAACTCGTATAGTACTGCGGCATAGATCGCGAAGTCTTCAATAAATCTGCGATAGTAATTCAGACTCCCCAAAAACGACTGTATAGCACGAAAAGTGCCAGGAAATAGAAAATCGATCAGATCATCCAAATTCTTCGGATTTGTTTCCAAACCACGGCTAGAGACATGATGTCCTAAATACGGAACTTCACTTCGCCCCAGTACGATTTAGCTACGCTTATCGACAAGTTGCACTGATCGCACTTTTGCAATAGATTTCGCACTTTATCACACAAGGTCATCCATGTGGGTGCAGGGATTAAGATATCATCGATATATGATCGTCGTTGCAACACAGACGGGCGTTGTGTTGGTCAGGTTCTCCCTCAGTAAATACATCAGCTGGTTCATCTGCACCGTCCTTAACCTTGAGATACCCATACAGTGCATTATCGATCAACCGATGATATGCGGAGCGTTCTTTATGCCAAAGGGCATCCTATTCCAATCA
>CM047582.1:5548948-5569000 GCA_026184515.1 Peronosclerospora sorghi
TCATATAAAACGTCCTCGCCAGATCGGATTCTGAAGGCGCCATACTTTATCGACTTTCGTCGCTCTCCAAACCAGGAGCCTTAAGCAACGCCTTCGGTTGGTTCTGGTCGTAGTACTTCGCCACCTGCTTCCAATACAGATCTTCATATACATATGAAATGGGCGGATTACAACGCAAGTTTTGATCCGCAGGGGATCCCGAATGAGGCTTGGGAGGTTATCGAGGCTTTTCCTCCTTTATGTCATCAGGATACCTCCCCAGGTCCTGATGATCAGCATTTACTTTTTTCTTCAGACGTGACAACGGCGAACTGCCTTCCATCGTCACAACCACCTCCTCCTTTTCCACTTTAATCTTCATTTCTGCTTCCGCTTCCGTTTTCACGTCCACGTCAGCACTATATTGCAGATAATCGCGGTGATATACCAAATCGCCCAAAGATCCGGGCACGCGTACCATTGTGGTGGAGGGGCCAATCAGAATTTTTGAGGTTCTATCAGGCGTTCCCACAGCGCCCGGACTACCGACTAACGAAGAGGGTCCTCCGGTTGTCCTGTGACAGACCTATGTCTTGATCACCATTTGTACCCGACGGTTTGTGTAGCCGGTGCGTACACGCACGGTGCGGCTAGCGCACAGAGGAAGACTTTCCTAAAGCGGCGATGTGCCGCTACTTAGCCGATACGCCCTTATAAAATGGCTTAGTCAGAGAGAACTCTCTTACTCGGGGCCAAGATTCCACTTTGGTTTACTAGTTAGCATAAGCTAACGCCTTAACACAAGGATCCCTTAATAAGGGGGTAGCTAAGGGAAGAACTTCCCTTACGCTACTACACTCACTACGCGCGCGACCGGTCGAGATCGAGCGTCTTGTAGTCTTTGAGTGAAATGTAAACTATATGTAATACTAAGTAGAACTTACTAAATTCGTACCTAGCTAAAATGTAGTGTACACCACCTGTGTACTAACACGTGGCTGGCTGCCACGCAACCACCAAGGGCTCCTTCCCTGATTGGTTAAAATAACCAATTGTTCAAAACCTTTCGAACCGGTCAATACTGACCCCAACCGTAGTGTACTCCCGTACATCACCTACTAAATGTGATCCGAATGTAACCCTGTTACATCCTCCACCATCAAGACTATTGCTTACGCAATAAATCAACTATAGTTGGAGAACGCCAACTGGCAGAACCACTGGATAACCATGAGCACCATTAGTGGTGCTACGGATGGAAACTATTCCGATAACTCGGAGGTGGATGCCCTTGGGGATATCTCCCCAAAGGCTGACCACTCCGACAGCGCAGAACGGCATTGTAGGTCATCCAATCCATTCCCCACAAGTGAGGGAAAACGCGCTAACTCGTGCGCGACCTCTACCAACTACGAATGATGCATCCGGGCGCCGAAGGCGACGATCACCAATGAACCGAATACGGTTCATGATGCCCGACATGCCGTACCGGCACGAAAGGGACCTCGTGACCCTCAAAAGAGGGCTAAGAACGAGGTTAAGAGAGGTTTAGTCTCCTATACCCCTGGTCCTGCGGCCGTACCTCCGCGTGAAATTGCGCGCCGGAAGCAACTCCGGGCCAAACTGCTAACGCCTAAGCAGTTCACTGTTAAGTCCTACCGAGCGCGCCTCGGGAAACAGGCACGCGGTGCCATCGTAGAGATCCTCCGCGAGGTTCCCTACGTTCTCCTACGGGAAGAGAGCGTCGAGTGCGCAGAACGGGCATTCCGCGCTTGGGCGGAAGGGGAGAAGCGCCTCCCCAATTTTGATGCGCTGTACAACAGCTTTTCCGAAACCGACGTTCTCGTAGAGATGGCGTTACGCTTGGCATAAGACCAAGCCGAAGCTCAGGATCAATTACCTGCCTCTTACTACACGCGCCCTGCTCTCGATGTGGTGCCGGAGAGCAATTCAAACTCTGCATCTTCCTCCGACAAACTCTCAGCTACTGGGGGTGAAGGGGATTCTTCCGCCCCTCTGGTCGTTGACTCTCAGCGGGGTTCTCCCGCTCGAAAGCGTCAACGACGTCACGGCAATCCTGCCGCAGAGGAGTCTCGGACTTCCACGAGCTCTGGGAATGTGGATAACCTTTCCACTTCACCAGGTACTGGGTCTCACCCCGGTGATGGCGTCGTTTCATCAAACGTTCCACATGGTAATGTGGAGTACCCTCCGTATCGAGGACTGGAGGGGGAGGTCGCGCTATTGCGACGCGAGTTCCGCGAGCGCTGTGATCGACACAACCGTCACATCCAAGATGCACAGGAGGGACTCCGCGACGAGGGGAGTGCGAATAAACTCATCGATGGGCGACTTGCCTCCCTCTAATCTCTCGTAGCGGAGCTTCAGGGTCGTATTTCGACCCTGTCGGAGATGTTTCGACCTGCCGTGCCTTTCGGCTATCCGACTTACCACCCTCCTCCAAGAGGGGACCCGCCTCCGGGTTCTGGTATGGCTTAAGCATACCCCCATAGAAGGTTGGATGCGTACGCATCGCCTTCGGGATGTTCAAGGTATACGACAAGCCCTTTCGGGCTAGTACCTTAAAAGGTCCCACAAACCTGGGGGGCAGTTTATTACGTAACACGTTGGAAACTGCATGTGTAGGAAAATTTTTAGCATTTAATAAAACAATTTCTGCTAATTTGTACACCTTTTCGTTACGCCACCCCTTTAGGTCAGCCTTCTCCTTCTGCTTGTCTTGGCTTTCCGCTATGGCATCGCAGACGTGTCGTAAGTCACTAAGGCGCGTCGATAAAAACTTATCTATGTGCTTTCTCACAGATACAGGGATGACATCAGGAAATACTCCCCCCTCAACCCCTGTGCCACACACACGTGGCGTCAACGTAACCCTCGGATTCACTAATCCGTTTACGTAAAACGGGGTAAACCCCGTAGATGCATGGACCGAATTGTTGATAGCAAATTCGGCCATCGGAAGCATCTCACTCCAACTCTTTGGAGAATCCGGACATAAACTCCGGAGAATATCGTCCATAACGCGATTAACGCGTTCCGTTTGCCCGTCCGTCTGCGGATGATCCGAAGTGGACATGAGGTGCTTGGTGCCCAGCACCCTAAACAACGCTCCCCAATACTGTCCCGTAAAACGGGGATCCCGACCCGACACAACGGAATCGGGTAGACCATGCTGTCAAAAGACACCGTCTAGGAACACTTTTTCTGTTCCTTGTCCATCAATGGACTCTGGAACCGCCACTGTGGTGGAGTCAAGTTCGAAATCGAATACATTTGTATCGACAACCGGACCACCACCATCGTGCCCAGCCTTCCAACTTACGGGGGGGGGTACCCCGCGGACCTCCACTCGAAATATGGTCCGATCGTCCGCTGTGGCAGACGACCGGTCATCATCCAAAGACACTTGGTCCGATTCACTTAAGTTCATCTCACCTTGTGTACCCGATGGAATGGGCTAGTTACACACTCGGTGGATCGGGATCGCAGATCGATCTGATTCTGTCTTGAATATCGGAGAGCGTGCTGGCTAGGTGTACCTAGGGCGGAACTCTTCACCCCAGGTACGTACAGACCAGAAACAGTTCCAAAAGATAAATTCCAATAGGTTGATCGTCCAAACTATCTAGACCTGACCAATACGAAATAATAGAGGGTATACCAATCGGTCTAGCCCCTGACCAATATGAGAGAAGACCAAAACCGGTCTAAACTCCAACCAATGTTAAAATGAGCCAATATGTCCACGTGAAGACCCAATATGCCCGTGAACTCCACAAACGATATCTCCACGTAAAGACCAATCCAGTGAATAGCACGTTCCAAACGTACTTGAGTCAAAGTGTCGAGATCGCCAAATCGTACTCCCATCGAGGGACTTCCGGTGGCCAAAGTGCGCGTGCGGCGCGTCCAGACCGGGTATAATAGGCAAGAGGGGATAATTCAACCCTCTGCACCCAAAAACTCCGCGGCGGGCGGAGGCGACTAGTGTACGTGAAAAGAATAACGGCGACCCCTTGCTGCGCTGTATACCAAGACCAGAAGAGGTTTTTGCCACTTATTCCTAGACCAAAAACCTTTACTTGGAAAATCCGTAACCAAAAGACTCTTACTTGGAAAAACCACAACTAACCAATAATACTACCTCACTATGGTCCCTAATGTACCCACACAAAATTTTGTAAAATACCCAATGTCAAGTGACTCATCAAAACTTGCGTTCTTGACACTCCTTGAATCTGATAGGCTAAAAAGCCCCCCTTGTTTGGACCAATCCGAAATTCGACCAACTGCCTCGACCAAAAGTGACCAAATTTGTGGTACACTTCACCACACCGCCAGGTGAGCCATCTTGCTCAAACGGTCTACAAAAATCAATATGCCGGTGTTCCCGGCCTTATCCTTCGGAAAATCGAAGATAAAATCCATACTAATGGATTCTCAACACTCCGTTGGAACGAAAAGCTCGCCAAAGGCGCAGCTAAACTTTCAGAGGGTTTAACCCTCTGACACGTCTCACAGGTGCGTATATACGCACCGACCCAATTATACATGTTGGGCCACAAATAAAAAGCGTTTAAAGAGCTGTAGGTCTTATCCCGACCTAAATGACCCCCTTTAGGGGCGTCATGTGCCTCAAAGAGGTCTTTGTACTTTAGTTCCTCATCATGAGGAACAAACACCCGCGGAGTGTCCTCCGCGCTCGTGCTATAATATAGCAAACCGTCACAGTACCTGTAACGGTGTAAACGAGATTTAGCTCGTCTTGAAAGGCTTGGCTCAGACGATCCAAGTCCCTTTCCACCCAACGCGCTGATAAGCGCCGTACACTGTGGGTCTTTCTCATACGCCTGGCGATGAAATTCACCACAGACGACGTGACGAATGTCCCGTGAGCGAGCTCGTAATCGGGACGACGCGACAACGCGTCTGCAAGCACGTTATGCTTGCCAGGTTTATACTTAACCTCAAAGTTATACTCCGCAAAGAAGGAGATCCAACGGGCTATCCGTTGCGATAGATGAGGAGAATTCGTCGCTGTCCGTAAGGACGCGTGGTCAGTATAAACCACGAACGGCTTTGAGCCGAGTAGGTGAGCCCTAAACTTGACAAGGGCATACTTCATTGCAAGTAGCTCCTTATCATGAACGGGATAATTCCGTTCTTCAGCTTTAAGCTACCTCGACTCAAACGCGATAGCGCTTTCCCTTCCTGCATCGTTCGCTTGTAACAAAGCACATCCGATTGCGAAATCGGAGGCGTCGCAGACGACGCTAAAAGGTTTCCCAGAGTCTGGGAGAGAAAGAACGGGAGCTTTTAACAAGCTCCCCTTAACCGCTTCAAAAACGTTTTGGTGTTTGGTTTTCCAACAGCGATCAAGATCCTTCTGAAGAAGTTCGGTCAATGGCTTCGCCATTTCAGCGTAGTTCTCGCTGTACTTGTGGAGATAGTTGGCTAATCCAAGCCACTTCCGTAAATCTCTAAGATTTACAGGCGAAGTCCACTCCACAATGGCTTTCACCTTCGCGGGATCCGCCCGCACTCCATCCTTACCGATGAAGAATCCGAGGAAAGGAATTTCCTCAGCACCAAAATACATTTGGATGCGTTTGCATATAACTTATGCTCTCGCATACGTTCGAGCACCGCTCGAAGGTGTATCAGATGCGTCTGAACATCAGACGAGTCGCCTTCCGCGCGACTATGAACGAATATATCGTCGAAGTACGTCTGAGCGTACTTTCTATGACGGCGGAATAGTTGAGTCACCAAGTGATTAAAAGTCGCTGGCGCATTTGCTAGGCCCTGTGACATAACAAGCTACTCTAACAGCATGCCACTAGGCGTGCTGACCACTGTAAGCGGAATATCGGATGCTCGCATGAGCACCTGATAATACCCGTCCACCAGATCTAAGGCACTGTGCACAGTACAGCCCGCCATATTGTTCTGTAGGACATCCTTCCGAGGAATCGAAGTCTGGATGGGTACAGTAGCTGTATTCAGCTTGTTGTACGCATGCACAATGCGCCACTTTCCGTTCGGTTTACGAAAACAAAAAGTGGGAGATGCATGGGGAGACTTGATCTCCCGTACCATCCCTGCCTCTTCTTTCCCCTTGAAGAATGCGTCGATGACGTCGCATTGATCCTTGGGGAGAGGCCATTGCCTAGTGACGCAGTAATTGGTTCCAGGAACTAAATAGATTTCATGTCGGACGCCCCGATTCGGTGGTAACCCCATCGGCGGGTTGTCACTAATGACATCTCCGCATTCCTTCACTAAGGAATGGTAAGGGTCCTCAGGATCCGCAAAGATCTTGAGGCCGCTTCGGGCATTCAATGCCTGTTTGGTTTTCACCAAAACTGACTCGCCCATCGTGGATGAGGAGTTCAACTCCTCTTCCGGACGTAATACGACAACCTCGTCGAATTCACCTGCTTTCTAAGCAGTTCCAAACTCGTTTAAGGACATCTCCTCCAACGACAACAGTTCGCTTACCCCAGGCAACCGTTCAAGGCTTACGCCTTCTGTGACAACACCTGTCACACTATTCAGCATCCTATAGGACTGCTGACTACTGGCCTCGGGACTCATCCCGGGACCCAGATGGGGGGAGTCACTTGCCCCATCTATTGGAAGCGCATCGCGCCTATCCACAGAGGTCTCTACCTCTACCACCGGTGACTCGCCGGTCTCACCTACAACGGCGTAGTCGGAATCATTTCCGACGTGAGAAAGAGACGAACTACGGGTATCTTCGCTTGGAAGCGCCTCGCGCTTAACCACAGGGGTCTCTACCCCTACCACTGGAGTCGCCTCAGAGGAATCCACCTCTGCCACTTGCAACTCACCAGTCTCACCGTTAACGGCGTGGGGATTAAGCGCCGAATCCCCTTCGTCAAGGAACACTTCCATGACCTCATTGGGACTGATCATCTCAGACATCCCAATCTCTGGCATCTCACGCCAGTATCGATTTTGCGATCGAGCAAAGGTGGGTTCATGACTCTCCAATTCTTCGCCCGACCGCGGGTGCGTTGAGCCAATGGACTTAGGCTTCCAGTCTATCCATGGATCGTGGCGTTCCAGCCACTTCATGCCCAGAATGAGGTCATACCTCGAGTCCAAATTCAGGACTAGGAAACGCTCTGAGCTATCGAAGTCTGCAAACTTCAGCTTAAGTTCAATCGAGACCTTGGGTACAGAAACCTGTACCCCCGTCGCAAGACGGACCGTGACAATGTCACGAGAACGTGCCTCTAGGGCCTCGGCATACAGCCGACTCTTCACAACAGAAGTCCGTCTGACATAATTTTCAGACGCTCCCGAGTCTATCAAGACTCTCCAAGGCTTATCAAAGCATTTCAAGTCTGCAAGGACGATCAGCAAACCTGGCTGATACACCAACTCGGTGCTAGAAAGCACCGTCTCCCTCGGGGCTTTGTGCTGTCGTCCCCTATCCTGGGGCTTAACAGCACTGAGGGATCCCCCAGTAGGGCGCCCCGCACCTACTCGGAGCCGTCGTTTTCCGAAGGCTTGGGTAAGGGCTTTTTCCCCACCCTTGGCCCCTTATAGCGAGTGTCTCGCTGGGGATTTTTCGGACATCTGTTCCGCAGATGATCCGTGCTTCCACACAGGAAGCATCTTAGCGGCCCATGCCGCTGCAACATTGCAAGGAGCTACGCTTCGAAGCCCTGTGGGAAGGAGTAGGAGTGACTCCTAGCGGGAGGTTTCTCTTCCGCTTCGACCTGACTAAGGTCCATGGGTTCGGGACCCACCTTAGAGGAACGAAAGTTCCTCTCGTCGTTGAACGCCATCTTAAAAGCCTCCCCCAGGGATTGGGGTCGTCATTGGAACAGTTCCGAACCTGCTGGCCCTTCTTTCAGGCCTCCCATGAAGACGGGGATGGACACATAATCCGAATATGCTTTCGCGTACATCCCTGCCAACAGGGTCTTCAGTTTTTGGACATATGTTTCCAAGACCCTAGCGCCCTGATGGCACCACAAAAACGCCAGCTGATTCTGGAAGACCAGATCAGGCGTGGCGTACATGTCCATAAGCTTTTGCTTAAGGACTTCCCAGGTTGGGAACACGCTCGTGACCGAATCCGGACACGTAAAAGCCCATGTACGGGCTTTACCCGTAAGATGGGTCAATGCAAGTCCCACTTGCAAGTGATCTGCGATCACATTCGCTGTAGCGAAGGCCGTTTCGACCTCTCGAAGCCACACATAAAGGTTATAACCCTTCTCACCGGTGAACTCCTTTATCTTAAAGGACAATGGGGGACGTAGCCCAGTGGACGTGGAATGACTTCCACTATAACTCGCCTCATGGGCGATAAGGGCATTGACCCTTGCCTTTACGGCCTCAAGGCCCTGCTCCACAGGAGCTGCATGCCTTCGTCACCCAGTAAGGATAACAGCCTGTTAAAGGCTTCCTGCTGAACGAGGGTTAACCTTTCCCAATCGTCCTGATTTATCCTTTGCAGAGGATGCCGTATCCTACCAACACATGTGCTGGATTGACTACAAGTGCTACCAGATGTAGCCGGTGCGAACACGCACGGTGCGGCTAGCGCACAGAGGAAGACTTTTCTAAAGCGGCGATGTGCCGCTACTTAGCCGATACGCTCTTATAAAGGGCTTAGCAAGAGATAACTCTCTTACTCGGGGCCAATATTCCACTTTGGTTTACTAGTTAGCACAAGCTAACGCCTTAACAAAAGGCTCCCTTAATATGGGGGTAGCTAAGAGAAGAACTTCCCTTACGCTACTACACTCACTACGCGCGCGACCGGTCGAGGTCGAGCGTCTGTAGTCGTTGAGTGAAATGTAAACTGAATGTATATTTAATATGTAATTAGCCTAAATTAATTTAAACTAATGTAAACTATATGTAATACTAAGTGGAACTTACTAAATTCGTACCTAGCTAAAATGTAGTGTACACCACCGGTGTACTAACACGTGGCTGGCTGCCACGCCTCCACCAAGGGCTCCTGCCCTGATTGGTTAAAATAACCAATGGGTGGTCTCGATGACTGATCGAGCCCGTGAGATTTCCGCATTTGTGACACCGTTTGGTCTTTTCGAGTGGAATCGTATGCCGTACGGTCTGAAGAACGTGCCCCAAATCTATCAAAGGCTGATAGATAACGCATTGTACGGACACTTCAAGATCAAGACCGATGTCGCGGACATCCTCTCGAAGAGACCGATATGTCTTCACACAGTGAGACATATCGCTGCTCAAGGAGGAATAACCCTCCTCGAGCTTGCGGAGCAAAGAACCATGCTCCGCAACAACAACGGCGAGGGAATTCTCAACCTCCGCCGCCCCTGATTGATAATCAGGGGAATAAGCGATATTTCCTCGAGCGCTTGATCTCAAAGCGCTCGGTGCCTTTGAAGAAGGGGCAGCGTACCGAGTCCAAACCTTTCGGACCGGTCAATACTGACCCCAACCGTACTGTACTCACGTACACCACATACTAAATGTAACCAGAATGTAACCCTGTTAGAGTTTGGGTGTGGGTAGCTCTCCAGGTGACTGTGACGTAGATCCGTGCAATTCCGATGCAGATCGAGGTGAATTCGTAGCAGATCGACGGGTGTTGATCAGGTGCAAAACGTCGATGATCAAGATCGATGATCGCAGATCGCAGATCGATTTAGTTGATCTTGTGCTGAATCGACGAGATATCGGATGATCACAGGTCGAAGATCAATATCGATGATCGATGATCGCAGATCGCAGATCGATCTAGTTGATCTTGTTGATCTTGTTTTAATTCGGCGAGATTGCAGATGATCGTAGATCGATGATCGAGATCGATGATAGATGATCGCAGATCGCAGGTCGATCTCGTTGATCTTGTACGAATTGGCGAGATTGCGGGTTGATGATCGCAGATCGTAGGTCGCAGATCGAAGATCGCAGATAGACGGTGTCGAGCTAGTGGTGATCAGCGAAGGGGTACTTGATCACGTGGCGGAAGTCTTCACCACTTAATCGCCGAACCTCTTAAGCCTAGATCGCCAAGTAAATACCCAATATAATATGTATTCCTAGCCTAAACTTAATAGGGAGGGGGTCAATGTGCACTTTCTATGTGCAGATCGACGGATTTCGCAAAAAACCACCTAGAGTTCCCAAGGGGCGCTTAGAGAAGCCGAATTTCTAGGGGATAGATGCCAACCAATGGGGAAGAGGTGAGAGCGCACTGCTCGATCACGTTCCCAATAAACTTTTGCGCAGAGGGGCCGCTGACACAGCGGGAGGATTGAAAGCGAGTTCTTCGAAACTCTACGTCTACCGATGGGCCATAAAGTGCACTACGTGCTTCCGCCCGGGACGTGTATCGGTGCGTTTACAAAGCAAGGGAGGCGCGAGGTGATCACGCCGTCCCTATGGGTGATCTAAGTGATCGGACGCAAAAGGAGAACTTTATTATTGCTTATATCCTAAATCAACCAATTACCTAATATCAACCAATCAAAGCTACCCATCCTGATGTGCTCCATTGACCAGTCAACCTGATATCTCAGTCCTCCGTCGCTTACCGTTAGGTACCTGTACCAGTCGTCGCATCTGCTCCGGATGGACCGTCCATGTTCACCACAGTTGGCCCCAAAATCTACGGTACGCTCTCCACGCTATCATCTGTAGCCTTTAACTCTTCCTTCGTAGCCGTCTTGAGCAGCTGGTGCACCTGCGCCAGGTCTTCATACAGCCCCTGTACTTGTTTGCCTGCCGCAACAAAAAAGGTGAGCAAATCCATGGAACATAAATCAAATAGTATAGCTCACCATCGACAACAATCCGGGCTCCTTGTGCGCGTCTTAACAACTTCCAGTGGTTGAGTAATGAGCGCAGCCGCCCTTCCACGAGGAAATTTCACCGCCTGCAAAATGTCGGTATGTAAAGCTTCTAAAAGCGCTATTTGTAACCAATTAAAAGAAATCGATAGTACAGTTCGACTTCGCTTAGTTACGGGATTGCGTACTTAATCAATAATCGATTCATACTTAGATCAAGATTTAGCTTAGGTAACTGGATCGCATACTTATTCAAATTCATACATAGATCAAGATAATTTGCTTAGGTACGGGTTCATCGAAGACGTGGTATTCTTTTATATATATAGATAGGAAGAGCCTGCGGGCACACAAACTTGACACATAAAAGGAAGGGTGTGTGACCGTAGCAAGGAGGGGTGTGACCACAAGCTCACCCTATTCATATCGTATTTATTAGTAAAAAGCTCTCTATGTATTTGTACTCATTCTGAGTACATATGTTTTCGGGCACTAATAAGTAGCGCAGAGCACACAACAGATGGAAGTTTATAATAACTTCAACATCAGGTACATATTTCATGTTAGACTAGCTAAACACCTCTCAATACACATTCTATTAAGTCCCTGGTTAGCCCATTTTCTTACACTTATTGCGAACTGTCTACAGGTGCCATTTTCACAGTCAGCGGATTTTTGGTTGCTGTAATATTGACTTAAGACAATTTCAGTTTATGGTCAGCTTGCGGTCACACACACACCCTTTGCTCCGGTCACACCCCCTCCCTTTTATGTGATGTGTGTGTGGGCTAAGACTCCCCAAAAGCCCAGCTCGCCCGGGTCAGCCCACAGTCCAGCCCGCTTGGGCTGGGCTGTGGGCCGTTGTTCCCAGCCCACAAGTCCCATGATCTGGCCTAATAACTTTATAAATGCGGTGTCTGATCGATGTCCTCCACACTTCCAAAATCCGGGTCTTGGTGTCATATCGTTCTAAATCTCACCATTCACACCATTTCCGAACGTTTTTCGCCCAATATGAACAGAACTTTGTCCGCAGTGTCCCAGGGGTCTTTGGAGCCTTCAGACAACGTCAGTGCGACAGGCAGTGCGGCCAATGCCGCTTCAGCCAACCGTAGCTGGGTTTGGAAGTATTGCATGCGATGTCCTGAGTACAAATAGGCTGTTTACCAGGTGGCGCGAGGTAGCGGACAAACAACGTGCAGCAAAGAGTTTAAGTGGACAAAAGGGGATGTGACAAGCACTCTCATACGGCACCTGGAAAAACAGCATTTGATAACTGCGAGTGGTCGAGTGGAGTCGTCGCAACGTACCCTGACGTCTGCGTGGAGTTCTACCGGTCACCCGCAGGTCACGGCTGTAGAGCTGATCCGGGAGACCTTGAAAGCTGCCATGGTCAATCTAGTTGCTCATCGGTCTTTGCCATATCAAAGTGAGGACTACTCCTAGATGCGAGAAATGCTGGCATTGGTGAATCCGGATGTACGAAACATGTGGTTTGGTGCAGACACACTGCGGAGGGCCACACTCGATACATATCTTCAAGGTATATTGAATTTTTTTGCATTAAACATATCGCCAAGGTATATTGAAGAGTTTCTTTTGCAATATGTCTTGGTTGATTTGATTTTTTAGCCAAGGAGCGCATCCGCAACATGTTTTCGGGCTTTGACAGCCGTATCAATATCACTTGTGATGTGTGGGCCTCGCCAAATTACAAGGCGTTCTTTGGAGTTACGGCGCATTGGATCGACTTGGATTGGAAACTCATAGAAATGAGTATTGCGGCCATTCCCATCCAAGGCGACCACAGCGGAGCAAATCTTGGAAAACACCTACTCTCCGTCTTTTTCGATTATTCCATTTTATAGAAGATCTTTTTCATTACTGCTGACAATGCATCGTCGAATCAAAATCTCGCACAACATTTGGCTACCGCGGATGATATGAGTTCTTTGATCCGGCGCAGAATTTGCTGGGGTGTATGGCGCACATCATAAATCTCGCATCCAAAGCGGGTATCAAGGAGCTCAGTGACCAAACGCATGACATGGAATTTGAACCACCAGATGATCCGATGGACATTATCAATCTGATCTGCCCGCGTGATTTCTATCCTGGTGATGGTGGCATGACCTCTTGTGATACAAATATTCTGCTTATTCTGTTCTGCCAACAATGTTTCCTTTTTAAAGCGGGTCCTGTTGTCAATAGGGTGCGTGCTCTCGCCAAGACTTTCAGCAATTCCACCCAGCGACGTGTACGTTTCGATCAAACGATTCAAGTAGCTCAACCTGGTGTTGCCGTAAAGACAATGGTGTACGACGTTCCAGCCCGCTGGAAGTCTACTGCGCTCATGTTTATACGTGCACGTAAACTACGCGAGTCTATTGATCTCTACACCCGTACGGAGCCCACGGCAACGAAGTACAGCATTACTTAGTACGAATGGGACTTGATTGGTCAAGTGATTCAGCTTCTCGAGCCGCTAGAAGAGACCACCGGCATGCTTTCGAGCACAAGCAATCCTTCCGTCTCCATGTTGCTTCTTGTGCAGCAGTGGTTGCTCGGGTGCGTGCGTGGCTTGGTCGGAACTTACGATGGCTCTGTTTTGAAGTCATCAGTTAATTTCATGGTTGAAAAACTAATGGATTATGACGGAAAAGCCGTAAAACAACTAGTGTACTCTAGCTCTACCATATTGGATCTGCGTCTGAAGCTCACACACTGGTTCGAGGAAGGCATTGATGTGGAGCCCATACGGCAAGCATTTCTTAATGACGTAAGCAATTATTATTCTGGAGACGAGCGTGTTTCCGCTCTCACTGCCACTCAAGATGAATCTGGCCTACACAAAATACTTTTCAAGAAGCGGCGTTGTGACAACTTAGAAAGCGAGATTCAAGATTATCTTGCGGTACAATGTGTGGATGGTAGCATTGATCCTTTAGTATGGTGGAAAGGGCAGGCTTGTTCATATTCGACACTGGCTAAAATGGCTCGAGCACATTTGTCAGTCCCCGCAACTAGTGTTCCTAGTGAAGAGCTTTTTTCTTCTGGACGCCGCGTCATTACTGATTTTCGCAGTTCTCTAATCCACGTTCATATGGAAGCATTGATGTGTTTGCATAACGGGGTGAAAAATGGGATAGTATAGGGCATCCTAAATAACTAGCTCATCATGCCGCGCCGGAGACATATATTTAGGGTCAGCCTGCGGTCACCCCCCCTTGCTACGGACACACCCCTCTCCCCTTTATGTGAGGGTGTGTGTGTGACTGCGGAATGAGGAAGAAGGCGAAACAAAAGTGCAAAAGCGCAAGATCGAAAGAAATTGATGATCTATTAAAACGTGGGACCTATGACGTGTTTTGAGATGATGACACGGCGGGGAAACAGTTTTGTGCGCTTCCCATTGATCAAATTTTGCAGCGTTCGTCACAGATCGTCCAGTATACCGATCAAGCGCAGTCAAGCTACTCAAAAGCAAGTCTCGTTTCAGCGACTACCTCAGACGACGTTGATATTGATGACCCCGACTTTTGGAAAAAAAGCTGTGGGGTTAACGGAGCCAGATCCAGTCGAAAAAGAAATCTTGCTGCCGCATCAGCGAAAACGAAAACGCGTGGCGCGTTTGGTGGTGGTGGCACGTTCTCAGACGGCAGTGTATCGGACGAAGCATGTGAGCAAGAGAAGCGTGAGCGAGAAAATAAAGAACGGGAACGATTGGAAGAAAAAAATACGAATCGTGAGTGGACTCAAAATGGACGTGACCGACTGCAGAGTGCGATAATGC
Organism: Peronosclerospora sorghi; assembly: GCA_026184515.1. Taxonomy (NCBI): domain Eukaryota; phylum Oomycota; class Peronosporomycetes; order Peronosporales; family Peronosporaceae; genus Peronosclerospora; species Peronosclerospora sorghi. Next base: position 5,563,568 of record CM047582.1, read on the forward strand.
ACTATGGTTTTGGTCGATGGGAAATTATACCAAGCCAAAGCGACGGGAGTCGCTCAGTGAAGGAAGTCGAACGTTTTGCGCGTGGATTTATCTACGTTTCGGGCTTATATTGTGATGAACGTAAAGATGATACGACCTTTGTGAAATCATCAATTCATGCATCAGCCTTTGCTCAAAGGAATAATTTAATTGAAGCGGAATTGTCGCCGGTGTTGAAAGAGGAAGATTTTGTGCTCAAGTAAAAGGAAGGTGGTGGTCGACGTGTACTGGTTCGATTAGACATGCTGCAGAGGCTTCAGTAGCTGGTTGCGACATCGTGCGATGTGTGCGATGTGTGCGATAAACTTTACATGGACGAGGAGGATAGCGGCAATCCTAGACCAAAACCGAGTGCTATTATTGACGAACGGGTCCGGTACTATAGTGCAGATAAGCTCGTCCCTCACGTTGAAGTGGTGGGTTTAGGAGGGAGACCTGCCTGGACGCAAATTACGCCATGGTGGAACGAAGACGCTGACTGGAACTAGTTGATGGGGGTGTTTCTTCACGGATACGGTCGCTGCCCCCAGATTTTGGCAGACCCGCGACTGTATTTCGCGCGATTAGAGAAAGACGAAACCGAAGCGAATAGCTCTCATCCGTCCAGTAACACTCCGTTTCCTGCAAATGCAATGAAAAGAGAAAGTACTGCTGCAGAAGAAGAAAGCGATGACGTTTATATGAATGATGTCGATTTGGAAACAAGTTATGTTGAGGATGTGACGCATGTAAAAACTGAAGCAGGAACAACACTCGCTTCCTCTACGGAAAGTAAAATCTTGGCTTCAGCGAGTTCATTTAAGCAGGCCGAGGTCCAGCATATGAATCGGTTGTTAAGCTGGTTGTTGTCTGCAGAGGAGATTAAGCGCTAGCATGAAAATGACAAATACAAAAAGGAGCGCGTAGCGAACGATCAGAGACGGCGAGGGGCACTGAAAATGCGCTTGCGTTCGCTCACTTTGCGTCGATTGGAGATGAAAGCCATGCAGCTTTCCCAGGTCGATATCCTTCGGCACTTAGCAGTATTACATAATGCCCGGCAACTTGCAGATGCCACTTTGGTAGTTAATGCCCATCACCGTATTAAAAATACTGATTGGACAAAAGAAGAGCGTCGTTCGTTTGCTTAAATGATGGCCCTGCACGGCGCGCCATGTATTTTACGAAACGGGTTGTTGTTGCTCCCGATGGATGAGCCACTCCATCAATATTGCCGTTTGTGACGGAACATGCACGCGATTTTTCATCTGACCCTATATTTATTTAGTAACAGCGGATAGAAGGTGAAAAATATATAAAAAATATATTTATTGCGAAGACTTTACGAGCGATACTGTTAAAAAGCCGACGAGTCCACACCAGCCCGTCAGCCCGGCCACGGATTGTGGGCTGGGCCGTGATCCGGCCAAAATCCAGCTCAACGCGCCCATGCGGAGCCCTAGTGTAGGCTCTCCCTATATGAATTTAAAATAGGGAATTGATCGTGCCACATCCCCGTTCATTTCGCCCGAACTTTTAACATCACCACCTTCCACTGTTACTTTTAACAGTACTAAACTCCAGGTGTAGGGTATAAATAAGGGAAAATAAAGTGCAGTGTAAACAAGCATAATTACACCCACTTTGAAATTCATATAAGTTTACAAACAATGCGAGACGTCGTAAGAAATGATTACGCTTCTCTCACTATCCGAATTGCTGGGTCGATGAAAGTCCGTCCGTCCGCATGCGATGAAGGTGATAGGTACAAGGGTCCGAGACCAAGGCCGCCGCGAAGAAGACCATCTCCGGTGATCGAAAGATTCCCACAGCTGCCAAGACGATGATGAGGGCGCCAAGGTGGCGGATAAGAGAGTGCTTAGCCCGAAGCGAAACCTCTATGTTGTTGAGTGTGAAGTACTGCACATTGGTGCTGACAAGTCGTATGTAAGGTCAAGACGCTCGAGAGTTACGAAGACAGCGGTCGTACTACGGGTCAACAAGCTGCAAGTGGAGGTTAGAAGATGACCAGACGATGCGTGTGGAAAAGACTGTTTACCTGAAGCTGTCGCTTTCGCACGGCGATTGGGACGGTAAACATCTTTACGTGTTGAGTGTCTGAAACTCGATAACGTTGACGAGGAGTTCTAGCTCGGCAAAGACATGTTGCCCACGGTCAGAATCGACATCCTCCGGCTGGCAATGCAAAACAAGAAGGATAATGCCGATGACGAAGAAAACTGGCCATTGCGTCTGATAGTATGTCCGAAGAAGACGTGGGGAAGGTCGTCGACGGGATGGTCGAAGGATTTCTGGTGGGGAAGGTCGATCGGCTGAAGACAATCGTGAACACCTACGACATCTGGAGGGTAGTATTTGATGACGGCCTTTCGTCAAAGATTCGTCCCATGAAGGTCAGGATCAAAAGGGTGCTGCTTGAATGCCAGGAAGTACGAGCAACAGAATTTTTTGGATACCCTCAGCGACCAGTGGTGAAGATTAGATGGGTGATAGAAAATCCGGTCAGTTGGTGTTACGTGTACGTGGGGGTCTTGCGTTACGTCAGACAAACCGCTGATCCCGCAACTGTAGCTGCTCGCGGATCTCCTGTCGCACCGCATAGCTGTAGTCGTCATTTTGGATTGTTCGATTTTATCAAGGGATACCGGGAGCTGCCATCTGCAGAGGTGTGCAAGGTGATTAAAAGAGGGAGGAAAGCGTGGACCTCCTGCGCTACGTTGCGAAGGTGTCGACCTCCTTTTGTACTGATGGTTGCTCAGGGAAAGCGTAGGGGCGACGCTACGGTGCGTAGGTGTCGACCCTAAGCAGCTGCAATACAAAGAAAATGTGTGCCCCTTTTTTCGTAATTCAACCGTGGTTGAGGTAGTAACATGTATGACAAGTATTGAATCTGAGACTTTGCATTCTTGACATGCCACACAACAGACGAGATGGCAACCATGAAGTCTGGGACCAGGCCGACCCGTTTAGCACTTTCTTTTGTTTCAGACGTTGCGTTTTCAAACACTGCCAAAATTATTGCGGATGTCAAATTAATAATGCTAGCAAATTTAAAGGTTCATTTTTGAAGCCCAAAACTTATCCATATTTGCCGCATTTGGACATAAAAGGGAGGGGGGCGACCGGAGCAAAGGGGGGTGGTGACCGCAGGCTTACCCTATGCATATATGTAAGTTGGTGTACCTAACGTAAGATTTGTACACCTCACTATGATTTCATTGAAAAGTCTCCAAATACCAATTGATGCGACGCGTAGTGCTGCAGGAGTTGCGCGTCCTTCCAACAATACTTGTCATATATGTTTCCTCAACCACGGTTGAATTACGAAAAAAGGGGCAACAAGTTTTCTTTGTATTGCAGCTGCTTAGGCTCGACACATACGCACCGTAGCGTAGCCCCTACGCTTTCCCCGAGCAACCATCAGTACAAAAGGAGGTCGACACCTTCGCAGGCGTCCGCTTCTGCAAAAAAAAGGAGGTCGACACCTTCGCATCGTAGCGCAGGAGGTCCACGCTTTCCTCCCTCTTTTTTTCACCTTGCACTCCTTTGATCGTTCAAGCTGTTCACAACAGAGTTCACTGCTGCTTTCCGGCCTTTTATCGACATGGACTACCTTTTTAATCGCAGTCTTTGCCAAAATGTCCGTGTATTCCTGGTACGGCGAGACACCAAACGCATGCTGCTCCCAGATATTCGGTGTTAGGTACGCATACGTAGCACGAAGGGCGTAGAAGGTTGTGGGGAAGCGTACCGTAGATTTTGCGGCCAACTGTGGTGTACCGTAAATTTGGAATGCAAACTGTGGTGTACCGTAGGTCTACATGGACGGGTCATCTGGAGCAGATGCGACGACTGGTACAAGTACCTAACGGTAAGCGATGGACGACTGGGAAATCAGGTCGACTGGTCAATGGAGCACATCTGGATGGGTAGCTTTGATTGGTTGATATTAGGTAATTGGTTGATTTAGGATATAGGCAATAAAAAAGTTCTCCTTTTGCGTCCGATCGAGTAGATCACCTATAGGGAACGCGTGAACACCTCGCGCCTCCCTTCGTTTGCACGCACCTTATACGACCCGGGAGGGAGCACCTAGTGCACTTTTTTGGTCCACCGGCAGACGTTCAGTACGCAGAACTCACCTTTATCTCCACCCGCTGTGTCAGTGGCTTCGTTTGGAAGGTTTTTGGGAAAGTGATCGAGCAGCGCGCTCTCACCTCTTCCCCCATTGGTTGTTATCTGTCCCCTAGAAGTTCGGCTGCTGTAATCTCCCCTTGGGAACTCTAGGCGGATTTTTGTTGAATCGTTGATCTGCACAAAGAAAGTGCAGATTGACCGCTTTCCTCTTACGTTTAGGCTAGGAATACATAATATATTGGGTATTTATTTAGCAATCAAGGCTTAAGAGGCTCGGAGATCAAGTGTTGAAGACTTACGCCGCGTAATCAAGTGCTCCCTCTGCTGATTACCACCATATCGACCCCGTCGATCTACGATCATCGATCTGCAATCATCAGCTAGCAATCTCACCAATTCGTACCAGATTAACGAGATCGGTCTGCGATCATCCCCTGATCATCGATCATCGATCATCGATCTCGCTCATCGTTCTGCAGTCATCCAAGATCTCGTCGATTCTCCGCAAAATCATCGGTAATCGACCCTGATCATCGCCTTTTGGCACCTGATCGATACCCTGATAGACACTCGTCGATCTGATACGAATATACCTCGATCTTAAATTGGAATTGAAGTGTTCTACGTCCCAGTACCCTGGAGAGCGAACCACGCCCAAGCCGCTGGGTACACAATGTGAGCAAGACACAAGCCGTCACAGGACAACCGGAGAACCCCCTTCGTTAGTCGGTAGTCCGGGCGCCGTGGTAACCCCTGATCGAACCTCAAAAATTCTGATCAGCCGTACACCACAATGGTGCGCGTGCCCGGATCTTTGGGCGACCCGGGGATCACCTCGATTCCATCCAAGATGGCGCTGACGCGGACGTGAAAACGGAAGCAGAATTGACGATTAAAGTGGAAAAGGAGGAGGTGGTTGTGACGATGGAAGGCAGTTCGCCGTTGTCACGTCTGAAGAAAAAAGGAAATGCTGATCATCAGGACCTGGGGAGGTATCCTGATGACATAAAGGAGGAAAATCCTCAATCACCTCCCAAGGCTCATTCGGGAGCCCCTGCGGAGCACAACTTGCGTTGTGATCCGCCAATTACATATGTATATGATGATCTGGATTGGAAGCCGGTGGTGAAGTACTATGACCAGGACCAACCGAAGGCGTTTCTGAAGGCTCCTGGTTTGGAGAGCGACGAAAGTCGATCAAGTATGGCGTCTTCAGAATCCGATCTGGCGAGGACGTTTTATATGAAGGAACTGAGT
>CM047582.1:5574000-5597381 GCA_026184515.1 Peronosclerospora sorghi
TGATTGGAATAGGATGCCCTTTGGCATAAAGAACGCTCCGCATATCAGCGGTTGATCGATAATGCACTGTATGGGTATCTCAAGGTTAAGGACGGTGCAGATGAACCAGCTGATGTATTTACTAAGGGAGACCCTGACCAACACAACGCCCGTCTGTGTTGCAACGACGATCATATATCGATGATATCTTAATCCCTGCACCCACATGGATGACCTTGTGTTATAAAGTGCGAAATCTATTGCAAAAGTGCGATCAGTGCAACTTGTCGATAAGCGTAGCTAAATCGTACTGGGGCGAAGTGAAGTTCCGTATTTAGGACATCATGTCTCTAGCCGTGGTTTGGAAACAAATCCGAAGAATTTGGATGATCTGATCGATTTTCTATTTCCTGGCACTTTTCGTGCTATACAGTCGTTTTTGGGGAGTCTGAATTACTATCGCAGATTTATTGAAGACTTCGCGATCTATGCCGCAGTACTATACGAGTTACGAGCAACGGACTATCAAGAATTAAAGGGTCGATCATCGATAAATGAGAGTCCGGATCACGAAGATAACCGATTGGTCAGGGCGAAAGTGGCATTCAGTATGCTGAAGTCGAAGATAGCGTCAGCCCCAACCCTACGCCATTTCGATCGGACCAAGACACTGGTGATCGTGGTTTATTCTAGCAAGTGGGCAGTGTCTGCCGCGCCAGTGCAAGAGCATGATCAAATATATTTCCCCGTCGCATTTGCAGGCCGGACAATGAAGAGCGGTGAGCTGAATTACAGCCCCGTCGAAAAGGAAGTTTTGGCTCTTCTGCGAATTTTGGACGTATATTTCACGATGCTGGTCAGAAAGGCGATCACTGTCCTGTCACGTCGGTCTACGTTGAAGTGGTTATTAACATCCAACGGGATAGACGGACGATTGGGAAAATGGGCTGCCATCTTGTCACAATGGGACTTGGAGATCAAGAAGTGTTTGCATGGAGAATAGGAGGTACTAGGGACGTTAGCCGAAAGTATCACCCTTCGCACCGAAATTGATGAAGCCCTGATCGCGATCGCACCGAAAAATCTACCTCGATAGATGATTGAAGTGTTACCTCCCAAGGTTGAGAAAGCCGAAGATCTATACGTGATTAGTTTCGATGGATCTGCTAGTGTTAAGCGATGTGTTGGTGCGTTTGGAGCTTTGGTATGGAAATTTACGGAGTGGAAGATCATGACCGCGGTTGCTGATAATGCACCCAACATCACGGTGAACGAAGCTGAGTATCATGGTTTACGTCTAAGTTTGGATCTACTGTCGCTATACCCAAAGGAAGGGTGATCGTGTTTGGAGACTCGAATTTGGTGATCAGGCAAATGCTTGGCAATATAGAGTGCAAATAATCGCGATTGCAAGTATTGAAGCGGCGTGCATTGAAACTCCTTTGCGAATGGCCTGATCACGATCTGATGCACGTTAAAAGGGAGTGGAACAAGAGTGCCGATCACATCACCACTACGGCCATGCGGGATGGAACACGATGTGGGATTGTTGACGAACAACAGCTAGAGAAACTTGTTGATCTCAACAGATTGACTGAAGTGATTACTTTGAAGGAAGATCCCACTGTCCCGCAAGTGTTGGTGACGACACGATCACGTAAACTTCATCAAAAACAACCGTCAACATGGCCCGAAGTATCCATTGAAGGGATTAGGGCGGAACGTTTTTAAAAAAGGCGCAAGACGAAGAGAAGTGGATTTGTGATTTGCGATGTCACTTGCATGGCAACGTTTCACAATTGAGTATAGACGAGGTGAAAGATTGCGCGAAAAGCACCTACAACTATGATGTGAATGATCAAGGGTTGTTGGTCTAAGTCATACTTCCACAGTAGTGTGGAAGTATGACTAAAGGAAAAACAAGCGGTGATCAAGATGATCGGCATTCTTTGATCAAGCTGGTTTTACCTGAGACCCTACATGCGGATATCCTCCACCATTATCATGTGAGTTTGGTAGGAGGACATCAGGGTATAGGGCGTACATATCAGAGGATTAGGCGATATTTTCATTGGTGTGGTTTATTTCGCAGCGTGAAACGATTGTTGGGCAATGCGTTAATTGTGACACGGGGAAGGGTCAACCTACGATCAAGGGTATGTCGCCGGGAAATATTGAAGCTACGTACCCATTTCAAGTGATAGCTATGGTTCATATCCCGTCGCTGCCACGATCAGCTGATGGGCATACAGAACTGCTGATCTGGACAGATCTGTTTACGGGTATGGTGATCGCAAAAGCTGGGTCATCTCGTACAGCAGAGAAAGTTGCCGAGAACTAGATAGAATGTGTATTTCGTCGATTTGGAGCTAGTGAGGTGATCAGGCATGATCGAGAACCCGGTTTCATGTCCGAAGTATTTCGGGCGTTTAACAAGATCGTGGGACAACGGCAGAGGGCCACTATGGCGTACCGTCCACAAGAGAACGGCAAGGCAGAAAGAATGGTGCAAACAATCACTCGGGCAATCACGATGTATGTATCAGACGTCGGTCAGAAGGATTGGAGATCGTACGCAGAGCGACTGGTGTTCGCGCTAAACTCGACCCCTGATCGCATTCGTGAAGAGACACCATTTTATTTGGAGTATGTGTGGGATCCGCAATCATCGTTGGAATCAACATTGCAACTTGGTGGAATTCGGCGTAAAGATCGTGATGCTCGTCGGTGGAGATATAGGCTGCAAAAAACACTACCGTTACGCCCGTGATCAAGTGAGTGCTCTATTGCTTCAAGACATGGCTGATCGAGCTGAAAAGCTTAATGATAAAGTGTCACCGCACAAGATCGAATCCGGATCGAGGGTTTGGTTATACCTCGATAGGGTGAAAGATGGGTTTGCGAAGAAACCGGTGCATATGTGGCATGGACCGTTCAGAGTTGATGAGGTGATCAGTGATCATGCTGCAAGATTGATTACGACCGGCACCGACTATCGTATATTCTCCAGTGGTACACTTATCCAAGTTTAAATTAGTCAAAGAATTTCCATGTCGACCTACTACTGTGCTAGCAGCTGGGGTAGAAGATCGTTTTGATTTCGATAAAGCTTTAGTACCCAAAGACAGCTGTGAAATGACCCTAGAGCCGGACGAATTTGAATTTTATCGCATCACCAATGTCCGATCTGGTCGAAAGACTAGGTATGACAGAACGTCACGCGAATATCAAGTCTACTGTAAGGATTATGATGAGCCTTCATGGGAGATGAGGCAGATCTGAACTGTGATGCTCTGATCAAGGAATTCGAAGGGAAGATGATTAACAGATATCGGTTCGACGTGATGCAAGTGGACGAAGAGTCTAGCTAACGCATGATTGACGAATTGACTATGAAATTGTGACCGACGAACCCTTGATTGGAGAAGATCGATTGACAAACTCACGTATAATGGAGAAGTGACGATGGACTTGAAGTGGTAAATTTACGATGGATATTGCGGGATTTGGTGATGGAACGTGGGCAGATGAGCCGATGGAAGATCGATTTATGTTATGCATTAAAAGTGACGAAGCAACAGTTGGGAATGGTGTGATCAAGAATGTTTATTGATTAAAGAAGAAATGACCAAACAGTTATCTTGATCCGTAAAACTTACGGCGAAGGCGAGGAATGTCCCGGTCAGGATGATCATCAAGATAAAGGCGATACTGGATCCGCCAAGGCTCATAGGCGTCGACTTCACGCAGTCCATCCTGTAAGGTCCGAGGTGGTGGGTCCGATAAATACCCCGGGTACCATGAACCATGATCAGCTGGAGCATACTTCATGGGGCGGTTCCGGGCACAGTGCGAGATCGACGGGTCCAGGAAAATGTCGAGATCACATACACCGTTGATCATGCCCTGCAACACGAACGCCACCAGCTTCTTCCATAACGCTTCAGCGTGACTCCTGCTCTGACGTCGACCTTCATAATACTCACGAAAGAAGGCGTCGCGCTCTCTGAGACATCGATCTATTGGGGGATAATGAGTTTACGCCCAGATCGCTTGCGCATGATGGTCCAGGAACGTCTGGTACCTCGCTTCAAATTCAGCAAACCAGCCGACTGAGCAGAAAGAGACGGGTGGCAGCATACACTTAAAGATTTTCCAGGGGCGTCGCGAGTATAACAGCTCCACTTCTAACTGGGTAATCAAGTGATTGAACCACCGATCAGTCGAAGGGACGTTGATGGAAACTGGAAAAAACCATCCCGGGGTCGTTTCAAGTCGTCAAGGACCACGTGTACGGAGACGTTGCCCAGATCGAAGCCATCAAGTTGATACGGGGTCCACGGCAAGATGTCCGCATCTGATGCATCATCGGGCACCAATATCAGCGACTTGTATGCACCCGTGCGAGGGAATAGGGACCCATCAGAATCTTGATCGAGCCCAGTTTCACTCTCGAGCTTTCTGATCGTGGGCTGGATAGAATATGTGTGCCTATCGATGCAGAAGAACCGCCTTGATCGTCATCTGGCTGATCAGGACTAAGTGTACGATCATCTGACTTCTCCTCTGGAGTAGGAGGGACTTGACGTTGCCGCTTGGACCGAGGTGTGGACTGCGAACGTTTAGCACGTCTCTTGAACGAAAGGGCGGGCAGAATGGAGGAATATTGTGGCGAATCACCCTGGGGGTCAACAGACGAGCTTGCAGCTTGATCAGAACCAGCATAAGAGGAACCGGCAACCGGGGCGATCTGCATCTGAAGCGCCGCACCAACCAACACGGATTGGATGTGCGAGTGTAGAGAACACAATTGCGTGACTTCATCTTGAGCACGTCGCAACTCGTTGCGCAGTGCGTCACGATTTGCAGATACGTGATTGAGGCGGCGCCGTGCCGTCGAAAGTTCCGTTCGCAACTTGGAATTATTGGCACGAATATCTTCCATCTCGGTTTTTCTGGCCGACACCCCATCGAGGCGATCATTTAGCTCGTCAATTGGGCTAGGGCAGCGACGCATTCCTCCATCTTCAAACGATTGTTCTCATTCTCCGCCCGGATGCGATCACGCTGAATCTTGCGTTTTTCGGCATTGGAAGTGAGCTGTATCATATGCGCGATCAAGAGTTGGTTCTTGGAAATGGCCTGATCATACTCCTTTTTCAGCGTGTCCAAGCGTCGTCGGAGTTGATCAAGCATCGTTTGATCTGGGGGAGCCTCAATGCGCGCGATTTCTTGCGTTTGATCAGCGATGGTCTCCTCCTGGACCGATAGCAGATAAAGAGCGTGATCACGACCGCTCTCCAGATCGCGGATTTAGAGACGTTGTTCTGATACAGTTGTTTTGGTGGCCTTCACTCTGGCCTGGAGATTTGCGACCGTCGCACGGACATGATCGCGAAAGGGCGCAATCTGCTCACGGAACTGTTTAATCTGCTCCTCGAGATCAGCAGCTTTCCGGACAGCGCGTGCGCGCGAACCTCTAAGCATTGTGACGGAGTCTTCGAGCACCGATAGTGAGTCAGTCAACACGACGACCTATTCATCTCGCGCGCGAAGCGCGAGCTCTTGTTGGGTCATTCTGGGTGTATGCGTGATTGATCGTAGCGATCATCTCAGCGGTCTTAGACCTATCGATGGATGCGGTGCTATCCGTGATCGCCTGCATGATCGACTTGTCGAAGAAAATGTGGAAATGCATGGCCATGAGGACATGATCGATGGTTGGTAACGACATGATAGGGAATGACCTGATCATGTCGTTAGGCAACGGCCTGGTCGATATAGACTTGATTGATGGGTGGTGACTACATGATCGAAGGTGACCAGACGAGGAAAATGGGTGATCAATGGGTGACAACGGCATGATCGACCCCCGCCCCAACCGCTGTACGGTTGGGACGAGGCTCAGGGGCGGCTGTGGGAAAGCGTACCCCTATATTTGCGGCCAACTGTGATGTACCGTAGATTTGGAAGGCCGACTGTGGTGTACCGTATGTTTACATAGACGGGCCATCCTTGGCAGATGCGAAGACTGGTACAAGTACCTAACGGTAGGCGATGGACGACTGAGAAATCAGGTCGACTGGTCGATGGAGCACATCAGGATGGGTAGCTTTGATTGGTTGATATTTGGTAATTGGTTGATTTAGGATATAAGCAATAAAAAGTTCTCCTTTTGCGTCCGATTGAGTAGATCACCTAGAGGGAAGGCGTGAACACCTCTCGCCTCCCTTCGTTTTCACGCACCTTATACGACCCGGGCGGGAGCACCTAGTGCACTTTTTTGGCCCACCGGCAGACGTTAAGTACGCAGAACTCACCTTCATCTCCACCCGCTGTGTCAGTGGCTTCGTTTGGAAGGTTTTTTGGAAAGTGATCGAGAAGCGCGCTCTCACCTCTTCCCCCATTGGTTGTTATCGGTCCCCTAGAAGTTCGGCTGCTGTAAGCTCCCCTTGAGAACTCTAGGTGGATTTTTGTTGAATCGTCGATCTGCACAAAGAAAGTGCAGATCGACCGCTTTCCTCTTACGTTTAGGCTAGGAATACATAATATATTGGGTATTCCTTTAGCAATCTAGGCTTAAGAGGCTCGGAGATCAAGTGGTTAATACTTACGCCGCGTAATCAAGAACTCCCTCTGCTGATTACCACCATATCGACCCCGTCGATCTACGATCATCGATCTTCGACCTGCGATCTGCGATCATCAGCTCGCAATCTCGCCAATTCGTACCAGATTAACGAGATAGGCCTGCGATAATCCCCTGATCATCGCCTGAGAATCAATCTACGATCATCGATCTTGATCATCGACCTGCGATCATCCAAGATCTCGTCGATTCACCGCAAAACCATCGGTCATCGACCCTGATCATCGTCTTCTGGCACCTGATCGACACTCGTCGATCTGATACGAGTTCACCTCGATCTTGCATCGGACTTGCAGTGTTCTACGTCCCAGTCACCTGGAGAGCGATCCACGCCCAAGCCGTTGGGTACACAAGGTCAGCAAGACACAAGCCAGTCACGGACAACCGGAGGACTCCCTTCGTTAGTCGGTAGTCCGGGCGCCGTGGTAACGCCTGATCTAACCTCAAAAATTCTGATCATCCGCTCCACCACAAGGTCGCCTTGACAAAGTTGCCCATGGCACATTTGTGGCCACAAGCCGACGTGTAGCAGTCTTTAATACCAGCCATTCCCAGTAGTTTCTTGGGCACAGGAGCAGCACAAAGAACGGTACCACGAGGAGAAGGAATGATACGGACACGGACGTAGCCACACTTTCCTGTCACCTAGTTCGGCACAGTATGGGGTGCACCAACCAAACGGCCCCAGTGCCCACGATGCTCCGGCACAAGCGAGATCTTGGCCAGAATGATAGCACCACGAATAGCAGTGGCAACTTCCTTGGCACACTTGACACCGAGTCCAATGTGGCCGTTGCAGTCTCTTAATGCGACCAAAGCTTTGAAACGCGTATTCTTACCAGCTGTCGTCTGATCTGGACTGGCATAATCTTCTTCACCTCATTATTTAGCGACGACTCCAGAAAGTAGTTGACAATCTCGCATTTCTTATTCGGCAATGAGAAAAGATACATCTTTTCCAGCGAGCTAATATTCCCCTCCTATACAATATGACCAAGCTTGGTTACAGGAACCCAATCCTTGAGTTCTTCGCGGCCGCGGCCACGACCTCCCCTTCCACCGCGTCCACCACGACCACGACCAAATCTTCCTCGTTCGCCGGGAACTGCGGGCGCCGCATCAGCCACTGCTTTAGTACGTTGTTGTTCTTGGTTTGGGTGAAACTAACGGGCTGTGGCCCGATCAATTCTCTATTTTAAATTCATATAGGGAGAGCCTACACACACCTCACATTAAAGGGAGGGTGTGTAACCGGAGCAAAGGGTGTGTGTGACCGCAGGCTGACCCTCAGTTTATTGGAGCTATTACTTTACATCTACGACTAAAGTTTTCAACTATCTACGACTGTATGAATTGTGATAACTTCCAACAGGTTATTACCGCAACGGGTCATAATGTTTTAAGTGATGAAAGTTCTCAAGAAGGGAAAACCGGCAGGTTTAGGTGACGAAGGAATGAAGATTTTGGAAATGTTCGAAGAAGGTTTTGATCAATTGGATAAGTTGGAAGATGAAGGGTTGTCCAATATGATAACAATTTTAGCTTCAACAATGTTATGTGATTGGGTACCTCAATGCGGTTGGCGTCGCTTGAAACCACGCCCGAGCTAAAACCGCGAAATCAAGGTTGTTTTAGTAACCTAAATTATGGTATGGGTACACCAATGGAAAGTTGACCGCCTGGATTCGTCATCGGCCAATGGATTGCAATTTATCAATCGAAGTTTTCGATAGAGCAGAGATGTATGAAGTGTATCTTGTCCTTGAAACCGGATTTAAGGAGTGGGGCACGCGTTCATACGCCAAATTTCGATAGACGAATCGGCTTTTGGATGTATCTGGAGTGAAGGCATCATAGTCGACCTCCTAGAAAACTACCTCATCGGTACAGCTGAGTGATATTATAACCTTCAAGTAGACTCATGGTGGAACGAGTCTCCAACTTTGGTGCGTGTGATCAACAAGTTGTTAAATGCCTTTCATACATTCATCACCTCTGCACATGCGATGAGATTGTTTACCAGCCGAAAAAATCCTAAGCGTTCATGGAATGAGCATTAGCTATATTTGATTGCCATTTCACAAGCTGTTGGCGTTAGTGAACCACTGGGTTTTGGATAATGTGGTTCACTATGCTTCGTCGGATTTAAAAACCATCCTAGCGGCTAAAATTTTTTACCATACTCGGTCGGATTTTTTGCGCAATGCATGAGTGTGGTGGAGTTCTTTTGAAAAAAATTGACTAGAATGTACCAGTGTAACAGTGGTCAAGTCGGAGCGATCGGGTAGGCTAAAAGGGAGGAGTGTTTTGGGCCAATCGTGTGCTTCGAGTGTTTTGTACGCAGATTTAAGGTAAGGCACACGGTTTTACATGTAGTTTACATATTGGATTTTACTTGGTTATTAAATATAGTTTTTCTATTACATTTGGTTGCATAAGTCGACGCTCTGAAGGTGTCATTGGGAGGAGAGGGCTAACACGGTCCCTTCTTGCTCATTTAATCCCGGCCAGGACAGAGCTCCACCGGAAGTCCCACGACGGGAAGCGCCCATTACGTTGATTCACCCCTCAAGCCCCACACGTTTGGAACGTGTTCTTCTTTTTGTGTTGGCTGGGTTACTCACTGCTTTTGCAGTCAAGCCCCATAATTCTATTGGTTGGGTTACTCACTGCGATCTGCAGTCAAGACCCAGAATTCTATTGGCTGGGTTACTCACTGCTGTGTGCAGTCAAGACCCAGATTTTACCCGCATTTGGAGTGACTATTTCCGCTCCATTTGCAGATCGGACGCATTGGATTATCTTTTCGTTGGTTTTTGGTTCAAGTACCCCAGAAGCGGTGCACCCATATCGGTGCCTGCCAAGGTCCTCACTAAGCGACGGTCCATCGAGTGTGTAACCACCCACGCTAATGGGTACAAAAGGTGAGATAGAAGACAAATCGGACTCGGCGTCCTGAAGTGCTGATCGGTCACCCGATCGGTACCCAGGAGAAGGTTCGCGGGGTATACCCCCCCCCCCGTAAATTGGTCAGCTGGGCGCGATGGTGGTCAAGTTCCGGACACTTCGGTGTTCGATTTCGAAATGGACTCCACCACAGGAGAGCCGTGTCTATTTTCTCACGCAGTTGATGGTGTAAGCACGAAGTGCAATAGCTTTGAGTGCTGATGCACTTAACTTCGTTGGAGAAAAGAAAAAGGTGGTCAAATGCCGTGGTTGTGGGAAAGTTGGGCATATTCGTCCAAAATGCCCCAACAAGACATACATAAGAGTCTATTTCTGACTGATCATCAGTGATAACGTGCCAAAAATTGGATGCAGCGCCTGGATTTTCTATATCGGTGCTAGCATGCTTTTGGGTAATGACAGAAATTATCTGCGTGATCGTCAGGTAGTTGACGGCACTTGCTTTCAGGCGGATGGGAAGAAACTGCAAGTTTTGTTGAAAGGTTGGATTTTAATCCAAGTGTTTTCAAGTAGAAAGGCGAACACCACACGTGTTAAAAACGTCTATTACGTTGAAAATTTGGCTAAGAATATTTTATCTTTCGGTATTTTGGATGAGGGAGGGTGTGAAATGGCGTACGTCGATGGCAACCGTATTTTGTTACACACGTCCACCCGATCTCCAATTTTTGACATCCAAAAGACCAACAAAGTTCTAATGGTCGCCGTTACGGTGATTATTGATGAACAGCCTAAGTTTTCGGCTGTTATGGCCATCATTGAAAAATGATACGGAGTCGATTTGAAAGTTGGATATACAGAATGGGTCATTGATGCATTTCCATGATATCCTCGGACATCTCAACATGATGTTATCGAGCGGTTGGATAAAAATGCATCAAGTGGATCAAAAACGGCTGAATTGTTTCAGCCGTGCCCAGGACGAGCAAACAAAAAATTCGCGATCCGTCAAAGATAGTGGAAAAAATGAGCCAATTTACCGCATTCGTGAAGTTATTTGTTTAGCTCTCAAAGGAACCATTATACCAAATACTGCATTGGTGACAGATATATGATCAGCTTTGTTCATCATAAATCTAACTGTATGTGAGTTTCTTTTAAGATAAAACAAAAGATGTTCCGACGAAAAACTTTGAACATTTTTTGACGTTCTTCGAGCGAGAGTTTAACTGCGATGTCCATAGATCTCGTAGCGAAGCAGGGTACGAGCATAATAATCTCGTTGAATTTGCATGCTGACTGGTGTTGAGCGGAAAATTAGTGAAGCTAACAACCAGTCCAGCAGTGGAAAAGCTGAACGCATACACCGCACTGGGATGAATATGGTAAGGTACATGCTGTTTGCTGGTAGATCAAACCATTCATTTTGGGGCGATGCAGTTCAATATGCTACATTTATATTAAACCTCAGTCCAAGCAATTGAAATTATCGTAGGCAATTTCCTTAGCAATTTCTCACATCTAAAAGCCCAATCATAGTAAGATTGTTGCTTTTGGTTCCCCGTGTAATTTGTACCGGAACCCTGGCGAATATTCCCTCTATTATCGTGCACAAGTTGCCGTTATTATCGGCAAAAATGAGGGGATCAAGGTATTTAAGGTCTAGTTGAAGACCAAACGCAAGGTTCTGGTCAGCGATCATGTGCGCAACATTGAAGCCCTTGATCCTGTAAACAATCAATAAGTGCGACAAGGTCTGCAAAAATATTTTCAGTCAGGGGGGATGCAGCTCCTATTAATGAGGTCAAGAAAAAATCTTTCAAGAAGAATACCAAGTGGCAACGCGAGCGTTACCGAAATGGACCCGACTTGTTTTCCCAATCCATGAAAATCTCGAACAAGGCAAAGTGGATTATCGCGAGGCAGGAGGAGATTAATGCCCTCGAAAAGAATGAAGTGCGGACTCTCGAAAAGAAGCTTGAAGATTGTCGACCCTTGCATATTAAGTGGGTTTTCAAGACCAAGATCGACCGAAATGGAGATATCGCCCGATACAAGTGTCTTGAAGGAACTTAAAATTCGGTGTTTCCACTCAAAATTACAACACAAGAAAGCAATAAATCTATCCTTCCTGCTTAAACTTCCCAGTTTCTTAGTACTAACGTACGAAACAAATTGTCACCGAACACTTTACGACACAATTCCCAAATAGTCTCAGGTTGCTCCCAACTCTAGTGGTCTCAGATGACTGTCACCCCTCTCAATTAGACTCTCACTTAACGACTTAACGAACCTCCTTTATTTAACTTGTTTTCACTATAAGACGGTAAGGTAGGATTGCTGTAAGGTTGCAAACGACTGTTGGGCTAAAGGGGGAAATTAGAATCTATTAAGTATTACTAAATTCTATATCCACTTCAAACACTTTTTCACCTACTACTTCTCGTTTATTTCAGTGCTGGCTCCAATGATCGATAGTTACTTCTTAGCCGACCGAAACATCTTATGCCCTTTCAATACATGACCCATGTCCGTATTTCCATAACTGAAAATTCACTTCACCACAGCCGCCCCTTGTGTAACTTCAGCGTAGGGGAGCAAAAGGCACGCACACATCATTTTCCTAATTCCATTTCAGATACGCACGCGCGGCATCTTCAGTCATAGTTGTAGCAAAACACGGGATGTCACTTTCCTTGCATACATGTATCATCTTATTCCAAGTACTTTCTTGTTCAAACACAAAGCGAGCAGCCACTATGAAGAGATAATCTCGTGTTTTTCTGGGAGTCACCAAAGATCTTGAAGGGTATCCTTCCATGAATCTTAGCGTATGTGACCGAACGATCGACACAATAACAATATCAACCTCACGACCTTGACTGGAATCGGTAGTAGCTACCTCAATTTCCATACAGTCTTCGTGCACATAGTTCGAATGTCGTAGCTCAGTCAATACTGCTGTGACTTGTTTCTGGTAGTGTGAAATTATCAGCACTGACTTTCTAATGACAGTACTTGTTTCCAGTATCTCATTCATCAGGACGGCATTTATTTCATCCAATAAGTACATAATGACTGCCAGCTCGATAACGTTTCTATGTCTGTATTCTTGGCGGTCGTTTTCCGTCATCCATTCTTGAGAACTAATCCATACAACTCGGTTTCCCGTGATTCTCCGCTTTTTAGAAGGGTAAAGAACATTTGGTCTGATCCAATCGATAACGTCTACACTATTTAAATTTCATTGCACCCAAATAATCCTGTGATTTAGCTGCCTTATTTCGAATAATATAAGGATAGAATACTTGCAAAAGTCTAGTAATCTTCGGATGGCCTCATGAATTCTGCATTCATGGTGATCCCAAGAAAAAGAGGTGATAACTTTCGGACTGCGCGAAAATGTTCTATGTAGTGTAAAATTCCCCATGTAATTTTGTGACGACGAGCACCACCATGAAACGGATGCCTCATATTTTTATCTATGGGAGAGTATACAAAAAGCTGATAAGGATCACCCACTGATACGAGAACCTCCACCCATGGCCTCATAGGCTGCAATAATGCTACTTCCGCTGTTTGGTCACCTTCATCATTAATAAATTACATGATACAACACCGTTTGGAAATCTGACCGCTCTCATTGCTTCAACGTAGAAATAATTACGCGTGCTGCTCACATAATTTTCCAATTAACGCCGCTCTCGCTGCAATATTTCCGATAGAAACGTCCTTCAATATCTTTCAGCATCTGGCAACAACATGGTGCCTTTTATCTCTCACCCAAGCGAAATATTTCCTGCTCTTTTATCTGATTTGAATCCATTAACCTTTTCCGATAGTCATCAATATCTGCATTATTTTCCGAAACAATAGCAATCCGATAATGCGGGAATACATCTAATAATGACGACACAATAGCCATAATGGTAGAGGTCTTCCCACATCCATATGGACCACAAGCTAAAACAATTCTTTTTGTCTCCACGGCTGCCCGTATCACTTTCATCTGGTCCGTATCTAAGTTGTGTTGAAATTCCTTATACACACGTATCCGTTCTGCCTCAGCCATCACCGGTACATCCCTCAGCGACTCAACAGTCTCTCTTCTAATCATCAATTGCAATAATGATGATGGCGGCTCTCTAGTTAATTTATAAACCATGCCAAATCTTCTGACATATTTCATAATATTGGCCATGGGCAACCATCGTTACTTGTAGATGTTACTTTGTATATCTCCTCAACTGGTGGTGGTTACAATGACGTATCGGAATCCAAGAGAACACTCTATTCCCCAATCCAAAAAATTCAGTTTATTGTACCGTAGGATACACAATTTTCCATAATCCCATCTCCGTAAGCCTTCTGTGTCCGTGGTTATATGTTCGTTCGCGACATTTCCAATTATATGAAGATATATATCTCCTCTCATTAATGGTATGAAATGTTCGGTACCGTGGTCATTGTAGTAGGTATTCCATCGCTTGACTAAACACTGCCCAGTTACATACGACGAAAAATGAAGCTCAATGGTTGATACAACATATTTGGTCTCCCAATCGTATTGATCTGGGTTGGTAACACAAAATTCTTCTAAATGTGTTATCAAACACATAGTAAGAAGGTAGTCATTTACCGACGCAAATTTGTCCATGTACACTTCCCAAATTTTGATATATAGCCATTTTCTGCATTCTCCTTGATAGTTGAACTGTGGTATAGTAACAAAAGACTTCAGACTACATAAGTCATCTCTACAAGGTCCATAACCACCACCCCAGCACTCACGAAGAAAAAACCACTAAAGACTCTGGATCTCTTAACAGTAACGTAACAACGAACAATATGTTCCTTGAATCTTCTGGAGTGATCGATCTAATATGCCTTCTTCCACCAGGCTCTCTGTGCAAGTTCAAACACTTGTTTTCACTAATAAAAGTTTCCGGGTCAATAGTGATTTTATCGACCTCCTGACACCATTTTCTTTCAACATCCGTAATGCGTGTTATCACTTGCCTTGCAGTTGACCCTGGCTTATATCCAATGCGCCACAATAACTCTCGAGGTTCTACTGGAACTATACCATTATCAAACGTGTACTTTCGATACTCTTCCTTCCTCTGAGTACTGTTTTGGACACCTCCGCATTATTGTCAATCATCGGAGTAAGATTGAACAGTACTTCTCCACATAACTCCTTATCCATTCTCGCAGCTGTATAGGGGTCAATACCTTCCTTGGTACATTTATCCTCCTCTTCCAATGCCTCACAATCCTTATTATATGACAATTCATCTTCCCTGGATATCATCTCCTTCTCACCACAATTACTAGAACTGGATACCGAGCCTTCTGTCGGATCGGCCAAATTTACCACTGTTGGAATATCTGTTTTTCTTCTTCATCATACTCTAAGTTGCACATAGATTCCTCATCATCTAGATTTTTCGCTTCCAGCGTTTGTTCATTCGTAGATTCAATCGTCTTGGTCACCACTGTATAATACTCCTTATCTGCGGCTCCCACATTCACATTCTCGCTGGCCATTAGATGTTGCTCTAAGCCTTCTATAGAATTCGTCGTTTTACACCCTGTTAATTCGTAGATTCAGTTTTCTTGGTCACCACTGCATGACACTCAGTATTTGTGACTCCTACATTCACATCCTTGCTGACCATTAGCTGTTGTTCTGTTGATTCAATGTGAACTCGATTAACTGTTTTGACTTGTCATCCTCTTCTGATCCTGATATCTGGATCTTGGAAATTTTTTGGTCCATACTAATCTGTTCTTCATCATCGCTCATAAGATTTACTTGTTCCAGTTGGGACATTGGCCATATGAATGAGTATTTGATATTATAAAGCTTGTGCTTAAGCCGAAGGAGTCTGCCTAATTCCACTTTCTGTTCATGGCATGTGCTCGTGTTCGGTCGTGTTTGTCGCATCATACAACTTCTTATCAATAGGTTTTGTGTCCACATCTACACGTTTCATTTCCTCTACCAATATATCATTTTCTTGTTTCGTCCATCTCCTGATGTCTTCTTTAAGTGTACGCTGAGTTCCATCTTTGTCCGGTTGTGTCTGGGATTTGTTTTTTTACGGAGCGACGCCATGCATCTTCTTGTGCACAGCCCCTATAGTGTGCATCTTCTTAGATTGCGGAAAATCTACTGGATATTTCTCAACTATTTCCTTGGAAGAGGCTTTCTGTTCTATCATACTTGCCAACCATTCCACTTCACTCTCATCCCACTCAATATCTCGTTTTCGCTTAACTCCAAGGCGCCCTAACATAGATATGACCCCTCTCTCAGTTCTTTTGGTCCATCGTTTTGTGTGGCTTTGCTGATTATATAAGTCATATATACCATGAGCTGATGTTTCCAGACTTTCACGTGTACGTTGTATCCTCAGTAGAGATGCTGGCGCAGTCGTGGTTGTTGATTCGAATGTTACTGGGGTTACATTCTCCTAGATGTGGGCATCTTCCTTGTCGCTTCCCACCCTTCCGTCTACTTGTCCTGACTTTCTCAAACTTAAAAGTGTTTCTATCATATCAATGTTGTTCATCTTCGTGTTTCCGTTGAATTCGTAGGAAGCTATACATGTTATCTTCTTTTTGCACAAGTTTTACTTCCACGTTAATTCAACGTCGATATAATGTGGGCTTCTGGTAGGCGTTTCACTGGCCAATTTCCTATGTTGACTGTTTTGGCTGGGACTGAGCTGGCCAGCCCTGACTTAGCAGGTTTTTCTGGCAACCATTTGAAAATAACATCCAGTAGACTCAATTGGTTAAAAACTTCTATCCAATATCCAATATCCCACCAATCATACTCAGACCCTCCATAATTCTATCGGTCTTGAGATGGCCGTCCATTGTAGCATTTGATTGGTCAAAAGTCTTTACCCAAAACTCCAACATCACTCCAATCATATTTAGTCCCTCCGTAATTCGATCGGTCTTGAGCTGGCCGTAGATGATCTGGCCGGCACTGATATGACCGACACGGGTAGCATTTGATTGGTCTAAAATCTTCACACAAAAATCCAATATCACACCAATCATACTCGGACTCTCCATATTCCGTCCGGTTTTGAGCTGGCCGGCACTGATCTGGCCGGCACTGGTAGCATTTGATTGGTCGAAAGTATTCACTCAAAATACAATATCACCCAATACTTAACATTCCATACTCACTCTCTCACAAATAACTCGCGCGTTCTTTTGAACCACACATAGAAGCCGACCTCCAGGACAATCGCCTCATGTGATCCCACTCTGTAAGCGCTTTTCCGATCCCTTGTATATCCATGTTCTTTTCTCACTCAATATATACCACCTTCTCGGTGTAACAAATTACTCACTTTCTTGCTTCATCACACTTTTAGGTCACTTTGATACTATCTGGGCCTGAATCATGTCATATGCTCTGTTTCTTTTGTGCTTTTCATGAATGTCATACAGGTTTTGCACCTTAAGCTCCTTAATTGGCATCTATTAGTATACCCACCATTGACATTCAGTTTTATTGCCCTATGGCTTGTTTTTCTTCTTCGTGACATTTCTTGACTCTCCGTACAGGTTTTGCACCTGTTGGACCTCATCGGGTATCTGTTCGTACGGTTGCCTTCGATGTACATGTTTCTTCTTGATATTTTCTACTAGATGTACCGGTTTTGCACCTTTAGACCTTGGCAGGTATCTCTTCGTATCATCTTGTTATTGCCGTACAGGTTTTGCACCCTTAGAACCTTGATAGGTATCTCTTCGTACGATCTCCCTCTTGTTGTGCGGTTCTCCGCTTTGTTGCACAATAGATGTACAAGTTTTGCACCTTTAGGACCTTGAAAGGTATCGCTTCGTATCATCTTGCTATCGCCGTACGGATTTTGCATCCCTAGGACCTTGGTAGACATCTCTTCGTACGATCTCATTTTTGTTGTGCGTTTCTTCGTGTTATCTCATGCTGCGAGTACAGGTTTTGCACCTTTGGGACCTTATAGGCATCTCATCGTACACTTTTATTCTCCACACGAGTTTCACATCTCATTACTAATTCATGGAGCACTTATAGTCAATCTCCATATTATCAATCATAGTTAATCATATTGCGCCATTCAAGAATAAATTGCAACGTGATTTATCCACATGTTCCCGCAAACCTCCAGTTCTTGTTTAAACACGTATCTTTGTTTTGTATTCTGCTCCTCTTCTTTTGTTATTCTTCCTAATTCAACCAACTTGGGTCTGCATTCTACTCATCACAACCAACATGGGTCCGTGATAGGGATGTACTACGTCTTCTGGGGTCTTTTTCTTACTATTTCTTATATCTTCTCTCTTTCACTCCTTTCGTATTGAGAGGCTTCTCCATTTCAACTTCAACTGTGTCCTCTTCTGCTGTATGGGCTGCGTAGTACCGATTTTACTAAGCTTTTAAGCTTGGCGCGTCAAACTCGTACTGTAATACGGCACAGGAAAGATTATCTTTTGGCTCTCACGTCATCTCATCGGTGTCTTTCCACTTGACGTAATACTCCTTCGTCCGACGTCCGTTCCTTGTCCGTTGCTTAACACTATATGCTCCACCTCCCATTCATCATCTCGACCAGGATCATATCATGAAACTTCTGGGAGCAGCGCCTCATCCAATTCCAAAGTGTCCTCAACCTGAAGCTTTTCACGAGGCCGTCTCATCTTGTTGATATAGGGTTTCAACCTAGCAATATGTACCGACGGGAATATCCGACTTTCAGCGGTCGGTATCACTAACCGATACACCACGTCGTTTACCCGCTCGTCAACCACATACGGTCCATGCCACAAATGTGCCAACTTTCGTACCAACCCTGGTTTAACCAAATCGTGATAAATCCAAACTAATTCTCCAGGGCGGTAACCAGTTTTGATGGCCGACCATACTTCTGACTCGACTGCTTCGTTATGGCGTTGAGCTTTTTCTTTCATCAATTGTTCTTGTATATAGCGGCCTGCGCTTGAGCTCTCATATGTTTTATATTCACGGCTAATCTCCACTCCAATGCGTCTTTTTCTGTAATAGATGAATCTTTGAGTGGTACCATTGATTCCAGTGTGGTCCTGGGCTCCCAACTATGCACCAAATAAAACGGTGTTTGATGATGTTGAAGATCCACTGAAGTATTCAATGCAAACTCCAATGGAGCTACATATTCATCCCACTGTCTCAGGTCAGGACCGTTATGTAACAGTTTTTTTTCGATCACTGTCTGCACTGATCTTTCTTGTTTACCGTTGGCTTGCGGTTTATATGCTAACGTAGGCCTTTTCTTCTGCTTTAGCATTCGATTAAATCTCCTGAAAACCGAACTCATAAACCTTTGATCTCTATCGTGTCTCAGAATTTCTTGTGCTCCAAACCTCTTGTAAAGTCACACCATATAAGATTCTGCCACATCTTGTGCTGTGGTAGTGCTCATTGGAATCAGGATCACATATCCAGAAAAAAAACATATGAAGCACAATAACGCTTCATGTCCCATTGTAGTCTGCGTTAGGGGCAATGCAAAGTCCATATCTAAGATTTGAAATGGTCTTTATGCCACAATAGTTCCGCTAGTGCTCCCCTGGTATCTTGGCTTTGCTTTCGCGGTGTCACAATCCTCACAAGCTGCAATATAGTTTTCAATATGGGCATACATCCCTCTCCAATAAGATTTGGATCTCAACCGAGCGTAAAACTTTCCAACCCCTTTATGTGCCCCACTACCGATTTCCACATGATAAGCATGTAGCACATCTTCTTGCAATATGGTTGGTACCACCAATCGCCACACAATGCTTTCTTGTTTTATCTCGAGCCTTTGATACGTAATACAGCCCACATTTACTATCCAACACATAAGTGATCGGATGTCGAGCTATCTTTTTCCATTCGCTGGCGGAATTTATCGTGTCATCATGTCCTCGTAAATATGCCATAATCTTGCTACACCACTCGTCATGTGTCTGGGCTGTTGCCATTCGTTCAACTCTGATGGCTTGCGTATTTTCATATGGATCCTCTTCTGCCCCGCTCTGACGTTCTTCGGATCCAACAGTATCAACTTCCACAAAGTATGAATCACCATTTATGTTCGCCCCTTGTTCGCCGTTCACACATTTCTTGCTCTGAGGCTGTCCGTTATTTATCTTCCTCATGCTTCGAGTGAATACAAATACTTGCGGTGACGAATATTCATCATTCTCCCATACATCTCTTTGCTTCATGAAAACTTGATCCTCGTCAAATGAATCACCACCATACTCACAAGATACTTTCTCGGGTGTTTCCGGGGTACTTGCAGACCTATCCTCCTCTTGAACTTCATCTGCAGTGGCGTATAGCAACTCTGGTAAACGGTTCAACATTTGCAGATCTGCTTTTCTTTGAGCACTAATCATTTTCCCTGCCTGTTACTCTTTCATGACATACTGTGTCAAGAAATCGACTGCTTGATTTTACTTACGCCCCACATACCAGAACAGCCACTTCAAACCTTTCTACCAGTGAGCGCACTCTGCCTTTCCAGACCAATAATGATGTGTGATTGCGGCGTAAATCTCCATTGACCTGTCCAACTACCAGTCCAGAGTCCCCACAAACCTTTTCCTTATTCACGTTTTATCTTGAGCGAGTTGTAATACACTGATTAATTCATGATATTCGCTTTCATTCACGGTGAGGTTGCCTTAAATTCCATATTCTGCCGCTACTACAACCCAAGTTGGTAATTCCCATATGATCATACGAAAGCTGCTTTCGGATCGTTTTTTATCCACACCGCACCATCAAATGATAAAACATATCCAGTACTATGGCGATGCAGACTAGCAATGGGTTTAATGTCGGAACATCTTTCAATGTTTCAGTGGAGCGATATCTTCTAACACTTCATTCGTCTTCTCCACAGGCACTATGGACGTTGCTAATAGTGCGGGTAAGCCCACAATCTCATGATCCACTCTTATAACTTCCAGAAACCACGGAGAAAGCATTACCGCCCACTGAATTCCTCTTCCCGTTAAGCTTGTCGAAGTAAATAACCATCGCATTGTGAAATATATTGCGTACATCGTTATATGTTGCCCGAACAATATATGACTGTCATCATGTAATGTATTGAGTAACGCCATCACTTCTTGTTTCGCCCTTGTGTACCTAGTCTAGGCATCTTTAAACACGTTACTTACGTAACGCACTGGATGTAATACTCCATCATACTCTTGACACACTGTTGCTCCAAACGCCCATGGATTTGTGTATAAAATTATACTTAATGGCTTCAATCGCTTGATGTGTCGTAACAATGGTGCGTTCACAACCGATCTTTTAAGAACGATAACGATTTTTCAGCATGCTCCAATTGGGTACCATCTCTTAGCTGTAGTTCTGTTAACGCATACAGAGATGCCGCTAGCGTCGCGAAATTGACAATTAACCATAGATACTATATCAAACTACCGGTTGATCTCTGAACCTCTTTTAATGTCCGTGGAGACGCCGTTTTGACAATAGACTCCAGATTTCGCGGGGAAGCCTTAATTCCTTCTGCGGATATGAGATGGCTTATAAACTCCACACTGTGCTTACCAAAAGCACTCTTTGGCAAGTTTATAGTGATTCGCCAATATTTGAACGACTCCAGAAGATTCTTAAGCATAAAGCAGAGAGTGTCCCAGCCGTTAGCGCCAAAAGTAATATCGTCGATATATGATCGCCTCCCAATGATAGGGTGCTCGTCATTCATCACAACTTGACCATTATGGGACACATCTTGAGTGATTGACACATCTGTCTCCAAAACACGTGCCTCCTCATTATCAGTGTCCTTGACATGCTTGTTGTCCAGCAATTTGCACGTCACTCCCATGTACTATGATCTCCGTACCATCGTCCACAAAGCGTTTACTACTATACGATGGTATATTTGAGGTGCATTTTTTAGACCTTGGGTCATCCGGAGCCATTCAAAGTTTCCTAAAGGACAAATAAAAGCCGTGATCAACCGATCCCTCTTTCTCATAGGTATAGCCCAGTATCTGTGGTAAAGCGTACTATAATTGGGCCTAATTAAGGGCCTAATTAGGGGCCTAATTAGGGGTCCGATTGTGGACACAAATTGGGTACCTAATCGTATACGATTGTGTGTACCACGATGTATACAGTTGCGTGTACAACCGTGGTGCACATAGTCAGGACATAGACAGGGGATGGGAAGATGGGACGATTACATACAGGTACTCACGAACATCGAAGAACGACGGAAAAATCAGGTCGACCGGTCGACGGAGGACGCTGGAATGGGATGTTCTGATTGGTGGATATTAGGTAATTGATAGTTCTTAGGATTTAAGCAATAATAAATTTCTCCTTTTGCGTCCAAACACTAAGGACACCTCAGGGACGGCAACTAGCGCCTCCCTTTAGTTAATATACACCTCTAAGTCCCGGGCGGGAGCACGTTGTGCGTTTTTGGCCCACGGGCAGGCGTAGAGTGTTGAGAACGCACCCGCAACTCCGCTCGCTGTGTCAGCGGTTCATCTGTAAAGGTTTTTGATTTTGGGAGTGTGATTGAGCAGTTCTCTCACCTCTACACGTTTGGTTCACGTTTGTCCCCTAGAGTTCGGCTGCTGTTAGCGCCCCACGGAAACTCTAGGTGGATTAAGTGAGATTTACTCCCCCCCTCGTAGGTCTAGGCTAGGAATACAAATAATTGGGTGTTCCTTTAGCTGTTTAAGACTCCAGAGGCTCCGTGATCGGGCAGTGAAGACTTCTGCTGCCTGATCAAGTACCCCCTTCGCCGATCAACACCTGATCGACACTCTGCAACTAGCGATCCGTGTTCATCTGCTCGCAACTAGCGCCAACCAGCTGATCAGCGACTTTTAGCACCTTATCAAGCCTGATCAAGCCTGATCACAGCTGATCAACTACTTTTAGCGCCTGATCAAGCCTGATCAAGTCTGATCACAGCTGATCAACGTCTTTCAGTACCTTATCAAGCCTGATCAAATCTGATCACAGCTGATCAACGACCTTTAGCGCCTGCCCAAGCCTGATCACTGCTGATCAAGCCTGATCGCACCTGATTCAAGCTTTCTTGTACCTGATCACGCCTGATCAGTACATAGGACGTTGCGTTACAAGTTTTCCTACTCTTGCATCAAGAATTGTCGTGTTTACATCCCCGCCACCTGGAGAGCGACCCACGCCCAAGCCATCGGGTACACAAGGTGAGCAGGAACACAAGCAGTCAAGGACAACCGGAGGACCCCCTTCGTTATTCGGCAGTCCGGGCGCCGTGGTACCACCTGATCAAGCTTCCAAAAACTTTGATCAGCCGCTCCACCACAATGGTGCGCGTGCCCGGATCTCTGGGCGACGCGGGATATCACCGCGATTCTACGCAAGATGGCGCTGATGCATAAGTGAAAACGGAGGCGGAAGCAGAAATTAAGATTGAAGTGGAAAAGGAGGAGGTGGTTGTGACGATGGAAGGCAGTTCGCCGTTGTCACGTCTGAAGAAAAAAGGAAATGCTGATCATCAGGACCTGGGGAGGAATCCTGATGACATAAAGGAGGAAAAGCCTCGATAACCTCCCAAGGCTCATTCGGGATCCCCTGCGGCTCAAAACTTGCGTTGTAATCCGCCCATTTCATATGTTTATGAAGATCTGTATTGGAAGCAGGTGGTGAAGTACTACGACCAGAACCAACCGAAGGCGTTGCTTAAGGCTCCTGGTTTGGAGAGCGACGAAAGTCGATCAAGTATGGCGCCTTCAGAATCCGATCTGGCGAGGACGTTTTATATGA
>CM047582.1:5597781-5630137 GCA_026184515.1 Peronosclerospora sorghi
AAGAGACGCCGCGGGATTATGCACGCAATAAGTCGTACCAGCCAAAGTCGGCGGTAGGCACTAGCCGATTCCTTCAGAAATTTGGCGATTCTCGATCATCTTCCCCAGCGCGGAAGCCTAAAGCAGTACACGAGATCAAGATTATGTCTGGGAGTGAGTAATCAATATCGGATGACAGTGGGAGTGATGGTGATCAGCTTCGTTACATGATGGCTGCTATGCGCGATCAACCAGTGACTCACGATCAACCTAATGAGTCTCGATCTGGAAAACGAAGTGAACCAAGTGCAGTCGGTCAAGGGGTAACAAAGAAGTGCAGTCATTGTGGATCGATCAAGCACGACAATTTGCGTCTCTGGAAGCGCCTTAACCGTTTGAAGTGTGGAAAGAAAGGACACCCGACTGATCAATGCTTGTACGTCTGCCGAGCATGCGGCGAAGTTCACGATGTGGGCAAGTTCCCTATGGAGGATTTTAAAACCGCATCCGCCAGTGGTACAATCCCACCAAGCATACTGGAATGTTGCCCAAGGAAGCGGAGGGCATGATAAACTAAAACGCTCGCCAGGTTGGAATCTGGCACGAGACGATCGTTCTAGTTTGTGTAATTTTGCATATGTGGATAAGCAGAAGTCTTATCGAGAAGAAGAAAGAGATAATGAAAAATGTGATCAGCCGGCTTTACCACGTTCGGCTAATTTGCGTATTTTTGAGTTTTCTCGGTCCCCGGTGATCATGGAAGTTGATCTACTTCCAGGTGAATCACGCGGTTATTGGAAGTATCCCTCGTCAAAGAAATGGTTTAAACAAGCCAAGGCGAGTGGTAAAATTAATAACGAACGTGCCACGCTATTATTTGATTCTGGTGCTGAAGTGTCGATCATCGACTCAACCTTTGCTCGTAAGGTGAGTTGTCAGATCGACACGAGTCAAACACAAGAATGTGTCGGCATTGGAGAAAGTGCGTATCTCACGGAGGGGCGCACTAAAATCAAGATTACGTTAGCGGGATCGTTGGTTTATTATTTCCATGTATGGGTGGGCAGACTTGTCGGTCAAGATGCTATATTGGGTATGGATTTTATGATACCATCTGGTGTTCGATTAGACGTCGCTCACGGTGCACTAAGTTTGCCTGATAAGGAGGGGCGCCGACAGCTGTACGGATCGAGTGGTAATTATATGAAACTCAATCATTACGAACAGATCCCAGTAGGTCGATCTGCTGAAGTTGGGATTTATGACCAGCGATCTCGAAAGTTGTGGATTACTCGTGGAACAGATTGGGTCCTCACCATTACTAGAAGCGTGGGTAGTTTGCGATATCTGCGTGTTACGAACGTCGTTGATCATCCGATCATTGTGCAAGACGATACGATTTTATGTATCTGGATGAACAAAGATGATGTCCCCCGTCGCCCTGGATTTGTTTCGATAGGGTATAATAGTTACATGGAGTGGCAAAATCTCGCGTATCAAGAGTCTACCGATTCTGTGAATGACGTTCAAGAAGTAACGATCAAGGTCCCCTAGTCGAGAAGAAGGAGTATCCCATTCCTCGAAGTATTTTAGTGCTTCCTACGGACCCGATCGTTACATCTGTGGCATTGGTAACCGGAGGGTCGCAAAAGGTGCAAGAGGTGCAAGCGCGGTGCAATCAGGAGCCGGGGACGAAAGGTCCGACCTTGGATCACGGATTTGAACAACCTGTTACAAGAGATACGCCTAGTCAAGATACGCGGGATCACCCTGTCTCAGCTGATCCTAGCGAATTTGGTGTAATACCTATCGATGATCAAGTTTGCTACCATGAAGGTGGAGATTTGTATGTGGAAGAACTAGAGAAGCAGCTTGATACGCTGACCGAAGTATCTTCAAGCACCGAAGAGGTGACTAAAGATTATTTGCTAGTCGGAGTTCCCTTGGTCAACACGGCAGAAGAAATTGATCAGCTTCGCGATATAATTTGGGCGAATAAACATCTGTTGATCGGGAAAGGGAACGCGCTACCTCCTGCTTCTCGTGGAGTTGTTTGCGATATCGATGTAGGCAGTGCGCGCCCGATCGCCCAGAAGTGTCGAAAGGTGGCTCCGCCATTTCGCGAGAAGTTATCGGCTTTGATCAAGGGCCTATTGGCGACTAAGATCATTCAGCCGTCTAACGTCACCCTGCGAATCACCTATGGTGATCATCGTGAAAAAGAATGGGGTTGATATTCGCTTATGTATCGATTATCGCGCGGTGAATCAGCTCACGCGTTTGATGGTATACCCAATGCCCCTGATCTCTGATCTAATCGAAAATTTGGATAAAGCGTTGTGGTTTTGCTCTCTGGATATGGCGAGTGGTTTTTGGGTCGTGTCTATGACCGATCGAGCACGTCAGATTTCGGCGTTTGTCACTCCGTTTGGATTGTTTGAATGGAATCGGGTGCCCTTTGGCCTGAAGAATGCTCCGCTAAACTACCAGCGGCCGATTGATAATGAACGGTATGGGTATATCAATGTTAAGGACGGTGATGACGAAACGGCTGATGTATGTACTGTGGGAGAGCCCGACCAGACACCGGGCCCATCTGTGCTGCAGCGGCGATCATATATCGATGATATTTTGATCCCTGCACCTACATGGACTACCCTGTGTGACAAGGTGCGGCACCTGCTGGAAAAGTGCGATCAGTGGAACTTGTCGATCAGTGTTGCTAAATCGTACTGGGGACGAAGTGAAATGCCTTATTTAGGGCATCACGTCTCTAGCCGTGGTTTAGAAACAAATCCAAAAAGAATTGAATGAGCTGATCGATTTGCCTTTCCCTGGCACCTTACGTGCTATGCAATCGTTATTGGAATCTTGAACTACTATCGTCGATTTATTGAAGATTCCGCGATCTATGCCGCTGTACTCTACGAATTAAGGGAGATAGATTATCAAGAGTTCAAGAGCCGATAATTGAGCAAGGAGAATTCGGATCATGGGGGCGATCGATTAATCAGGGCAAAAGTAGCATCAGCATGCTGAAAGCGAAGATTGCGTCAGCCCCAGCCCTGCGCCACTTTGATCAGAATAAAACGCCGGTGATCGTGGTTTACGCCAGCAAATGGGCGGTATCCGCCGCGCTGGTACAACAACATGATCAAGTGTATTGTCCCGTCGCATTAGCCAGCCGAACATTGAAGAATGGTGAGCTGAATTACAGCCCCGTCGAAAAAGAAGTTCTGGCGCTTCTACGGGTTTTAGATGTTTACTTCACGATGCTGATCGGAAAGACGATTACTGTCTTGTCACGTTTATCAACGTTGAAATGCTTACTAACATCCAACGGGCTGGACGGATGATTGGGCAGATGGGCTGCAATCTTATCACAATGGGACCTCGATATCAAGAAATGTGTACAGGGAGAAGAGGAGGTACCAGGGGCGTTAGCTGAAAGCATAACCCCTCGCACCAAAATCGATGAAGCACTGATTGCGATCGCGCCGAAAAAGCAACCACGGCAGATGATTGAAGTACCACCTCCTACGGTTGAGAAAGACGAAAAACTCTACGTGATTAGTTTTGATGGATCTGCAAGTGTCAATAGTCGTGTAGGTGCGTTCGGCGCTATAGTTGGAAATTACCGGAGTGGAATATTATGACCGCGGTAGCCGATCATGCACCTGATATCACGGTGAACGAAGCGTAATACCATGGATTGATTTTAAGTTTGGACCTACTTTCGCGATATCCCAAAGGAAGAATGATCGTTTGTGGATATTCGAATTTGGTAATCCGGCAAATGCGCGGTGAAATAGAGTGTAAAGCTCCTCGATTGCAAGTGTTACAACAGCGTGCGTTTAACCTCCTTCGCGAATGTACTGATCATGATCTGGTGCATGTTAAAAGAAAGTGGAATAAGAGTGCAGATCATATCACCACTACGGCCATGCAGGGGTGGAACAAGATTTGAGATTGATGACGATTAACAGCTGGGGGAATTGGCCGATCTCAACAGATTGTCGGAAGTGATCACGTGGAATGAAGATCACACTGCCCCACAAGTTCTAGTGACGACACGATCACGTAACCTCCGTCAGCCGCGACCGTCAACGTGGCCCGATATATCCATAGCCGGGATAAGGGAGGAACGGGTGAAAAAGGTGCAGGACGAAGAGAAATGGATTCATGATTTGCGAAGTTATCTGTATGGTGACGTCTCACAATTGAGCGCAGAAGAGGTAAAGGATTGCGCAAAAATTGCCGACAACTACGAGGTCGACGAACAAGGATTGCTGATTTACTGTGGGAATAGGCTAAAGGAAAAGCCAGTGATGACAAAGATGATCAAGACGATCGACACTCTTCGATTAAGCTGGCCTTACCCGAGACCCTACATGCGGATGTCCTCCACCATTATCATGTGATCTTGGAAGGAGGACACCAAGGCATAGGGCGTACATATCAGCGGATCAGACGATACTTCCATTGGCGTGGTCTATTCCGAAGTTTACAAAGGTTTGTTGGACAATGCGTAGATTGCGAGACGGGGAAGGGCCAGTCTAAGATCAAGGGCATGTCGCCGGGGAATATCGAGGCTACGTACCCATTCCAAGTGATATCCATGGATCATATCCCGTCACTGCCCCAATCGACTGATGGAAATACGGAACTGCTGATTTGGACTGATTTGTTCACGGGTATGGTGATCGCGAAAGCTGGATCATCTCGTACAGCAGACAAAGTCGCCGAGAACTAGATAGAATGTGTATTTCGTCGATTTGGATCTAGTGAGGTGATCAGGCATGATCGAGAACCCGGTTTCATGACCGAAGTATTTCGGGCGTTTAACAAAATCGTGGGACAACGGCAGAGTGCCACTATGGCGTACCGTACACAAGCGAACGGCAAGGTGGAAAGGACGGTGCAAACGATTACACGGGCAATCAAGATGTATGTATCAGATGTCGTCCAGAAAGATTGGAGCTTGTATGCAGAGTGTCTGGTATTCGCGCTGAACTCGACCCCTGATCGCATTCGCGGAGAGACACCATTTTATTTGGCGTATGGGTGGGATCCGCGATCATCGTTGGAGTCAACATTATAACTAGGTGGAACTCGGCGTAAAGACCGGGATGCTCGTCGGTGGAGATATAAGTTGCAGAAAGATTACAGATACGCCCGTGAACAAATGAGCACTCGTTTGCACCAAGCGATGGCTGATCGAGCTGAAAAGCACAATGACCAAGTGATACCACACAAGATCGAAGCTGGATCAAGGGTCGGGTTATATCTCAACAGGGTGAAAGAAGGGTTCGCGAAGAAACTGGCGCATGTGTGGCATGGACCCTTCAGTGTCGATGAGGTGATCGGTGATCATGCGGCGAGATTAGTTACAGCTGGCACCAATTATCGCATGTTCCCAGTGGCACCTGTCCAAGTTGAAATTGGTCAAGGAGTTTCCAGATTGCCCTACTGCTGTTCTAACAGCCAGAGTAGAAGATCGTTTTGACTTCGACGAAGCTTTGCTACCGAAGACAGCTGGGAAAGAACGCTAGACCCAGATGATTTGAAGTTGATCGTATCACCGATGTCCGATCTGGTCGAAAGAATAGGTATGGAAGAACGTTACGCGAATACCAAGTCTACTGGAAAAGTCATGCTGAGCCGTCGTGGGTAGACGACGCAGATATGAACTGTGATGCATTGATCAAGGATTTTGAAAGGAAGATGGTCAACAGACATCGGTTTGACGTAATTCAAGTGGACGAAGATTCCAACTAATTTGTTATCGACGAACCGATCGTGGGATTATGATCGAAAAAAAAACCTCCGATTGAAGAAAATGATCGATGAAACTCTCAGTGAATGATGAATGACTTGAATTGGTGTGTTTACGATGGATATTGCGAAGTAAGGTGGTGGAACGGCGGCAGATGAGCCGATGTAAAGCCGATCTATGTTATGCATGAAAAAGGTGATGAAGCAACGGTTGGAAGTGACTTTGTCAAGAATATTTAGTGATTAAAGGGAGCGATCGACCAACAAACCAGACCCATAGAATTTGCGACGGATGCGGGGAATTTTGCGGCCAAGCGCTGATTCTTGGAAGCAGCCCGATCGTACTCTTTTTGTAACTTGCCCATACGCCACTGAAGTTGATACAGCTCTCGCGCTTGATCAGCAATAGTATCTTCATGCACCGATCGCAGATAATGATCGCGATCATGACTGCTCTCCAGATGGCGGATCCGGGCGCGTTGATCGACCATGGTTTTCTCGTGATCAGCTATGGTGTTTTTAGCGTTCTTCAACTTAGACTTGAGGTCGCTGCCTGCAGTGTCAATGAAATCACGCAGTGGCGCAAGCTGTTTAAGGGCGGTTCGCATGATCACAGCATCTCGGTCCGCCACATCGCGGTTGGCACTAGTGAGCTGCTGTCGAAGCATCGCAATAGTGTCTTCGCTCATCGCGAGCGAGTTAGATAACACGATGATCCGTTCATCGTGGGCGTGGATAGCCTCCTGTAGGATGTAAGCCTGATTGACTGCGGCGATCGCCTGATCGGCGGCTGTAGCCGGTGTGTACACGCACGGTGCGGCTAGCGCACAGAAGAATAATTTCCTTTAAGCGCCTCTACTTAGCTGATACGCCCTTATAAAAGGGATTAGTAGGAGAGAACTTTCTTACTCGGGGCCAAGATTCCCACTTTGGTTTACTATTAGCTTTCGCTAATGCCTTAACACAAGGCTCCCTTACTAAGGGGGTAGCTAAGGGGATAACTCCCCTTACGCTACTGCACTCACTACACGCGCGACCGGTCGAGGTCGCGAGTCTGTAGTTGGTAAACTGAATGTATATTTAATACATAATTAGCCTAAATTAATTTAAACTCATGTAAACTATATGTAATACTAAGTAGAACTTACTAAATTCGTACTTAGCTAAAATGTAGTGTACACCACCTGTGTAATAACACGTGGCTGGCTGCCACGCCTCCACCAAGGGCTCCTGCCCTGATTGGTTAAAATAACCAATGGTCCAAAACCTTTCGGACCGGTCAATACTGACCCCAACCGTAGTGTACCCACGTACACCACATACTAAATGTAACCCGAATGCAACCATGTTACATCCTCCCCCATCAAGACTATTGCTTACTTAATAAATCAAATTTAGTTGGAGAACTCCAACTGCCCGAACCTCTGGCTAACCAACCATGGGCACCATTAGTGGTGCTAAGGACGGAAACTACTCCGATAACTCGGAGGTGGATGCCCTTGGGGATATCTCCCCAAAGGCTG
Source organism: Peronosclerospora sorghi (assembly GCA_026184515.1). Classification (NCBI taxonomy): domain Eukaryota; phylum Oomycota; class Peronosporomycetes; order Peronosporales; family Peronosporaceae; genus Peronosclerospora; species Peronosclerospora sorghi. The sequence continues at coordinate 5,605,059 of CM047582.1, forward strand.
ACCACTCCGACACCGCCGAACGGCTTTGTCGGTCATCCAATCCATTCCACACATGTGGGGAAAACGCGCTAACTCGTGCGCGACCTTTACCAACTACGGTTGATGCATCCGGGGCGCCGAAGGCGACCATCACCAATGAACCGAATACGGTTCATGGAGCCCGACACGCCGTACCGGCACGAAAGAGACCTCGTGACCCTCAAAAGAGGGCTAAGAACGAGGTTAAGAGAGGTTTAGCCTCCTATACCCCTGGTCCAGCGGCTGTACTGCCGCGTGAAATTGCGCGCCGGAAACAACTCCGGGCCAAACTGCTTACGCCTAAGCATTTCACTGCCAAGTCCTACCGAACGCGCCTCGGGAAACAGGCACGCTGTGTCCTCGTAGATATCCTCCGCGAGGTTCCCTTCGTTCTCTTACGGGACGAAAGCGTCGAGGACGCAGAACGGGCATTCCGCGCTTGGGCGGAAGGGGAGAAGCGCCTCCCCAATTTTGATGCGCTGTACAACAGCTTTTCCGAACCCGACGTTCGGGTAGAGAGGGCATTATGCTTGGCCTATGCCCAGGCCAAGGCGCAGGGGCAATTACCTGCCTCTCGATGTGGTGCCGGAGAGCAATTCAAACTCTGCATCTGCCTCCGGCAAACTCCCAGCTACTGGGAGTGAAGGGGCTTTTTCCGCCCCATTTGGTCGTTGACTCTCAGCGGGATTCTCCCGCTCGAAAGCGTCAACGACGTCACGGAAATCCTGCCGCAGGGGAGTATCGGACTCCCAAGAACTATGTGAATGTGGATAACCTTTTCACTTCACCAGGTACTGGGTTTCACCCCGATGATGGCATCGCGCCATCATGCGCTCCACATGGTAATGTGGAATACCCTCCGAATCGAGAACTGGAGCAGGAGGTCGCGCAATTGCGACGTGAGGTTTACGAGCGCTGTGATAAGCACAGCCGTCGCATCCATGATGCCCAGGAAGGACGCCGTGACGAGGGGAGTGCGAATGAACGCCTCGAGGGGCGGCTTGCCTCCCTCGAGTCTCTCGTTTCGGAGCTTCCGGGTCGTATTTCGATCCTGTCGGAGATGTTCCGACCTGTCGTACCTTTCGGCTATCCGGCTTCCCAACCTCCTCTAAGAGGGGACCCGCCTCCGGGCTCTGGTATGGCTTAAGCATACCCACATAGAAGGTTGGATGCGTACGCATCGCCTTCGGGATATCCAAGGTAAACGCCAAGCCCTTTTCGGCTATTACCTTAAAAGACCCCACAAACCTGGGGCGCAGTTAGTTCCGCAACACGTTGGAAACTGCATGTGTAGGAAGATTATTAGCGTTTAATAAAACACTTTCTCCTACTTTGTACGCCCTTTCGTTACGCCGAGCCTTGCGGTCGGCTGGTTCCTTTTGCCTGTCTTGGATTTCCGCCATGGCATCGCAAACGTGTCGTACGACACTATGGCGCGTCGATAAAAACTTATCGATGTGCTTTCGCACAGATACAGGGCTGACATCAGGGAATCCTCCCCCCTCAATCCCTGGGCCACACACACGTGGCGTCAACGGAACCCTCGGATTCACTTATCCGTTCACGTAAAACGGAGTAAACCCCGTAGATGCATGGACCGAATTGTTGATAGCAAATTCGGCCATCGGAAGCATCTCACTCCAACTCTTTGGAGAATCCGGACATAAACTCCGGAGAATATCTTCCATTACGCTATTAACGCGTTCCGTTTGCCCGTCCGTCTGCGGATGATCCGCAGTGGACGTGAGAAGCTTGGTTCCCAGCACCTTAAACAACGCTCCCCAAAATTGTCCCGTAAAATGGGGATCCCGATCCGACACAACGGAATCAGGTAGACCATGCTGTCGAAAGACACGGTCTAGGAACACTTTTGCTGTTCCCTGTCCATCAATGGACTCTGGGACTGCCTCCAGGTGAGACATCTTGCTCAATCGGTCTACAAAGACCAATATGCCGGTGTTTCCGGCCTTATCCCTCGTAAAACCGAAGATAAAATCCATGCTAATGGATTTCCAACACTCCGTTGAAACCGATAAGCTCGCCAAAGTCGCAGCTAAACTGGCAGAGTGTTTAACCCTCTGACACGTCTCACAGGTGCGTATATACGCACCGAGCCTCTTATACATGTTGGGCCACCAATACAAAGCGTTTAAAGCGCTGTAGGTCTTATCCCGACCTAAATGACCCCCGGTAGGGGCGTCATGTGCCTCAAAGAGGAATCTATACTTTAGTTCCTCATCACGAGGATCAACTACCCGCGGGGTGTCCTCCGCGCTCGTAATTTAATATAGCAAACCGTCACAGTACCTGTAACGGTGTAAACGAGCTTTAGCTCGACTTGACAGGGTAGGCTCAGACGAGCCAAGTCCCTTTCCACCCAACGCGCTGATAAGCGCCGTACACTGTGGGTCTTTCCCATACGCCTGGAGTATGAGATTCACCACAGACGAGGTGATGAATGTCGCGTGATCGAGCTCGTAATAGGGACGACGCGACAACGCGTCTGCAAGCACGTTCTGCTTGCCAGGTTTATACTTAACATCAAAGTTGTACTCCGCAAAGAAGGAGATCCAACGGGCCATCCGTTGCGAGAGATGAGGCGACTTTGTCGCTGTCCGTAAGGACGCGTGGTCAGTATAAACCACGAACGGCTTTGAGCCGAGTAGGTCAACCCTAAATTTGACAAGAGCATACTTCATTGCAAGTAGCTCTTTGTCATGAACGGGATAATTCCGTTCTTCAGCTTTAAGCTGCCTCGACTCAAACGCAATTACTCGTTCCCTTCCTGCATCATCTGCTTGTAACAAAGCACATCCGATTGCGAAATAGGAGGCGTCGCAGACGACACCTAAATGGTTTCCCAGAGTCTGGGAGAGCAAGAACGGGAGCTTTTAACAAGCTCCCCTTAACCGCTTCAAAAGCGTTTTAGTGTTCAGTTTCACAACACCAATCAACATCCTTCTTAAGAAGGTCGGTCAATGGCTTCGCCATTTCAGCGTAGTTCTCGCTGTACTTATGGAGATAGTTGGATAATCCTATCCACTTCCGTAATCTCTAAGATTTACAGGCTAAGGCCACTCCACAATGTCTTTCACCTTCTCGAGATCCGCCCGCACTCCATCCTTACCGATGAAGCATCCGAGGAAAGAATTTCCTCAGCACCAAAGATACACTTGGATGCGTTTGCATATAACTTATGCTCTCGCATACATTCGAGCACTGCTCGAAGGTGTATCAGATGCGTCTGAACATCAGACGAGTCGCCTTCCGCACGACTATGGACGAATATGTCGTCGAAGTACGTCTGAGCGTACTTCCTATGAGGGCGGAAGAGTTGAGTCACCAAGCGATTGAAAGTCGCTGGTGCATTTGAAAGCCCTTGTGGCATAACAAGCCACTCCCACAGCATGCCAATAGGCGTGCTAACCGCTGTCAGCGGAATATCGGACGCTCGCATGAGCACCTGATAATACCCGTCCACCAGATCTAAGGCACTGTACACAGTACAGCCCGCCATATTGTTCTGGAGGACATCCTTCCGAGGAATCGGAGTCTGCATGGGTACAGTAGCTGCGTTCAGCTTGTTATACGCATGCACAATGCGCCACTTTCCGTTCGGTTTACGACCACAAAAAGTGGGAGATGGGTGGGGAGACTTGCTCTCCCGTACCATCCCTGCCTCTTCTTTCCCCTTGAAGAATGCGTCGATGACGTCGCATTTCTCCTTGGGTAGAGGCCACTGCCTTGTGACGCATTATTTGGTTTCAGGAACCAAATCAATTTCATGTCGGACTCCCCGATCCGGTGGTAACCCCATCGGCGGGTTGTCACTAATTACATCTCCGAATTCCTTTAATAAGGAATGGTAAGGGTCCTCAGGATCCGCGAGGATCTTGAGGCCGCTTCGGGCATTTAATGCCTGTTTGGTTTTCACCAAAACTGACTCGTCCATCGTGGATGAGGCGTTCAACTCCTCTTCCGGACGCAACACGACGACCTCGTCGATTTCATCTGCTTTCAAAGCAGTCTCAAACTCTTTGAAGGACATCTCCTCCAACGACAACAGTTCGCCTACCCCAGGCAACCGTTCCAGGCTTACGCCTTCTGTGACAACACCTGTCACACTATTCAGCATCCTGTAGGACTGCTGACTACTGGCCTCGGGACTCATCCCGAGACCCAGATGGGGGGAGTCAATTGCCCCATCTACTGGAAGTGCCACGCACCTATCCACAGAGGTATCTACCTCTACCACCGGTGACTCGCCGGTCTCACCTACAACGGCGTAATCGTAATCATTTCCGACGTGCGAAAGAGACGAATTTCGGGTCCCTTCGCTTGTAAGCGCCTCGCGCTTAACCACAGGGTCTCTACCCCTACCACTGGAGTCGCCTCAGAGGAATCCACCTCTGCCACTGGCAACTCACCAGTCTCACCGTTAACGGCGTGGGGATTAACCGCCAAATCCCCCTGGTTAAGGAAATCTTCCTTAACTTCATTGGGAATGATCATCTCAGACATCCCAATCTCTGTCATCTCATGCCAGAATCGCTTTTGCGATCGAGCAAAGGTGGGTTCATGACTCGCCAATGCTTCACCCGACGGCGGGTACGTTGGGCCAATGGACTTAGACTTCAAGTCAATCCATGGATCGTGGCGTTCCAGCCACTTCATGTCCAGAATGAGGTCATACCTCGAGTCCAAATCCAGGACTAGGCAACGTTGTAAGATGTCGAAGTCTGCAAACTTCAGCTTAAGGTCAATCGAGACCTTGGGTACAGAAACCTGTACGCCCGTCGCAAGACGGACCGTGACAACGTCACGAGAACGTGCCTCTAGGGCCTCGGCATACAGCCGACTCTTCACAACAGAAGTCCATCTGACATAATTGTCAGACGCTCCCGAGTCTATCAAGACTCTCCAAGGCTTATCAAAGCATTTTAAGTCTGCAAGGACGATCAGCAAACCTGGCTGATACACCAACTCGGTGCTAGAAAGCACCGTCTCCCTCGGGGCTTTGTGCTGTCGTCCCCTATCCTGGGGCTTAACAGCACTGAGGGATCCCCCAGTAGGGCGCCCCGCACCTACTGGGAGTCGTAGTTTTCCGAAGGCTTGGGTAAGGGCTTTTTCCCCACCCTTGGCCCCTTATAGCGAGTTTCTCGCTGGGGATTTTTCGGACATCTGTTCCGCAGATGATCCGTGCTTCCACACAGGAAGCATCTCAGCGTCCCATGCCGCTGCAACATAGCTAAGAGCTCCGTCTCGAAGCCCTGCGAAAAAGAGTCAGTGTGAATCTTAGTGGGAGGTTTCTCCTCCGCTTCGACCTGACTAAGGTCCATGGGTTCGGGACCCACCTTAGAGGAACGGAAGTTCCTCTAAGCGTTAAGCGCCATCTTAAACGCCTCCCCCAGGGATTGGGGTCGTCATCGGAATAGTTCCGAACGTGCTGGCCTTTCTTTCAGGTCTCCCATGAAGAAGGGGCTGGACACATCGTCCGAATACGCTTTCGCGTACATCCCTGCCAACAGTTCAGTTCTTGGACATATGTCTCCAAGTCCCTAGTGCCCTGACGGCACCTCAAAAACGCCAGCTGATTCTGGAAAACCAGATCAGGCGTTGCGTACATGTCCATAATCTTTAGCTTAAGGAATTCCCAGGTTGGGAACACGCTCGTGACCGAATCCGGACACGTAAAAGCCCATGTAAGGGCTTTTCCCGTAAGATGGGTCAGTGCAAGTCCCGCTTGCAAGTGATCGGCGATCACATTCGCTGTCGCGAAGGCCGTTTCGACCTCTCGCAGCCACACATAAGGTTGTCACCTTTTTCACCGATGAACTCCTTTATCCTAAAGGATAATGGGGGACGCACCCCCGTGGAACAACCTCCACCTAAACTCGCCTCATGGGCGATGAGGGCATTGACGCTTGTCTTCACGGCCTCAAGGCCCTGCTACACTAGGAGCAGCATGCCTTCGTCACCCAGTAAGGATAACAGCCTGTTAAAGGCTTCCTGCTGGACGAGGGTTAACCTCTCCCAATCGTCCTGATTCATCCCTTGCAGGGATGCCGTAGCCTACCAACACAGGTGTTGGATTGACTACAAGTGACTACAAGTGCTACCAGATGTAGCCGGTGTGTACACGCACGGTGCGGCTAGCGCACAGAAGAATAATTTCCTTTAAGCACCGCTACTTAGCCGATACTCCCTTATAGAAGGGCTTAGTAGGAGAGAACTCACTTACTCGGGGCCCAGATTCCCACTTTGGTTTACTATTAGCTTTCGCTAATGCCTTAACACAAGGCTCCCTTACTAAGGGGGTAGCTAAGGGGAGAACTCCCCTTACCCTACTGCACTCACTACACGCGCGACCGGTCGAGGTCGTGCGTCTGTAGTCGGTTGAGTAAAATGTAAACTGAATGTATATTTAATACATAATTAGCCTAAATTAATTTAAACTCATGTAAACTATATGTAATACTAAGTAGAACTTACTAAATTCGTACTTAGCTAAAATGTAGTGTACACCACCTGTGTACTAATACGTGGCTGGCTGCCACGCCTCCACCAAGGGCTCCTTCCCTGATTGGTTAAAATAACCAATGGTCCAAACCTTTCGGACCAGTCAATACTGATCCCAACCGTAGTGAACTCACGTACACCACATACTAAATTTAACCCGAATGTAACCCCTGTTACAGCCGCGGCCAGATCCAGGGCAGGAGCGTTAGTTGTGCTCGCTGGGGTGTCGTCCGTTATCGCTTGCATGATGGAAATGCAGAAATGCCTGATCAGGAGGGTCTGATCGCAGATTCCACGGTTGGTGGAGGATGAACGTTTGATCGCGAAGGGCATACCACTAACGGTAACGGCCTGATCGATTGGGATCCGATCGGCGGGAGAAAGTGAAGATTGATGGGTGCTGATCACCTGATCGATGATGTCATGATTGATGGGTGTGGACCACCCGAACAACGGTAGCATGGTTTACGATATCCAACGGCATGATCGACCCTCGCCCCAACCGCTGTACGGCTGGGACAAGGCTCAGGGGCGGCTGTGGTAAAGCGTGCAATAATTGGGCCTAATTAAGGACCTAATTAGGGGTCCGATTGTGGACACAAATCGGGTACCTAATCGTATACGATTGTGTGTACCACGATGTATACAGTTGCGTGTACAACCGTGGTGCACATAGTCAGGACATAGACAGGGCATGGAAAGATGGGACGATTACATACAGGTACTCACGAACATCGAAGAACGACGGATAAATCAGGTCACCGGTCGACGGAGGACGCTGGAATGGGTGGTTCTGATTAGTGGATATTAGGTAATTGATAGTTCTTAGGATTTAAGCAATAATAAAGTTCTCCTTTTGCGTCCAAACACTAAGGACACCTCAGGGACGGCAACTAGCGCCTCCCTTTAGTTAATATACACCTCTAAGTCCCGGGCGGGAGCACGTTGTGCGTTTTTGGCCCACGGGCAGGCGTAGAGTGTTGAGAACGCACCCGCAACTCCGCTCGCTGTGTCAGCGGTTCATCTGTAAAGGTTTTTGATTTTGGGAGTGTGATTGAGCAGTTCTCTCACCTCTACACGTTTGGTTCACGTTTGTCCCCTAGAGTTCGGCTGCTGTTAGCGCCCCACGGAAACTCTAGGTGGATTAAGTGAGATTTACCCCCCCCCTCGTAGGTCTAGGCTAGGAATACAAATAATTGGGTGTTCCTTTAGCTGTTTAAGACTCCAGAGGCTCCGTGATCGGGCAGTGAAGACTTCTGCTGCCTGATCAAGTACCCCCTTCGACGATCAACACCTGATCGACACTCTGCAACTAGCGATCCGTGTTCATCTGCTCGCAACTAGCACCAACCAGCTGATCAGCGACTTTTAGCACCTTATCAAGCCTGATCAAGCCTGATCACAGCTGATCAACTAGTTTTAGCGCCTGATCAAGCCTGATCAAGTCTGATCACAGCTGATCAACGACCTTTAGCGCCTGCCCAAGCCTGATCACTGCTGATCAAGCCTGATCGCACCTGATTCAAGCTTGCTTGTACCTGATCACGCCTGATCAGTACATAGGACGTTGCGTTACAAGTTTTCCTACTCTTGCATCAAATAATTGTCGTGTTTACATCCCCGCCACCTGGAGAGAGCCCCACGCCCAAGCCGTCGGGTACACAAGGTGAGCAGGAACACAAGCCGTCAAGGGCAACCGGAGGACCCCTTCGTTAGTCGGCAGTCCGGGCGCCGTGGTACCGCCTGATCAAGCGTCAAAAAAAATTGATCAGCCGCTACACCACATATCTGTTTGAATTATCCATTGAGCATAGCCACGTCACCCCTTCAAAATTGTCTAACAAGTGATCAATCAAAGGAATGGCATATACCATCAATCAAAGTCGTGACATATACCATCAATCTAGTCTTTTCAGTCAATGTTCGATAATCAATGCACAACCGTATGTCTGTCTTATTCTTCTTCAACACTATGACGATTGGTGATGCCCAAGCGGATTCTGAGTACCGTATTAGTCCTGTTTGTAGTAAACCTCGTATCAACTCGTATAACTTCGGCAGAAGTGTAGGTGGTACTTTACGCGCTCTCTGTGAAATGGGTGCATTATCCCCAACATCCACATTGCAAACTAAGCCTCTAGCTGGTGCTAGTAACGCATTACCGGAGTTTATGAAACCATCGGCATACTCATACAATAGTGCACGTAGACTGTCTTCCTGTTCTTTGGTGGTAACCCCTGCTCTCCTATATCCGCAGTAGCCATATCAGGGGGGTCTGTTGGGCTTTCTTCCACTTCCGGAATGAGTCTAGCTGTTCTTCCATAACTTCAGCTGACTTTTCAACTCCTTCATGAAGGTAGACCTATCTCTCCAATTTTGTTTGATCTACCTTCATCGGGTCTATAGCATCCATTACGTAAACAGCGGGGGGTTTATCTCCAACCGTCCTTACTGCATGTACGTTAATCCAGTTAATCGGCATACCAGTGCTCCCCATCACTTCTTTATACACTTGTAGATAGTCCTCAGATACTAGACCCTCTTATGTCATCAATGGTAATGGTTTTTCCATGGGAATCTTACAACTTTGATCCTTCTAATTCATAATTACCCCGGCTTTTACCAAAAAAAAATATGTGCCAAGTATTGCTAATGCATGCGAATCAATATTGGCGAGCCACATCTTACTGTTGAATATCACTGATGAGCCCACTCGAATCTTGACGGTAGCCACACCTATTGCGTCAATGGTACTGTCCGTCACTCCACAAAATCTAGCTGGAGTATCGAACATTCGAACTGCTATTTGTAACTTGTCACATTGGTATGCAAAACTGATATATTTGCACCAGAGGCCATCATTAATGGCAGCAGCAAATCATCAACTTCTCCATTCACGTAAATTTTAGTTGCAGGATGCTTTGCTTCAGTCGACTGCTGCCATCCTTCTCGCTCTCCCATCTTTTTATTTTCCAGCGTGACATATGCTGAGGCCTCTGTTTCTCCATCAATTGTCAACTTATCTTGCTTGTTATCTTCATCAAAAGTAGCTTTCTCTTCCAGTTTTTTTTCTTGACCCTCGTCCAGAATGAGTGATCCATTCATATAACATGCATTATTATTCTTGGTATTCGTGTTGATGCCATGGTGACAGCGGTGTAGTTTCCACTTTACTCGACAATGACCCCACTTTTCTCTTGGCAGTGGTTGAAACGTACTGTGGGGTAAGGCGTTTAACTGCTCCGCCACCTGAGCTTTAGTCAGCTCTCCCGCTTTCAGCTTACTACGCATTCAGCCATTTCTTCGATAAACTTCGGGCAATATTTCACATCATGCCCAAGGGTATCACAGTGTTCATACTTCAGTAATTTCCAGCATTTATTCTTTTCGTGCCCCTTCCGATTACAATGTTCACATACCACACCACCTTCTACATAGGATTTTGTGTTAGGCCGCGCACTTTCTATCCTCGTACGCAGGTCGCACCCGCTGCATTGCATGTACTTCCGAGACCATTATTGTACGCTGGGTTGTGGATCTTCATACATCACCTCAGCGAAGCTGCTTTCTTCCCAGGTCTCATAGGGCGTGTCTTATGTTTAGTCAGCACCCTTTCTAACTCATCAATACTCGCGAAAGTCATATGCTGGTATTGCATCATCTTGTACGGTGTGATCATGAATAGTGTAAAAAAACTGCTGAATATGCTCTTCCAACAGTGAGGTGTTATAAACATCTCTAAAATCCATCCCCGCTCGTAACGCTGCTGAATTTAGTCGGCACAAATACGTAGTTGCCGATTCATCATGATTTTGTGTCAATTTTGAATACATAACTCGGGGCGACACTTTATCCACGCAAAATTTTGCTCTGGAAAAGGTTTATCACCGCATTCCAAATATTCACCGAATCTGCAAGTTGTTCATACCACCATGAAGCCGTGCTTGTCAAACTATCAATGAACATTCCTAAGCGTTGATTTTCATCCCAATGAAAAATGTTCGCCACATGCGAGAATCAAGTAACCCATGCCCATGCCCGTGCGCTTCCAGCATCCTGTCTATTTCCATCAAATGGTTTAATTTCTGTGTTTTGAATGATAGAGGTGACTCGTTGACTTGATGGAGACCACGCGTTCGCGCTTCCACCGGGCATACCATACCCTGAGGTACCGTGATGTTTTCCGTGGTTGAGTGGTCGGTGTATGATATGGTACACCAGTCGCTCCTCTCATTGGGTTAGGTGTGCGACTAGCTGAAAGGGATGCTGTTATCTTTTTGAACTCTTCCAAACACAAATGCCCATCTTGCATCATCTTAAACGGGTTAGCCACTACAGGGTCTTGCTAAGGCGCAGCCGGTTGTGGCGACGACATAAACTCATCTTCGTCTGGGGAAAACTCCAGTTTTTTTTTGGCTTAGTAGCCTTCCTTGGTCGTAACGCTGGAGCTTCAACAAATGAGTCTCTTTCACAGAGTTCTAACATACCCGGTGGCTTCGACTCCTTAACCGGAGTATGCGTGGTGTCTGGGACTATACAATAAGTTGAATTACTACTGGTTGTCTTTTTCGATACACCATTAGTGACTTCTCCCTCTGATTTTCCGCTAGTAGTAGAGATACCATTAATCCAATATCTTCTGCAGTGCGGTCCAGATTAAAATCACACGCGCTATCAAACTCTTCCTGTCGAACAATCGTACGTATTCCAAATAGCGAGAACCAACTACCTGAACAACCCGGTAACTTGGGAACCTGTTGCTGGTACTGAGCCATCTTCGCACAGGCCTCTGAGAAGGTGTATGTTCTGTTGGTATCATCCCGAGAATACTCCAATGTGAAATAAAGCGCTTTGGCTTTCCCTTTTGATAACAAAGCCATTTTGTGTGTTGGAACTTAATGTCGACGTTAGTCCCGGGTCGCGGCACCAGTTGTCGTAAAGTAACTTAAACTTCGTTGTTTCCACTTAAATTACAGCACAAGAAAGCAATAAATCTATACTTCCTGCTTAAACTTCCCAGGTTCTTAGAACTAACGTCGGAATCAAATTGTCACCAAACAATTTATGACACACTTCCCAAAGAGTCTCAGGCTTCTACCAACTCTTGTAGTCCCAGATGGCTACCACCCTATCACTTAGACGCTCAATTAACAAACCTTCTTTATTTAACTTGTTTTCACTATAGGACGGTAAGGTAGGATTGCTGTAAGGTTGCAAACGACTGTTGGGCTAAGGGGGAAATTAGGATCTATTAAGTATTACTAAATTCTATATCCATTTCACCTACTACTTCTCGGTTACTTCAGTGCTGGCTCCAATGCTCGATAGTTACTTCTTAGCCGACCGGAACATATTTTGCCCTTTCAATACATGACCCATGTCCGTATTTTCCATAACTGAAAAGTCACTTCACCACACAAGGCAAGTCCCATTGAATGTGGCAACGAGCGACAAGTTGGAGTCAAATTCAACCTTACTTTTGCTGCTGTTATCAAAATGAATACTGTAAAGCTGGCGCTAGCTTCGGCGGTCAAGTGGAATGTGCCTGCACGGCACGACGACATACCAAACGCCTATGTTAAGGCTACTACGAGCATGATATTTTTGTTTATTCCGCTAGGAATGAATTTAAAAAATACTGAGGACACTCAAATAATTAAATACAAACAAGTACTTGATTTTAACAAAACGCTTATCGGCCTTAAACAGGCAGGACGACTGTTCAATAAATTAATTCACGGGAAATTATTGAATTTAAATTTTTCGCAGTGTATTACGGACATGTGTCTGTATACCAAGCAAGTTGATGGTGAAAAGGTTATGGTGGTAATTTACGTCAACGATTTACTGGTGACTGGAACTCAGGAGGAGATGGTTGACAAATTTTTTGAAGGTTTAAAATGCCTCGAAATTAAGAGGTGGGACAAGTATCAAAGCTCCTAGGAATGCGAATTACCTTCGACGGAAACTTTGTATACAGGCTCGAACAAGAAGTCGCAATTGATGGCATCGTTCAAGATTTCAAAAGACAAGATGCTACTCCAATTTGCACACCAATCGGCGAAGATTTTGAATATTTATCGTTACAGCCGAGTGAAGCCTTGAAAGGTACTCGATTTGTTACGATTAAGGATTTTCAATCCTTGGTTGGAAGTCTGCTTTGTATTGCAAGATGTACGAGGCCGAACATTTTGTAGTGAAGTGGAAAAGAAAGTATATGACCAGTTTATACCGGTATACCGTTGATCGGTTTGGAGCGATCGGGTTGGTTAAAAGGGGAGAGGATTTTGGGACAATCGTGTGTCATGAGTGTCAAGTACGCAGTTTTAGGTGAGTCACACGATGTTTCAAGTATTTTACATATTATGTTTTAGTGGATATTAAACATAGTTCCTGTTTTTCTGTGTTTCTTTCTCTTACGCATAAGTCTCCCCTCCTACCGCGGAGTATTTGGGAGAGGAGGGTTAACGGGGTCCCCTACAGCTCAACATACCCGGCCGGGAGGCGTCACAGACGCACTTGGCCCGCCGGAAGTCCCTCGACGGGAACTCGTAGTTAATACAGCAGTACTCACTTCAATTCGCTCACGTTTAGAACGTGTTACTATTAATGGGAAAGGTTATCGTTTTACTGGAAAGGTTACGTGGAGATCTCATTGGTGGAACCCCAAGCTATTGGATACGTTTGTTTGGCTGTTCCTGATTGGTTTATCGATCTCTCGTTTGGTATGGCTCTACGATCGGCTATACGCGATCTGCTGTGAAAATATATTGGAATAATCTATTTGTGAACATTGCGTGTTTAGGGTGACGATTCCGCCCTAGATACTCCCTGACCCAGGAGTGGATCACTACGTATTGATCCCCACAAGTCCATATCGCGCGACGGTCCACCGAGTGTGTAGCCACCCAAACCAATGAATACATAACGTTAGAAGCGTGAAAGAAGAACCGACCAGGCGTCCTACAGTACTGATCGGTCATTCGATCGGAGTGTAGGCGAAGGTTCGCGGGGTACACCCCCCCCCGTAAGTTGGTCGGCTGAGCACGATGGTGATATGGTTCAGGACACTTCGGTGTTAGAATTTGAACTCGACTCCACCACAATGGTGCGCGTGCCTGGATCATTTGGTGACCGTGGATATCACCGCGATTTCTTGAAAATATGGATTTTACCAGTTTTAATATGGATTCACTCTGGAGAGGATACAAGGAGCGCTTATCGCCTTGTGACCTTGTCGTTGAAAATGAAAGCCATCTTTGATCTGGCCAGGTGGAGGAAGGTCGAAATTAATAAGATTTTCCCTCCCCATAAGGCTCCAACTGGAGCCAATCGGTACTATAGCAAGTTTCGCTATAGTCCCGGAAAGGATCAGGACTTTGTTCCTGATCCTATGCATTTCGATGCCAAATTGCATAAAAAGTGAAAAATACTGTGGGGGATAATTATCCTGATCCGCCCGAATTATTGATGAAAAAAACTAAGCAGAGGCTCACGATGCTCTCAGATGATGACGACTTTGAAGAAAAGTCGTCGATTTGTGATGGTGTTGTTGATGAAAAAGATCTGACCAAGATTTATTACGTCTACGAATTAAAGAAATTTATTCGCGAAGATGAGGTCACGCTAGTCGTCAACCCCCTAATCCCCGGTCATTTTATTTTCATGGCCCTACAACTGAACCGATTGCCTCGGATCGACCGCTGGAGCTGGTGAAGAATTTCCTAGCGATGTTGGCTGAGGTCGGTATGAAGGTGCAGAACGTTGATGGTGTCAGAAAATTGTTCTAGGTTGACAAATGTAAGCTAAAGATAGCGATGTCGACCTTACATGACCATTTGGTGCCATTGTGGGGGCGGTGCGTCGACCAACTCCCACAATTGCGTTGGAAGCCCCGAAACTCGCTGCATCACTTGGAGAACGCTCACTTTCGGATAACATCTCGCTTTACGGGTCGCCACCTTTATCTAAGGACTCCTCGGAGTTGGAGGTTGGTGAGGAGCGGATGACTATGGGCATCAACAACAGCCGCACGGAACATAAAAAGTACGTCCGGCAGCGTTGGGCGGCATGCCAGTCGGGAGCCCACAGGCGCCCACAGGTATCAAATCCTCCCAAAATGTACCCAGTCATCTTTCCCGCAGCTCATGACAGCATGCAGGCAATGTTTGATGCCATGATGGGACGTTTCATGGAAGATCAGCGCCGATCATCTCAACGCCCTCCTTCCCAATGCCGACCGGTCGCGACAAAGCGATAGAAATTGCACGGACGTCGATATGGAGTCGCTCACATCAGCGGAAAAGTTGGTTGAAGGTGAAGGAGTGGTTTACAAGGCGAATCGCAAGTCGCTGTCGTCCAGCCCTCGCCGATCGACAAGTAACAGCGATTTCGACATGGAGTCGACTGGCGATATTGACCATGACTATGGTGGGACGGGCATAGGCAGGGCTAGAAAGGCCAACTTAGCCTCAACTACGACTTTTGAATTTAGTTCGGCGGCGATACCTAGGATTAGTATGGCTGCAACCGCGGAATGAAAGGATTTTACGGGGAAAGATGCTGATGAAGAGCAAGCTCGATCGTGGTTAAGCCGAACAAAGACTACCTTCCTCCGTTATCTGACACCGAAAAAATAACGGTGCATGATCTTCCGAGATTTGATGAAGGGACTGGCTGCGAAGTGGATTCAACGACTAAGTCGTGATTTCTGGTCTGATTGGGACCTATTATGTCTGAATTTTGAAAGACACTATTGCCACTCCGGCTTTTCTACCACCATAAAATACCAGCACATGAGGAAAAGGGGAGATGAAACGCCGATTAAATACCTTCATCGTCTTAATGTGACCGCGATGCGTGCAGGAATCCTGATCAAGGAGACCGTTCCGCCGACCGGCGCTCCCAGGGAACATGTTGGTAAAGTTAATTAAAATAATTTTCCCAGGGAACATTTGGGTACTTCATCAGAACTCTTAATAATCACGAGCTAGCCGATCAGCTTACATTGCTGTGCCAAGGATGTAGGGTAAATGGAGTAGACATTGCGTATGTTGCGTCACTCCCGCAGCATGAGAGCGAAGATTGCTGTTGGGTCAAGTCATTTCGATCAAAGACTCAATCATATCCAGTGAAGAGGCCCAAGGCCAGGTCGGCCCAAGCAATTAAAGCGATAGTGACCGATGATAGAACCCGATTAGAAGAGGAGAGTAATGTTCGATCCAGGCTGGAGTCGGACGGGGAGCAATACCGACATGTTTTCGTAACGGAGTCTGCGCCGAGAAACTGACCGGTGTCAAGCTACGCCGAACAGAAGTGGAAACAAGTCGGAACCAGATCGCCGGCGGAAGGAATGTACACATTACGGATAGACTAAACCTGATGAATCGAGGCTGCTTGAAGATAATGACCTGTAAAAAGTTTGAAAGACACGGCCACCCTACCGATCACGGTTTGTTTGTATGCAAGGCGTGTGGGGAAATCCACGAAGCTAGACAGTGCAATATGGAGGAGTTTTCCAACAAGATGAACAAGTGGTATGTGCCGTACAAGCATGCAGGGATGTTGCCGCCGGATGTGGAAAAGATCTTAAACTAGGTCGCTCGCCAGGGTTGAATCTGGGTCGAGCCGAGCGATCTACGTTCAGCATCTATGCATACGTCGGAAAGGACGACAACTCGACAGCAAAAAGGACAGGCAACGGGAGTCATCCGATTTACAGTCTTACGACTGATGAATATTCCCGATCGAAGGTCGCTATGCAGTTGGACCTGCTGCCTGGTAAATCACGTGGATATTGGAAATATCACGCTCCGGAAAAATGGTTTAAACAAGCGAGGATTGAGGAAAGATCAACAATGAAAAAGCGACGATGTTTTTTACTTCTGAGCAGAAGTTTAAATTACTTATTCCGCCTTTGCTCGTAAGGTCAGATGTCAAATATACGACACACGGAGGCAAGAATGCGTCGAAATTGGAGATGATTCCTGTATGACAGAAGGGAGGACGTGTGTTAAAATTACCTTATCGGGTTCATTGGTATATTTCTTTAGCGCCTGGGTGGGTAAGTTGGCTGGACTAGATGCGCTCCTTGGTATGTACTTTATGGTACCGGCAGGTAAGCGTCTCGATTTTCTCATGGAGTACTCACGCTTCCGGATGAAGTCCAGATCCAACTGGCTGGTCGACGTTCCTTATACAGATCGCATACTGATATAGTAAGGTGGAACCAGGATATTACTATTACTGTGGGCCGATCGGCGGATAAGCTAGTGGAAAAAGGCTACGGATCGAGGTAGTTATGGATAACTAAGGGCGAACGGTGGGTATCGATTTTGTGAAAAGTGGAGGCCAATCCGATTACGTACGGATTACAAAAATCGGTGAAAACCACTGACGTTAGATAACACAATACGATCGTTGGTATGGGGATGGCCGAAGGAAAAGTTTTGAGGAAGATGGGATTTGATTCGATCGGATCGAGAAGATATGTTGAGTGGCAAAACTTGGAAAACCTATCTACCACCGATTTGGTCAACGATCATGAACCGTTGGAAGAAGATCCCTCACCTTTAATGGAATGCCAGATTACGTAACACCCAAGAAGATGGTGATTAAGAAAGACCCCACAATTACCTGATACAGTGGACTCGCAAGCAGATGGGCCGAAGGTCGTCAACACAGTTGCGTTACAAGATCAGGTGACAGTGGAACTGGTGAAAGATGGGGACGATCGTAATATTGTCGAAGCCTAATGTAATGGCGCTTCTACTCAAATCGCAGAAGGACAGGTCGCCGATAGAGAACAGCAGCATACCCATTCGACAGGGGCGGATTGAGTGCGGTTACCCCAGAAGATGGCCAGGTATGTATACACGAGGGCAGAACGTTAAAGGATTTGAGAGTCACATGGAGGTTCTACTCGAAGTATCAACCAGTCCACCTGAAGTCACTCTGGACGACCTGCAAGTAGGCGATTGGGATGTCAACACCCCTGAACAGATTGATCATATCAAGAGAATAATTTGGAAGAAAAGACATTTGCTGATCGGAAGGGTAATGCATAACCCCCCGCCGCTCATGGGGCGATTTGTGATATCGAGGTGGGTAATGTCATGACGATCGCCGTGCGTCGCTTCGCCATTGAGAATGAGTTTGGTCAAGGACGCGACGACGTCGTGACTGTACTCGGTGAGCACGTGCGCTTCGTTGTCGAGCTCCATGGCCGTGAGCGCGAGCAGTTGCACGTTGAAACACGAGAGTCCCGTCGTCGCGGGATCGTCTTGAAACCACGAGCCCTACCAAGTCAACGTGTGGCGCCGCAGTATCAGGAGAAGTTATCTGATCTTATCAAATGATTGTTAGCTACGAAGATCATCAAGCCGTCGACATCGCCGTGTGCCTCACCAATCGTCATCGTAATAAAGAAGAACGGCGTGGACATCCGGATATGTATTTAATACCGACTAGTGAACCGATTGACTAAACTTATGGTGTATCCAATGCCGCTGATAAATTATATGCTTGAGGATTTGGATAATAATTTATGGTATTGTTCGTTGGGTATGGCTAGCGTATTTTGGGTAGTATCGATGACCGATCGAGCTCGTGAAATATCTGCGTTTTTTACGCCGTTTTATCTTTTCTAGTGAAACCGGATGCCATTTGGTCTAAAGAACGCGCCTCAGATTTATCAGAGGCTGATTTATAATGCTTTGTACGGAGATTTCAAGATAATTGCCCATCGGCATCCTACTGAGAGGCATGATGTGTTTACAGCTGGAGAACTCGATCAGGAGAAGAAACCATCCGTGCTAGGGAGGCGGTCATATATTGATGACATTCTGATCACAGCATCATCGTGGAGTGATCTTTGCGAGAATGTGGAACGTTTGTTGGAAACATGTGATCGCTGGAATTTATCGATCAGTGCAGTGAAAAGGTTTTGGATCATGCCTAAAGTTGCATATTTGGGAGATAATGTGTGTCTCGATGGGTTGGAAGCTAATCCTAAAGATTTGGGAGCACTCAGTAACCTCCCGTTTCCCCTCTCGTTGAAGTCTATGCAGTATTTATTAGGAAGTCTAAACTATTATAGTCGCTTCATTGAAGATTTGCAATCTACTCGGCTGTATTGTATGAACTCTGGGATATTGACTATCACATGTTACGGGAAAATGATCAGGCAGCTTTACTGCAGGGCAACGACTCAGCCCGACCCTCAGATCTATCCCACAAGCAGACGGAAGACCATATGAAACTTGCAAAGGTCGCTTTCGGTATGTTAAATGATAAGATGGCTACAACATCAATCCTCAAGCATTTCGATTCGAAAAAAACGCCGATCGTCATGGTATATGCTAGTAGGTGGGCCATTTCTGCCGCACTAGTACAAGAGCACGATGGGTTATACCATCCGGTCACATTCACGAGCCGAACGTTGAAGCCAAACGAAGTTAATTATGGAATTGTGGAAGATGAAGTTTTGGCTTTATTAGAAATCCTAGATGTTTGCAATAACATTTGGTCAGTCGATTGGTGAAGTACTTTTGAAACGATAGAAACTGTCATGACTATTATCAGCTAACGGGATGGATGGTCGGCTCGGAAGATGGTCCGCGCTCCTGTCGTAATGGTCTCTGGGGGTAAAGTGTACTAAGGGAGAGGAGGAGAGCTTAGGCTCATAGGCTTCCAGTATCACTCCTCGATCGGAAGTCGACGAGGCCTTGATAGCGATCGCTCCGCGTAAGCAGCCCCGGCAATCGATCTCGCTACCGCCGCTGATCGTCGATCGGAACGAAGATCTCATAGTATTGAATTTCGATGCGTCGTCGAATGTGAAGAAGAGAGTCGGATCCTATAGCGGTATATATGGAAGTTACCCGAATGGACTATATTAGTTGCCGCTGCTGACTTCACGCCAGATATCACGGTAGACGAAGCAGAATACCGTTGGCTTCTCTTATTTCTCGATCTGCTGACATCACAAAGAAATGGGTAGATCATCCTATGTGGTGACTCCAACCTTGTGATAAGAGAGATCCCTGGAGAGATCAACTGTAAGGCGCCTCGTCTAAAAATGCTTAACGATCGGGTGACGAAGGCACTGAAGGATCATCCTAATCACGAACTACTCCATGTGAAACGGGATTGGAATCGAAGTGCTGATCATCTTGCGACCTAAGCCATGCGTGATCAGATCGGGATAATGATCACCGATGAGGACATTTTGCACAAATTAATTGAAATAAACATGCTACCGGAACTGATCAAGACTAAAGGAAGTTCCGATCGGGTACACAAAATGGCCGTAACCAGATCGCAGACCCGAAAAGCTTGACGATCGTTCCATAAAGAAAGTCTAAGTGAAGATATCGTGCAACAACTGGAGGCGGAACGAATTCTCAAGGCCCAAGATGAAGAAGAATGGATTGTTAACTTAAAGGCCTACGTACGTGGAGAGTTGTCCATGCTGACGAACGATCCGCAAACTTATTTGCGAAGGTCGCCAAGGATTACAATGTGGATGATAACGGACTGTTGTACTACTGTCGCGATAACGATAGAGATAACGCCGAGAGGGATCGACTGGCGAAATTAGTAATTCCTGGGACGCTACAGCCGAATGTCCTCCATCACTATCATGTGAGTCTAGAAGGGGGACATCAAGGAATTGGCAGAACGTACCAAAAGATCAGGACGCATTTTCACTGGAGAGGGCTCTTCCGAAGCGTGCAGAGATATGTGGGTGGTTGTAGGGATTGAGAAACTGGAAAGGGACGACCGGTTATTAAGGTTCAATCGCCCGGAAATATCGAAGCTACATACCCTTTCTAAGTAATAGCAATGGACCATATACCATCACTTCCGCGATCGGCGCAGGGCAATACCGAATTTGTGATCTAGATTGACTTGTTCACGGGGTTTGTAATTGCGAAAGTCAGCGCCTCCCGTTCCACAGAGCAGATATACCAAAGCTATGAACAATGTGTGTTCAGAAATTTGGTTCCAGTGAAGTTATCAGACACGATCGTGAACCCGGTTTTATGGCCAAAGTCTTCCGATCGTTTAACAACATGCAAGTCCAGACAAAGCGCGGCGATGGTATATCGTCCGCAACCAAATGGATTGGCTGAACGCATGGTGCAATCGATAACAAGGAATATTAAGATGTATGTGGTCGATACGGATCAGCGCAAGTGGGACGAGTATGCCGAGAGATTAGTGTTCGCGCTAAATTTTTCTATCGACCTAGTCAGAGGGGTAAACGCCTTTCTATATAGCGTATGAATGGGATCCACGATCGACACTCGAAGCAGCAGTACCGATTGGATGTACAAGTCCCGTGATCAAGACGTCCGTCGCTGGCGCATGAAAGTCCAGAAACATTACCAACACGCGAAAGAAGTGGTTAATGAAAGTTACGTCAAGCGACACAAGGACAAGCCGAACGGAACAAGGAACATGTCTGCCCTTATGGTATTGAGTTAGGGGCGAAAGTATGGCTATACCTCGATCGGGTCAAAGGAGGAAATTAGCTAACATGTGAACGGTCCTTTCCGTATAGAAGAGCTGATCGGTGAACATGCTGACGCCTGATCACGACCGGTACGTATTAAAAAGTTTCCGATTATTCATGTCTCCAAGTTAAAGCTGGTAAGAGAGTCCCCAGATCGGCCCAAAACGCCCTCCTTGTTGGACAAATCGTCCAGATTCGATTTTGACGAAGCTCTATTGAACGAAGACAGTTGGGAAAGACCACTGGATAGCGATGAGTACGAAGTGGAGAAAGCACTGGATGTTAGATCGGTCAAGAGAACGCGTTTTGGTCACACTCATCGAGAATATCTGATCCGTTGGAAAGATCACGAAGAAACAACTTGGATCGACGAACTTTATCCAAATTGTGGTGCACTTCTAAGATAATTCGAGCGAAATCGAGTCAGTCAGAATCGTTTCGGAATGATACAAACTCACGAAATTGAAGATCAAGATTCACAGTAACATCGAACCGCATGGATTAATGCCGGTCGGTGTGGAATTTGTGATGTTTATATTATGATTACAATTCCAAGTATTCAACGATCATTGATGAACTGGAGTAATATATCGATGGCAGTGGAATGACTTAAGGATATGTTTCGATGGCAATTGTAACGATTCTCAAGGTGTGGGTATAGATTGGAGGTGATGAGGCTGGACCGTGACTAATGTGGAAAAAGGTTTACAAAATCAGATGGGAGAGTCGGGTGAACTGAAAATGAGATTGATTATGGATGAAATATACGAAAGGTTACCCGATATGCTCCTACGATGTCAAAGTTCACGTTCTCCCCATAGGCGACTGATAATCATGGCTGGATGATCTGCAATCTTGTGACGAAACCGGTTACGCCAAGGTTGCTCCTGGTCAAGCTGAGTCAGGGCGTCCTGAAAGTTGTCGATCACCCTTTCGCAGTGACAGCCGGGATACCAAGCTCTGTCTTCAGTCAATTCCCCTGATTTCTCCACGCTACTCTTGGTCATATGGAGGACGATCGAGTACAGAAAAATATCGATGTCACACTCACGGGTTTGCATGCCCTCTAGTATAAACTGGCATATAGACAGCCAGGCTTCACCCGCCCGGCTCCGACGTTGCTTGCGTTTTTTCTGGAAGGTAGTCAGTTCTTGATCACGTTTCGCTCGACCGGTGGGGAGCACGAAATAATGCAAAGACTCCCAGATTGCTTGACCATGGATATCGAAAAATTGTCTAAGCCGATCCAAAAACAAGTTGATCCAAGGAGTCGACGCAAACATGTTGTCCAAATCGGAGCAAAGTGGGAGCTTCCATGGATTGGCCTCGTACAGACCGACGATATGTGTCCCCGTGACAAGATTGGGCCGCCACTCAGGTGGGTCGGGATGACTTACTGCTGGAGGGTAAGACCATAAATCTGGGCGTGACAAAGTCCGGGCCAGCAGTTGCTTGGTCGGAACTGAACGACTCAGGAGATCAATCTGCGCCGGCGACCAATGGTGGAGACATCTAGATTTTGAGCGGGGAGAGGCTCACCAACCTTCATGGTACAAACCAGAAGTGCCAGGTTGGAGAGAGGGTCCGGACATCTTACCGGCTAGTGCTGATGCTCCCTCAACACGGTTGTCCTGCACGTTCGTCACTTGATCGGCTTCTGACGTTGAATTCTTGATATCTGGAGCGGAAAGACGACGTTGGGTGGATGAGACTGAGGAAGAGCAAACAGTAGCTCATCGGAAGCCATCGACCCACCCTCTGAACCCCAGAAGAGATCTGCGGACGCTTGAACCGGATAGTTTGGGGAGTCTGGGGCGCATAGTTTTCGTTGATTTTATCGTCGCAATTTGACCCGCCGTCGTGTTTGGAGTCTTCGTCTGTGTCTTGTCTTTCTTTCGCGGCGCTGCCGGTTTCTCTTCATAGTCCGGGTCGCTTGCTACATCCCGCGCCCTGTCGCCCTTCGCCGTGGCCTCACGCATCCGATTGAATTTACGATTTTTGGGTTGGAATTTCAGCCAATGATTGGCACGATGATCCACCCGGGATCGATTTAGAGGCGTAACCGGTGGAATCCAGGCAAAGGTCAGAGAGGACACCCGAAGCCGATCCGCAGGGATTGGAGCAAGCAATTGGTGGATGGGATAACAGGCCAGTCAACTCATGACGGCACTGATGTATCGCTACCCAACGACGATTCGACTCCTGAGTCCAAATGTCCAATCGGCCTTGAAAAAAGTCGACTCTTTCAGCGTAACTTCGTGCCAAAAGTTGCAAGTGATATGCCGCTCCAAGTCGCGCTGCTGCGAGTGAAGAAAAGACCGGTCGGACGTATTTTCCGACCTCTGTCGGGTGATCAGCGCGAGCTGTTCCTGCAGATGAGATTTGCAGACCTCTAATCGCTCCAAATCGTTACGAGCACTGATCAGTCCATCCAATATCGGTCGGAGTTGGACGAAATGGTCATGCATCTGGCGATCGGTGGCAAGCAGCGCGTTTAACGCTTGGCTGATACCGATAGGCAGTGGATCTACATATGGGAACAGTGAGAACAGATTCAAGGTGAAGTTAATAGACGATTGACACACCTTTTTTAGCTTGTTGTGAAACCAAAGCCTGGAGATGTTCATTTTCGACAGTCAAGACCTTACGATCAGCCTTCACTTGAGCGATCAGTTTGAATAGCCAATCCACACATCCTGGCCCAACAGCAGAAGTGTGGCATCAACTGTGGTCTAATTTTGACGTTCGGCCTTCAATTCCTGTTGGACCATATCGCTTGCCTTCCGAAGCCGATCGATCTCGACTTGGTACCCGTCTTGTTCAACGACAATTCGAATATCGCAGGAGTCATCAGATCGGTCCGATCGGCAAGGGAGAGGAGTATGCGGAGAATGGGAGCACCGATCGCCTACAAAGATAAGTGTTAATGAAGTAAATGGAGTAATCGGAGATCGAGCGGAAGTACCTGGCGGAATAGACCCTGATCAGAGCATGGATAATTGGAACTGTTGGTGAGATCGGGCCGCTACCGTTGCGCGGCTGCGACCAGACTCAGGGGCGGCTGTGGCGAAGCGAAGGCGGAATTTTGGTCACCTTCTGTCAACGGCGTGCCGATCAGCTGGTCAGCGATCGGATTGGTGGAAACAAGGGGGGCTTTTAAGCCTATCATGTGCAAGGAGTGTCAAGCACACGGATTTTGGTAAGTCACATGGCATTGCGTGTATTTTACATATTTTAGTATTTGGTACATATTGGGACCGTAAGGTTAGTGGAAAAGAAGTAAATTGGTCTTGGATTGGAAAAGTGGCTAAGAGGTCCTAAGAGACTTTCTAAAAGTTTGGTTTTCTAAGTCGCCTTCGCACGTCGCGGAGCGTTTGGGGGCAGAGGGTCGAGTAATCCCCTCCTGCCCATTATACCCGGCCGGGGCGCGTCGCAGACGCATTTGGCCCGCCGGAAGTCCTTCGACAGGAGTGTCCATTGGCTGACTTCTCACAAGTTTAAGTCACGTACGTTTGGAACGTACTAACAAGTGGATTGGTCTTTACGCGGAGATATCGTTTGTGGAATTAACGAGCATATTGGATCTTTACGTGGACATATTGGTTTACTATAACATTGGTTGGAGTTTAGACCGGTTTTGGTCTTCTCTCATATTGGTCAGGGGCTAGACCAGTTGAGTGGTCTACCCTCTATTATCTCGTATTGGTTGGGTCTAGATCGATTGGACGGTCGACCCATTGGACTATACATATTTCAAGTGTAACCGGTCTACAAGTACCCAGGGTGAAGAGTTCCGCCCAGGGTACACCCCCCCCAGTACGGTCTGCATACTATCAGACCCAAGTCAACCAGCGACACGATCCACCGAGTGTTGAACTAGCCCATTCCATCGGGTACACAAGGTGAGATGGCAACGCAAGATCAATCGGACCAGGCGTCTTCTGTTGATGATCGGTCGTCTGCTAGCAGCGGACGATCAGATCGGATCGCAAGCGAAGGTCCGCGGGGTACCCCCCCCCCCCCG
>CM047582.1:5630237-5661430 GCA_026184515.1 Peronosclerospora sorghi
CCCCCCCCCCCCCCGTAAGTTGGAATGCTGGGCACGACGATGGTCAGGTTCTCGACACAACTGTGTTCGATTTTGAACTTGACTCCACCACACCTCCACCCAAATCGAATATCAACGCATTGTGCTCGCCGACCTTCTTGTCCAGCCCATACGCAATGGCCGCCGCCGTCGGCTCATTGATAATGCGCTGCACATTCAACCCCGCAATCACGCCCGCATCTTTCGTCGCCTGACGCTTCGAATCATTGAAATACGCCAGCACCGTCACGACGGCATTCTTCACTTGCTTGTCAATGAGCGCTTAGGCAATATCGCGCATCTTGGTTAACACCATGGACGAAATTTATTCCGGTTTAAACGTCTTCGTCTTGCCTTTATGCTACACCACGACTTGGGGCTTGTTCTTGGGCCCACTCACCACTTTAAATGACCAGTTCTTGATATCAGCTTGCACTTCCGGGTCCGTAAACATGCGGCCAATCAATCTCTTCGCGTCAAACACCGTATTCGCGGCATTCATCGCCACTTGATCTTGGCCGCGCCCCCAATCAGCCGCTCCGTGTCGGTAAAAGCCACATACGACGGCGTCGTGCGGTTGCCTTTGTCATTGGCAATAATTCCACACGATCATTCTGCAACAACCGACGCACGAGTACGTCGTACCCAGATCAATCTCCACGCTTTGTCCCGTTACAGCTTCCGTCATGCCCACTCGAGAGCTGTTGGATCTTCTTGTCAAATCCGCAATGCCACAACAGTGCGCGAGGAGCGACATGACAATATAGACATGCATGGGACTGTTATGTAAAACTGGCTCGTCAGGAAGGCTGGTCCGTTTACTTTCGCGGACACACGCCGACGTTAGTTAGGGCTCTGCCAAATATGGGGGTGCAATTTGCAGCTTATGACTTTTTCAAGAGCTTTATTGAAGGTTAGAGACAATGAGCCGTCTGTCTACATATTTTTGTGCATACTCTTAGAGAAACATGTATCGATTCGTTTATCGCGTTTCTAACTTACATCATCAACTACTGTTGAAAGTATTCATAATAGGGGGGGTCAGACATAAGAAAAAAGTGTTTATTTCGTGGAATAAACACTCGCGATATGAACGTTTATTTCACACGATATACACACTTTGAAATGAGCAGCTCTCGAGCAGCTCATATCCGAAATAAACGTTTATTTCGTTTTGAAAAAAACCCTTTGGTGAACGGGCCCAATCAGGCCACATGAACGGACCTATTTCTGGGTCATAAGAAGGTGTAGCGACGTAAGTGCAAACGGACTACCGTTCCTTACGTCCCTACACTCTCCTTCCTTGCACAAATAGCGCTCTCTCGTACATACACATCTACCTTCTTGCCTTAACCTCTCAGTACTTACTTCCAATCACGGTGCTTTGCGTAGTTGAGGTGAAATAAACACTTTTTGAAGTGAAATAAACGGGTCACTCAGATCGGGAAGGGGTGTATATCGAATTTGATGTAAACATGATATTTGATTGATATTAACGTTTATTTCCTTTGGGATAAACTTGAGGGAATTGCTATTGCCACCCCACTGCCACCCTTGGTTACGTTTTGTTTACCCTTGGTTGTAACTGCACTTGAACATGCAACAAAGAGGGCGCGATTGTGTGGTGAGTGCGGGGCACCTACCCACGACAAGCGGACCTGTCCTCTGGAGCTTCTCCGTGGAAAGAGTGGCAGTGTCATTAGCCGTCTCAACGGCTTTCTCGTCACACTCAAGGGCTTGCCACGCTCGTATAACAAGGATTTGCAGGAGGACAAGACGGTGCTCTTCTATGTTGTGGACACAATTAAAGACTGCCTGCAAATAGTCACGGGCGTGCTGGCCACGATTACAGCCACGGTGACAAAATGCACAGCTTTCTTGTGACGGAGATGCTAGTCACGGACTTGGCCGAGTACTTGGTGCGCAAAGGCGTTCCTTTCCGTGAGACGCACACGTCGCTGGTGCTGCTGTGCGAATGGCCGAAGACAAGAATAAGGATTTTAGTGCATTGACGCTTGAAGAGCTGTCGACACTGCACCCCAAATTCGAACAAGATGTTCTAGACGTTTGGAACTTTGACTTCAGTGTTGAGCGCAAGGATGTTACCGGCGGCACCAGCAAGAGTGCTGTGCAGCAGCAGATTGACAACATCAAGCGTGGCTTTCCTAGATGCGATGCTCTCCACTACCTCAGTAGCGTGTAGATATCTATCGTCTTATGACCTCGTTGAGGACTAATCTTCACGTATTTTCAGGCTCTGCATGACTGACTTACTTGGCAGGTAACAGACCAGTTACACTCCATAACAACTGCATTATTCATTTCTTACGTGTAGACCATCTTCCCCTTATGAATGTAATAGTAGGTAGCCTTCGTTATGAACCTCAGTATCCCCTTCAAACACACAATCAATCATACATCCATCAGTTACACTCATTCATACTACGAATGGAACCAGCATATCCATCTACGCACGCTTTCTTGCGACGCAAAATAAAGTCAATCAGTGATCCAACGCGGCGGTTCGCGCGGCGAACGTTTTGCTCTTCACGTTTGCGCTTGCGCTTCTCCCATTTCTTTTCGTGGACTCGTTTGAGTGCCATGGTCTTGATTGCCATGGTCTTGAGTGCCCCGTCCTCGGCCATGATCATTTGCATACGTCCGAGCGAACGCACTGGATCCTGACCATCCTGCACTTGTATCCAAAGCGAGCGAAAACGAGGCGTCAATGTGGCAGCCTTGCGGATACCAAAGAGAGCAGGAGCGAGCGATGGTTACTGTGATAGTGAAACAGCGTGATATATCTTGGGGTGGCAGATGGGTAAATTGAAAATTCATTAGTAATAACCAAGTACACATAAACGTAACCAAGTGGCAGTGGGGTGGAAGATGGGGTGACAATAGCAAAAAATGGGGTGGCAATAGCAAAAACTGGGGTGGCAATAGCAATTCCCAAACTTTAAGTTTGACCCCCCTAATACCGATTTTTATTAAGGCCGTGTGTGATTAATACTTTTATTAGGCCCCGAATAGGGGCACAACCCACTTTTGCTAGGGGCACACTCCCCCTAGGGTTAGGGTTAGGGTTACACCTTCCCTTACACGTAAGAAAATGATGCGGCGGCTTTCCGTGAAATGTATCTCCACGGATGTAACTCTTTGACCAACCAAGCTGCTAGCGCGTTGATTAAGGTCTGCGGGAGCAGTGAGTTTAGATTCGCAAATCTTAAGAGATCTGGCTGATCATTCAGTGAAGCTAGTGGAGCTGTGCATAAGGTATATACACATGTATGAGTGCGTCTACGCTTCTGTAGCTAAAGCTTGTGTTCGGTATAGCAATTGCAATATGGTGCGAGTAAGTGACGTCGAAACCTTCACGAACGCACTTTGGGGATCGTTTCGCTCGTTAGATTTATCATCATGCCGCGGCATTTCTTCATTTCCGGTAAATTTAACGTCTGCTGTTGGATTGCATCTCGTTGTCTCTTTCTAAGCCTTTCTGTTGGCTTTGATAGGATTCTACAAGATTGCCTTACCTACAGGTGCTAATCCTTGACAATACAACAATCAACGATGATGGCTTAAGGGCGATAGCTCATGTCGCTCCATCGTTAAAGTATCTTCCACTCCAGGTACGTTCGCTGTAAAAAGAGACATGTACCAACAAGCGTTGTTCTGTAGGACTGCCGGGTGATCTCCGATGATGGTCTCGCCGCTATTGCATCTTTAAGCGATCCAGAAGGATGTTCCAATTTGGAGCTTGTTGATTTAATGGTTCGTGTGGCAAGAGGTAGTGATGTGGCCTTGCGTCTTTAAATTAGTGTTTCAACATCCTTAGGGTACAAAGGTCATAGATTCAAGCATTCGGGCTCTTGAAACTCAATGTCCGAGGCTTCGCTTGGTACGCGTTGATTCATATGGATCCGTTTCTAGAAAGATAAGGCAAAAGCACTACGAGCGTGCATTGCGCATGGGAAGTGGGGGAACCCGGGTTGCAAGTCGGAGCTACTTTTCGCAGAGAAGAAAAGAAGAGAAATGGTCAATCAGAAACGATCGACAGCGATTCCGACGAAGAATGTGAGGACTAACAAGATTAAGCTGACTATGCTATATAAGTGAGACGACAACCAGTACAAAATATTTACGATTCAGTCAGGGTCACTAAATCGACCAGATGACCGATGTGTTGGAAGAGTGTGTACCCATTTTGGAGTTTGCACTCTTCCGTATAGTGGAAGCCCATTGGCTGTTGCAGGTAAGCCATACATTTTTTCATATAAAAAGCAGTTACAGTTAGAGTTGCAGTAAGGACTGGATAGCGACTTAAGTAACTATACATAATATATTTCACTTTCCGTTTTGCATTATAAAGCACAGTGCCAGACTGAATCTTTACAAGGGCTACGACGCTACGCACACCGTTCGACACCTTCCGCTAATCCTCCCACACTGAAACTTGGCCAGGTGGGTAGTATTGATCGCGTTAAGTGTTTTCAACCTTTTTTGTGCTATTCTAACAGGTTATGAGCCCAAGTTGCGTCAAGTAACCCAGTGGGGTTTTCTTGGTCGTTTGGAGCACTTTGTATTACGTTTTTCTTATTGTTACGTTCCGTGGAGCTTGTGGAAAGACCTCTGTTGAAGGAGAAGTTAGTGCCGGACGTGATTGAAGGTTTTTAAATAAGTTTGAGATGATTGATTTTGATGTAGATGATATGCCCTCTCCGGAGCAATTCCGAGAGCTATTGAACAATTGGTGTGAAGCGGCAAGAGCTGCGAATGATCCTGATGCAGGTCAAGCTAGGCCCGAACCAGCGAGGAGGTCGCCCGAGCGCAAGAGAGAAGCGCCGGTGCGTATACCGGAAAGTAACTTCCGTGAAAGTTTGAGAAATTACCGTCCGTTCGGCCAGCAGATGGAACTGGATGATCTGGCCGAGGACGAAGGGGTGGAAGCTAACGCGAAGCCACGCCCGGGAGAGCATGATGCACCACGTGGGGCGCCCGCTGCGGCGCAAGGTGCAGACGGTGACGAAGTGCCCGCCGCGCAGCCAAGTGTACCCGTGCAATACGCCGGGTACAAGATACCGAAAATAAGCATCGACAAGTTTTCGGGACGCGAGTTATATCCCGGTCTCGGTGCCGGGTATCGCCAGTGGGCGTACCTGTTCATGGAAGCCATTGAGATCGCAGATATGACCTCTGGCTTCCAGTGGAGTGAACGATTGAAGGTGAACAAGTTCGGCGAGCATTTGGAGGGCACCGCCACCGAATATTACCGCACAAATGTTGCGTGGTGGTCGCGGGTGCGGCCGAACCGACGTTGATCCACGTCATGGATCAGATGTGGTTGGGATTTAGGACGACGATATCCCACCACCAAGCCGCTGCGAGATTTGCAAGTGAAAAGGATCCACAACGCAGCTGGACGGAGCAATATTTATACCTAGTAGCTCTGGCTCGCGCAAGCGGGTCGAGTGAAAAGTTAATAGATGAAAATATCGTCAAATATGCCGCGCCGCGACTCAAGATAATGTTGATGGCTAGGTACGACCCGATATGGAGGATTACCTAAACCATGCGCAAGAGTTAATCGCATGGGCGAAGGAGCTCGAAGACGACATGGTAAATTCGAAGCCCGCCCCTAAGTTGCACGTGCATGCAGCAACACCTGGTCAGGGGCGGCGCGTGTGCTACGGCTGTGGTGGCGAGGGACACATACAGAGGTATTTCCCCGAAAAGCGCCGAAAAAGTAGAGGTGAACGCACCCAAAGGCAGAGACGTGGTGGAAATGAAGGGTCGTCAAAGCGTTTCGTGCTTTCGACCATGGATGGTATTCTAAATGCGTGTGGAAATGGAAGCGCAAATGAAGATATCTGGATTATCGATAGTGGGGCTAGTAGACACTTGGTGTCGAACGCCAGTTTGTTGGAAGACGCTAGTGTCGTAAAGCGGACTTTTTATTAGGCTAAAATAGGGCCTAATGTTGGACATTTTATTAGACCCATAGAGGGCCTAATATTATGACTAATATTAGGACCTAAATTAGGGGTCTGATAGTGGACGCAGATAGTGGATACAGTAGTACATAATTAGGTACCGTCATGTGTACCACGGTGGGTACAGTAGTACGTACCACCGTGGTGTACATAGACAGGATATAGAAGGGACACGGAAGATGTGCTGATTACTTACAGGTACGCGGCGGACACCAGCGAACAAACAAGGAACAAGCGGAAAAATCAGGTCGACTGATGGACGGAAGGCGTTTCGAATGGACGATGCGGATTGGTTGAAAGTATGAACAGGGTAGATCTAAGGGTTTAATTTCTAATACAGTTCTCCTTTTGCGTACGATCGCGCTGATCGTTTTTTTTGGGAAGGCACCTTTGCGCCCCCACCTTATTGAAACCTCTACGTCCCGGGCGGGAGCACTAGGTGCGTTTTTGGCCCACCGGTTGGCGTAGAGTGTGAGAACTCACCCCGCAACTTCGCCCGCAGTTTCTGCGGTTCTTCGTTTAAGGTTTTTGGTTTTGGGAACGTGATCGAGCAGTGCTCTCACCTCTTCCCCGTGAAATTAACGTTTGTCCCCTAGAGTTCGGCTGCTTTAAGCGCCCCACGAGAACTCTAGGTGGATTTTAATATAAATACCTTTTCCTCATATAGTATAGGCTAGGAGCGCATTGATTTGGGCATTCCTTAGCTGTTTGACGGCTTAGAGGCTCCGCGATCAGGCAGTGAAGACTTCCGCTGCCTGATCAAGTACCCCCCCTACCGATCAACACCTGATCGACACTTTTTGCGAATCGTGATCGTGATCGCTGATCACAAATCGCGCCAACTGCTACTTGAACAACTTCCGGTGCTTGATCAATTCTGATCAAGGTATATTACGACTGGGCCGCAGTTTTTAGCCCCTGATCGAGCCTTTCAGTACCAGATCGCACTTGCGATCAAGACACCTGATCGCATCTGCGATCAAGACAGAATATTGTTGATCGACGGTTATTAACGTCATCCAAAACCTGATCAAGCCTGATTACCACTGATCTACATCGTTTCAGCGCCTGATCGCGTCGGACTGCCGCCTGATCACACTTTCGATCAAGACGGAATATTGCTGATCGTCGGTTATTAGCATCGGCCCAAACTTGATCAAGCCTGATCGCGGCTAATTGACGTGGTTTAATCACCTGATCGCACGTGATCACGCCTGATCGCATCGGTTGTATCGTCACAAGTTAGTTAATTCAATCTTGCAACAAGAATCCGCTGTGCGCTGTCCCCGCCACCTGAGGAGCGACCCACGCCTAGCCGTCGGGTACACAAGGTGAGAAAGAACACAAGCAGTCGAAGACATCCGGAGGACCCCCTTCGTTAGTCGGCAGTCTGGGCGCCGTGGTACCGCCTGATCAAGTCTCAAAAACTTCGATCAGCCGCTCCACCACAATGGTGCGCGTGCCCAGATCCTTGGGCGACGCGGGATATCACCGCGATTCTACGCAAGATAGCGCGGATGTGAAAGTGAAAACGGAAGCTGAAGCAGAGGTGAAAATAAATGTGGAAAAGGAGAGGTGGTTGTGACGACGGAAGGCAGTTCGCCGTCGTCATGCCTGAAGAAGAAAGGAAATGCCGATCATCAGGACTGGGGGAGGAATCCAGATGACGTAAAGGAGGAGAAGCCTCAACCACCTCCCGAGGCTCCTTCGGGAGCCCATGCGGATCATAACGCAAGTTATCATCCGCCAAAAATACGTGTATATAATGATCCAGATTGGGATCCGATGGAGAAGTATTACAAGACCGACCAACCGAAGATGTTGAAAAAAGCGCCTGGGTTGGAGAGCGACGAAAGCCGATCAAGTACGCCGCCAACGGAAGCCGATCTGGTAAAGACGTTTTACCAAAAGATTTACCGAGAGCACCTGGAAGATTACCTGATGAAGAACTCGATCATGATCCTGCTCGGGGTCACGATCAGCGGGAAGCTGAGTAGACCGGTCAACCAGCCAATCACGAAGGGGAAAGATAAGCTAACGATTGTGCTAAGGCTAATACGCCTGATCAAGCAGGCTGGTCTGATAACAGGCGCCTACGATGCCGAGGAAGTATTCGATCAGGACTCCAAAGATCTGGCAGAGGCCACCCAGCTGTTGTATTCCCTGTTGATACCCATCGTGGGCGAAGAAGACGATGAAGATTTCCCCAGTTCACCACCACAATCCCCGTTGAAATTTGAGGCAAGTCCGTCAATCAACGTAGCGGGACATTCGGGGTCATCGTGCTACGAATCTGCCCCTTCAGAGGGTGACGATCAGGGAATTGAGTCAAGTAGCGCTGGGAGTAAGCAGCCCAAGATAACCAGAATGGAAGTTTGCCAAAAGGACAACTCCAAATTGCCGGTTTTCAAGACGGAACCTCAGTCGATCAAGACAGTAAACGATCAAGGGCCACAGTGGCAGATGTGTTTTTGACAAAGCCATGAAGAAGTTTCTAGCTGAAGAGAGCAGTAAGTGGGCACCTGGAGTCGGTGGCGCCAAAATCCACCAGCCAAATCAAGGAAGAGCTGCGTCGATCAAGGATGTCGATATGGAGTCCGTACACGCGTTGCGTGGTCAGCAGTCGAAACCAGATAGGTCGACGACGGTAAAAGATGTGGATATGGAATCCGTGCACTCGTTTTACGATCAACGGTCTCAAATTGACTACATCGACCCTGATGAACCGATCACACTGCCACGGCGAGCCACAGTGGCATCCGCGTATACTGGGACACCTGATCAGCAGCCAATTGCCAGAATTCGGATGTCTGCGATCAGCGATTTGAAAGAATTTTCGGGAAAAGAAGGGGATGAAGATCAAGCGAGGAACCGGATCAGTCGTCTCAAGTCAGCATTTATGCGCGATCAAGCTTCTGATCCTGAAAAGTGTCTAATCCTGGGCGATTTACTGAAGGGACCATCGCGCAACTGACATCGACGGTTGAGTAGAACCACCCGATCAAGTTGTAAAAGTCTCGTGGATGAATTCGAAGTACAATACTGTGGAACTGGTCAATCGGTATCCCGCCAGTATTATTATATGAAGCAGCGATCAGACGAAAGTCCTATCGAATATTTGCACCGATTGAATGTGGCGGGACTGCGAGCTAAGTTACCGATCAGATATGGACCGCCCGAAAATCTGCGCGAGCATGTCCAACATTTTCTGGACACTCTGGCCTATCGCGAACTCGCCGATCAGCTGGCTCTCCTACGCTTGTATCGTGCTTCGGACTTGGAAGAAACGTTGAGGGCATACGCACGCAACAAGTGGTATCAGCCAACAGCGGCAGTAGGCACCAGCAGATTCCGCCAAAAATCCGGCGACGATCGAGCACCGGCCGCGACGCCAAAGCCTAGGGGCGTACGTGCGATCAAGGTAGCGTCTGGGAGCGAAGAATCAAGTGCTGATGATAGTGGAAGTGATGGCGATCAGCGCCGCTATATGATTGCTACTATGCGCGATCAACCAGGGGCGCACGATCAGCCTGGCGAGTCACGATCAGGCAAACGAAGCGACTCCAACGCAGTCGATCAAGGTGCGATAAAGAAGTGCAGTCATTGTGGATCGATCAGACACGACAACTTACGTTGCTGGAAGCGCCTGGCTTGCCTGAATTGTGGCAAGAAAGGACACCCCACCGATCAATGCCTGTACGTCTGCCGAGCATGCGGCGAGATTCACGATGCGGGGAAGTGCCCGACGGAAGAATTTTACAACCGCATCCGCCAGTGGTATAACCCTACCAAGCATGCAGGACTGTTGCCCAAGGAAGCCGAAGATTTGTTAAACTAGGACGCTCGCCAGGTTGGAATCTGGTACGAGACGAGCGTTCTAGTTTGTGTATTTTTGCATTTGTGGATAAGAAGAGGGCTGATCGAGTAGAAACAAGAGATAAGGAAAAACGCGATCAGCTTGATTTACCACGTTTGGCTAATTTCCATATTGATGAGTTTTCTCGATCACCTGTGATCATGGAAGTCGAATTACTTCCAGGCGAATCACGTGGATATTGGAAATATCACTCGCCAAAGAAATGGTTCAAGCAAGCCAAGGCTAGTGGAAAAATCAATAACGAGCGAGCTATGATATTATTTGATTCTGGTGCCGAAGTGTCGATCATCGACTCAACATTTGCTCGTAAGGTGGTTATTGGATTGACACGAGTCAAACACAAGAATGTGTCGGCGTTGGAGAAAGTGCATACCAAACAGAAGGACGTGCAAAAATCAAGATCATGCTAGCGGGCTCATTGGTTTATTATTTACAGGCATGGGTGGGCAAACTTGTTGGTCAAGATGCCATATTGGGTATGGATTTCATGATACCAGCTGGTGTTCGATTAGATATCGCTCATGGCGCACTAAGTTTACCTGACGAAGTGATCATTCCACTGGAGGGACGTAGACAGTTGTATGGGTCGAGCGGTAATTATATGAAGCTCGATCAGTATGAACAGATCCCAGTAGATGGATCAGCCGAAGTACGAATTTACTATCAGCGATCTCGCAAGTTGTGGATTACTCGTGGAAGAGATTGGGTCCCCACTATCGCTAGGGGCGCGGGCAATTTGAGGTATTTACGTGTTACGAACATCGTCGATCACCCCATCATTGTTCAAGAAGAGACTATTTTAGGTATTTGGATGAACAAAGATGATGTGCCCCGCCGCCCCGGATTTGTTTCGATCGGGTCCAACCGTTACAAAGAGTGGCAAAATCTGGCATATCAAGCCTCCACCGATCTGGTATCTGACGATCAAGAAAGTGTCGATCAGGGTGCAAGGAGTGCAAGAGCGGTGCGATCAGGGGCCGGAAGTGAAAGGTCCGACCCTCAATCATGGAGTTGAACAGCCTGTTGCAAGCGATACACCTACTCAAGATGCGTGTAATCACCCTGTCTCAGTTAGCCCCAGCGAATTCGACGTGACACCTATTGACGATCAGGTCTGTTATCACGAAGGTGGAGATTTGTGTGTGGAAGAATTGGAGAAGCAGCTTGCTACGTTACCCGAAGTGTCTGCAAGCACCGAAGAAGTAACCAAAGATGATTTTCTGGTCGGAGATCCCACAGTCAACACAGTGGAGGAGATAGATCAACTTCGCGAAATAATTTGGGCGAAAAAACATCTTTTGATCGGGAAGGGAAACGCGCTACCCCCCGCTGCACGAGGAGTTGTTTGTGATATCGATGTGGGTAATGCGCGCCCGATCGCCCAAAAGTGCCGGAAAGTGGCCCCACAATTTCGCGAGAAGTTGTCGTCCCTGATCAAGGGGTTGCTAGCAACTAATATCATTCAGCCGTCAACGTCACCCTGGGCATCGCCTATAGTGATCACCGTGAAAAAGAATGGGGTCGATATACGTCTATGCATCGATTATCGCGCGGTGAATCAACTCATGCGTTTGATGGTGTACCCAATGCCCCTGATCACCGATCTACTCGAAGATTTGGATAAAGCGTTGTGGTTTTGCTCTTTGGATATGGCGAGTGGTTTCTGGGTCGTGTCTATGACCGATCGAGCACGTCAAATTTCGGCGTTTGTCACTCCATTTGGATTGTTTGAGTGGAATAGGATGCCCTTTGGCCTCAAGAATGCTCCGCGAATTTATCAGCGTTTGATCGACAATGCACTATATGGATATCTTAGGGTCAAAGACGGTGCAGATGAATCAGCTGACGTATTTACAGCAGGAGAACCCGACCAAACGCCGGGCCCGTCTGTGCTGAAACTGCGATCATATATCGATGATATATTAACCCTGCACCTACTTGGTCCACCCTATGCGATAAGGTGCGGCACTTGCTGGAAAAGTGCGATCAATGGAATTTGTCGATCAGCGTGGCTAAATCGTACTGGGGGCGATGCGAAGTGCCCTATTTAGGACATCACGTCTCTTGCCGCGGGTTAGAAACAAATCCAAAGAACCTGGACGATCTGATCAATTTGCCTTTCCCTGGCACCTTACAGGCTATGCAATCGTTCTTGGGAAGCCTAAATTACTATCGTCGATTTATTGAAGATTTCTCAATTTATGCTGCCGTGCTTTACGAATTGAGGGAGATAGATTATCAAGAGTTGAAGAAACGATCACATAGTGAGGCGGAATCAAATCACGAGGATGATCGACTAATTAGAACAAAAGTGGCATTCAGCATGCTGAAGGCGAAGATTGCATCAGCTCCAACCCTGCGACACTTTGACCAGGACAAAACGCCGGTGATCGTGGTCTACACTAGCAAATGGGCAGTATCTGCCGATCTAGTACAAGAATACGATCAAGTGTATCATATCGTCGCATTCGCTAGCCGAACGTTGAAAAGCGGTGAGCTGAATTACAGCCCCGTCGAAAAGGAAGTTCTGGCGCTTTTACGAATTTTGGATGTTTATTTCACGATGCTGGTCGGAAAGACGATCACCGTTTTGTCACGTCTATCTACATTGAAGTGGTTACTAACATCCAATGGGTTGGACGGACGATTAGGTAGATGGGCTGCGATCCTATCACAGTGGGACCTCTAGGTCAAGAAATGCGTGCATGGAGAAGAGGATGTGCTAGGGGCGTTAGCCGCAAGCATCACCCCTCGCACCGAAATTGATGAAGCGTTGGTCGCGATCGCACCGAAAAAGCAACCGCGGCAGATGATCGAAGTACCACCTTCCACGGTTAAAAAAGGTGAAGAACTTTACGTGATCAGTTTTGATGGATCGGCAAGTGTCAAGCAACGTGTGGGTGCATTTGGTGCCATTGTGTGGAAGTTACCGGAATGGAAGATTATGATCGCGATCGCCGATCATGCACCGGATATTACGGTGAATGAAGCAGAATACCACGGGTTGCTTTTAAGTCTGGACTTGTTGGCACGATATCCCAAAGGAAGGGTGATCGTGTGTGGGGACTCTAATTTGGTGATCCGGCAAATGCGAGGAGAAATGGAGTGCAAAGCTCCGCGATTACAAGTGCTACAGCAGCGTCCATTTAACCTCCTACGCGAGTGGAGTGATCATGATTTGGTACATGTCAAGAGAGAGTGGAATAGGAGTGCAGATCACATTACCACCATGGCTATGCAGGGTGGAACAAGAGTTGAGATCGAAGATGAGAAACAGCTGGAAGGATTAGTTTATCTCAACCGTCTACCCGAAGTAATCACATGGAACGAAGATCAATCCGCCCCGCAAGTGCTAGTGACGACCCGATCACGTAACCACCGGCAACCACGACCGTCAACATGGACCGATGTACCAGTAGCCGGAATAAGAATGGAACGGGTGAAAAAGGCACAGGATGAAGAGAAATGGATCCACGATCTGCGGTGTTATCTGTACGGTGACGTTATCCAATTGAGCGCAGACGAGGTGAAGGAGTGTGCGAAAATTGCTGACAACTATGATGTTGACGAACAAGGATTACTGATTACTGTGGAAATGCGGCTAATAGGAAAACCGGGGATGATCAAGATGATCGCCGATCGTCAATTAAGCTGGTACTACCCGAGACCTTGCACGCAGATGTCCTCCACCACTATCACGTGAGTTTGGAAGGAGGAAACCAAGGCATAGGGCGTACATATCAGCGGATCAGACGGTATTTCCATTGGCGTGGTCTATTCCGAAGCGTACAAAGATTTGTCGGGCAATGCGAGGATTGCGAAACAGGGAAGGGCCAGCCTACGATCAAGGGCATGTCGCCGGGAAATATCGAGGCGACGTACCCATTCCAAGTGATATCTATGGATCATATCCCATCGCTGCCCCGATCAACGGATGGACATACGGAACTGCTGATTTGGACAGATTTGTTCACGGGCATGGTGATCGCGAAAGATGGAGCGTCCCGTACCGCGCAAGCAATCGCCGAAAATTATGAAGAATGCGTGTTCCGACGGTTTGTGGCTAGTGAGGTGATCAGGCATGATCGAGAACCTGGTTTTATGTCGGAAGTATTTCGCGCGTTCAACAAAATCGTGGGACAACGTCATAGTGCCACTATGGCATATCGACCACAGGCGAACGGCAAGGCGGAAAGGACGGTGCAGACGATTACGCGAGCGATCAAGATGTATGTGTCGGATATTGGACAAAAGGATTGGAGTTTTTATGCAGAACGCCTGTTATTCGCACTAAACTCAACCCCTGATCGCATCCGCGGGGAAACCCCATTCTATTTAGCGTATGTGTGGGACCCGCAATCGTCGTTGGAATCAACGTTACAACTGGGCGTGATTCGACGTAAAGATCGAGACGCTCGTCGGTGGAGATATAAGTTGCAAAAAGACTACCGATATGCCCGCGATCAAGTGAGCACTCGATTGCACCAAGCGATGGTTGATCGGGCTGAAAAACACAACGATCAGGTGACGCCGCACAAGATCGATGCTGGCTCAAAGGTCTGGTTGTACCTTGATCGGGTGAAAGAAGGGTTCGCGAAGAAACTGGCGCATATGTGGCATGGGCCCTTCCGAGTTGAGGAGGTGATCGGCGATCATGCAGCGAGATTGGTCACCGCCGGCACCGATTATCGTATGTTCCCAGTGGTACACCTGTCCAAGTTGAAATTAGTCAAGGAATTTCCTGATAGTCCTACTACTGTGCTAGCAGCTGGAATAGAAGATCGTTTTGACTTCGACGAAGCTTTGCTACCTGAAGATAGCTTGGAAAGGACGCTAGATCCCGATGAATTTGAAGTTGATCGTATTACCGATGTGCGATCGGGTCGAAAGACTAGATATGGAAGGACGTCACGAGAATATCAAGTGTACTGGAAGGGGTATTCCGAGCCGTCGTGGGTAGACGAGGCATATTTGAATTGTGATGCCTTGATCAAGGATTTCAAAAGGAAGATGGTGAACAGACATCGTTTCGACGTCATGCAAGTGGATGAAGAGTCCAACTAGCGCGCGATCGACGTACCGATCAGGAATCACGGTCAAAAAATCTCTGATCGCAGAAATGGTTGATGAAACTCAGATTAATGGAGGTCAAATGAACGGCTTGTAGTGGTGTGATTACGATGGATGTTGCGAGGTATGGTGATTGCATACGGAAGATGAGCCGACGGAATACCAATTTATATTATGCATTTAAGGACAAAGGACAACAGTGAAATGACATGATCGAAAGAATGTATTGATTGAAGAAACGTGATCGACCGACTATTCAGACCCATAGAACTTACGGCGAAGGCGAGGAATCTTACGACCAGGGTGATCTTCGGGGCAGGAACGATATTGAACCCGCCAAGGTTCAAGGTCGTCGACATCTTCCAGCGCTTCTTGTAGGCTCTGAGGTGGCGGGTCCGATAGAAACCCAGGGTACCACGCTCCATCATCGGCCGGGGCAAACTTCAGCGGGCGATTGCGGGCACAATGGGTGATCGAAGGGTCCAAGAAGATGTCGAGATCACATTTCCCGTCGATCATACCCCGCAAGATGAGCTCCACGATACGTTTCCAGGTCGCCCCAGCCCGGCTTCTGCGTTTGCGACGTTTGATGTAATAATCGCGGAAGAAGTCATCAATATCACGAAGATTCTTCGCGATAGGGAGATAGTGGGTTGATTCCCAAATCGCCAATGCGTGATGATCGAGGAACGTGAGATACTTGGTCTCCAGTTCAGCGAACCAGCCAGCCGAGCGAAAAGAAAGAGGCGGCAACATGGTCGAAAAAATATCCCAGGGGCGCTGGGAGTATAAATGTTCAATCTCTGCCTGGGTGATCAAATGACCGAACCACGCACTAGAAGGAGGGGCAAACGCAGCAGGCGGGAACAACCATCCAGAAGGGCGGGTCAAGTAGTCGAAAACCACTTGGGGCGTGACGTTGTGTAAATTGTACATGCCGAGTTGATCTGGAGTCCAAGGCAGGATATCGGAGTCAGTGGTACCATCAGGAACCGCGATCAAGGTCTGGAAGTCACCCGTGCGAAGAAAAAGAGACACGGTCGGGTCGTTATCAGGCTGGCCCTCGCTCCCGAACTCGCTAATGGTTGGAGTAGAAGGAATGGAGGCGATCGGGCCAGTGTCCTCATCTTCAACGTCTTGATCGCAAGTAGGGGGATCATCATCCGCATTCTTCGCCTCCGAAGCGAGAGAGAGAAGGCGTGGCCGCTTAGAAGGAGAAGAATATCGGGAACGCCGAATACGCTTTCCGGACGATGGAGTGGTACTGCCTACCGAGTTGGTCGTCGAAGCAGCAGAGAGACTAGCAGGCAATGGGACCTGATCAGAGCCGGCCAGAAGCTGCAGAGATATGCCCGTCAGTGCGGACTAAATATTCGATTGATGAGAGCGCCACCGCGCAACCTCGCCTTGGGCCTGTCGTAGCCGATCACGCAATGTGTCCAGGTCCGCGGAAACTTGATCGAGGTGACGTCGAGCGGTAGTGAGTTCCGCTTCAACCCGATCCGATATCTCCTGTGCTTGGGCCATAATGGCAGTGTAATCTTCTATCAATGCGCGAGTAGACTCGTTCTCCTTCTGGAGGAGATCGCATTGATCCTTGTACTTGTCCACCTCGGTAGTGAGACTTACCTCCCGTTGGACCAAGCGCATATTGCGGGAAGTAACCTGATCGCGCTCGTGCTGCAACGTGGATACACGCTGCTCGAGTTGACCCAATTCCTTCGTTCGGTATGCAATTGAGTCGTCAATCGTTGATCGCAGGTAACGTTCACGGTCGTTGCGACACTCCAGCTCCCGGATCTGGACACCCTGATCGTATATGGT
The DNA here is from genome assembly GCA_026184515.1 of Peronosclerospora sorghi. NCBI lineage: Eukaryota > Oomycota > Peronosporomycetes > Peronosporales > Peronosporaceae > Peronosclerospora > Peronosclerospora sorghi. Next base: position 5,647,020 of record CM047582.1, read on the forward strand.
CTGCTCTTGATCGGCGATAGTGCTTTTGGCGTCTTTTAACTGGGTTTCGAGCTTCTTGACCGCAGCGTTGATAAAACCGCGCAGCGGCGCCAGTTTTTTTAGGCTTCCCTCGATTTCCTTCTTCCGGTCCGCCGCGTCACGTTGGTTACGAGTGAGCCGCCGACGAAGCATCGCAACCGTGTCTTCACTCATGGCGAGTGAGCCAGACAACAAGTCGACCTGCTTGTTTCTGGCACGGAGAGCCTCTTGCAGATCGCAGGCCTGCTTGATCGCGGCGATCGCCTGATCAGCTGCGGCCTTATCCAAGGCAGGAACTTTGGTGATGTGGGGTGACAAGCTGTCCGTTGAAGATGGCATAGCAGACTGTGAATGCCTGATCGAGACAGCCTGATCGCAGTTGTCACGGTTGGCCACAGTCGAGTGTTAGGTCGCAGTGGACAGCCCCAACGATAACCGCCTGATTGAATTGGGCTTGATTGAGGGGAGAAGGGGCAGATGATGGGTGATGATCGACAGTTGGATGGTGACCTGATCGATGCGCAACGACAAATTCTCCAACGGCAGTATGATCCCCAGAATCAACGGCATGATCGACCCTCGCCCCAACCGCTGTACGGCTGGGACGAGACTCAGGGCGGTTGTCGTAAAGCGGACTTTTTTATTAGGCTAAAATAGGGCCTAATGTTGGACATTTTATTAGGCCCATAGGGGGCCTAATATTATGACTAATATTAGGACCTAAAATTAGGGGCCTGATAGTGGACGCAGATAGTGGATACAGTAGTACATAATTAGGTACCGCCATGTGTACCACGGTGGGTACAGTAGTACGTACCACCATGGTGTACATAGACAGGATATAGAAGGGACACGGAAGATGTGATGATTACTTACAGGTACGCGGCGGACACCAGCGAACAAACAAGGAACAAGCGGAAAAATCAGGTCGACTGATGGACGGAAGGCGTTTCGAATGGACGATGAGGATTGGTTGAAAGTATGAACAGGGTAGATCTAAGGGTTTAATTTCTAATACAGTTCTCCTTTTGCGTACGATCGCGCTGATCGTTTTTTTTGGGAAGGTACATTTGCGCCCCCACCTTATTGAAACCTCTACGTCCCGGGCGGGAGCACTAGGTGCGTTTTTGGCCCACCGGTTGGCGTAGAGTGTGAGAACTCACCCCGCAACTTCGCCCGCAGTGTCTGCGGTTCTTCGTTTAAAGGTTTTTGGTTTTGGGAACGTGATCGAGCAGTGCTCTCACCTCTTCCCCGTGAAATTAACGTTTGTCCCCTAGAGTTCGGCTGCTTTAAGCGCCCCACGAGAACTCTAGGTGGATTTTAATATAAATACCTTTTCCTCATATAGTATAGGCTAGGAGCGCATTGATTTGGGCATTCCTTAGCTGTTTGACGGCTTAGAGGCTCCGCGATCAGGCAGTGAAGACTTCCGCTGCCTGATCAAGTACCCCCCCCTACCGATCAACACCTGATCGACACTTTTTGCGAATCGTGATCGTGATCGCTGATCGCAAATCGCGCCAACTGCTACTTGAACGACTTCCGGTGCTTGATCAAGTCTGATCAAGGTATATTACGACTGGGCCGCAGTTTTTAGCCCCTGATCGAGCCTTTCAGTACCAGATCGCACTTGCGATCAAGACACCTGATCGCATCTGCGATCAAGACAGAATATTGTTGATGGACGGTTATTAACGTCAGCCAAAGCCTGATCAAGCCTGATTACCACTGATCTACATCGTTTCAGCGCCTGATCGCGTCGGACTGCCGCCTGATCACACTTTCGATCAAGACGGAATATTGCTGATCGTCGGTTATTAGCATCGGCCCAAACTTGATCAAGCCTGATCGCGGCTAATTAACGTTGTTTAAGCACCTGATCGCACGTGATCACGCCTGATCGCATCGGTTGTATCGTCACAAGTTAGTTAATTCAATCTTGCACCAAGAATTCGCTGTGCGATGTCCCCGCCACCCAAGGAGCGACCCACGCCTAGCCGTCGGGTACACAAGGTGAGCAATAACACAAGCAGTCGAAGACATCCGGAGGACCCCCTTCGTTAGTCGGCAGTCTGGGCGCCGTGGTACCGCCTGATCAAGTCTCAACAACTTCGATCAGCCGCTCCCTCACAGTTATGTCTTTGTGGCTAAGTTGAAGGCCGAAAAGGCGCAAAGTTTTTCGGAAAATTTCGGTGACATGGTTGCCAACAGTGTGTCGGAAGATGTCAGTAAGGACGTCCACACTGGCAGCCTACACCATTTTCATATGCGTCTGGGTCACCTGTCCTACGATACCATTGAAAGGTTGGCCAGGGACCCGAGGTCTGGTCTTGCCTTAACGGACACGAATAGGCCGAATTGCCTTACGTGCGCCGAAGGGAAGGCTACCAGAAAGGCGCAACCGAGACAGATTCGGGTGGAAATGAACCAATTAACCGCATTGTAGGAGTGATCTGACGTGACCTCAAAGGTCCGATCACTCCCCGCGACAGACGTGGCAACAGATACTTGGTTGTATTCGTGGATCATCATTCGAGTTACGTCAGAGATTTTTCAGCACGCACCAAGGATTTAGCAGCGAAGATGTTTGGACACTTCCTGGCTTGGTTTGAAAATGAATTTTCGTGCAGGGTGCACGTGCTGCGGACGGATGGCGGCGGAGAGTACCGAAACGTGGATCTGTTTTGTAAGCAGACCGGTATCCGCAGCCAAGTAACGGATCCAGGGAATCCGGCCTCAAACGGGAAGGCGGAGCGGATGAACCGGACCATTTTCAATATGTTCCGGTGCATTATTTTTGGGTCAGGCGTACCCCTCACGTATTGGTCGGAGGCAGCTGAGTATGCTGCGTGCATACTAACCGTACTCCGACGAGATCAAATGTTGGGCGAATTTCGCCATTGGAAGTACTGACCGGCAAGAGGCCGGCAGTAAATGATATCGTGGTTTTCGGGTCCCCGTGAATGGTTTGGCGGTACCCTAAAAAGAAGAAGACGCTGGCAAAACATGCCGAGCGCGCCCTAATTCTGGGCAAGAGTGATGAAACCAAGGGTTTTAAGGTGCTGCTGATGAAGGACAGGGTGGTAGTGGTGACGCGGCACGTCACCGCGATCGAGACACTCAGTGCAGAAACAAGTGAGAAAATAACCAAGATGTTGGAAGGTGAACGCAGCCAAGAACTCGAGGAAATGGCCGAGTCGCGTTCAAGAAATGCTGGTTTGAATGCTCAAAATAAAGGGCGCGGAAATCAAGGAATACCGGAGGCTGCAGATGAGCCGAGGCGCGCCGAGAAACCAGTACAGGGCACGAGAAAGAACCGAAGGAAGACAAAGAAGACATTGAAGGGCCAAGAATATGAATATTCAAGGGCCAAGAGGGTGACACCAAGTGTGGAAATTCCCGAAAAAATTACTGGAATAAATGAAAATGTGGAAGGCGCTTTATGCGCGTATGCAGTATGTGAACCCGGTTGTGAGCCAACAGGTGGCTCGATGATACTGCCGGATCCGAAGAACTACCGTGAGGCGCACGGTGGCCCACAATCAAGCATGTGGAGACAGGCGGAAATGGAGGAGCTTAAGGCCCTCCAGGATTTGGAAACCTGGGATGTTGTTCTCCGCCCTGAGGGCAAGGTACCTCTCCCGACCAAATGAGTATATAAGACGAAAGTCTGTGCAAATGGGTCGGTAGGGAGGTACAAGGCGAGGTTGGTCGCCAGGGGCGACAAGCAAGTTTTCGGGGACGATTATTTTTTACATTTTCCACTGTTACGGAATTAAACAACGTAAAGTTGATTCTGGTTTCGGCGCAAGTGTGGGGGTGTAGCGGCACGCCACGGCGATGTGCCTAGTGCCTACCCCAAAGCCAAGTCTGAAGAAGATGTGTAGATTTACTTACAGGTGCCGCAAGCTATGGAACATCTCGGTGGATACTTTGCGAGATTTTGGTTTCGATTCTCAAAGGGAGCTTGTATTGAAGCTGAGAAGAAACCTTTATGGTTTGAAGCAGGATGGGTGCCTATGGCACCAGTGCTTATGCGAGACATTAAAGAAATTTGGTTTCACGCAGTGCGTGTCCGATACGTGCATTTTTGTAAAGCACAAGGACGCCGAAACGGTAGTGGTCGGCGCATATGTGGTTGACCTCCTGTTACTGGAACTAGTGAGGGGATTGTGATGGAATTTTTTGAAGATATGAAAGTATTGGGGTTGAAAGATTTGGGAAGCGTTACGAAGTTCCTGGGGATACGAATTCAAGGCGATCCAAATACTGGATACGTATTGGATCAGGAAGGAACGATTAAAAAAATCCTCAAGACAAACAAGCTCGAGAAGATGAACCCAGCCGGAACTCCGGTGCTGGCGCTGGATGATGTGAAGTAGTTTCAAGAATTATTATTGTTGCATCCAAAGGAGAATTCGCCGAGTGTGAAGCAGTTCCAGTCGCTTGTGGTCAGTTTAATATGGGTTGCTCGGTGCACGCATCCTGACATTTCGTTCGCCGTGCACCGAGCCACGCGTAAGACCCATGCACCCACGCTGGGTGACTACAAGATTGCGAAGCGCATTTTGAAATACCTCAAGGGAACGATGGATTTAAATCTGGTGCTAAAGCACGATGAATATTTGCTCATGCCACTCCGGATCATGGTCTACAGCGATGCAGATTTCGCTGCTGACAAGACCGATCAGAAGAGCGTTTCAGCTATGGTTGTTTTTATTAATGGGATTCTCGTAAGCTGGGCCTGCAGGAAGCTGACTGCAGTTGCGCTTTCGACTGCGGAAGCATAATTTGTTGCGGCGGAGATGGCCGGAAAAGAAGTATTGGGTTTGCGACAACTGGTCGCTGAAATTGGGATGCACGCAAAGACGCCTCTGATGTTCAAGATGGATAACCAAGCCGCGATACAGCAGCTGGAGGATGAGGCAAGTGGATCAAGTTCCAAGCATGTCGATGTCAAGCTAAAATTTCTCAAGGATTATACGAAGAACGGCATTGTTGTGCCAAACACGTGCCAAGTGAGGATATGCTAGCTGACTTTCTGACAAAGGACTTAGGAGCGCAGCGGATCCAAGTATTGCGTGCGGCGCTGGGCTTACAGTGATGGAGTTACAGCCTCCGATCTTCCAGGAGGAGTGTTGGAAGAGTGTGTACCCATTTTGGAGTTTGTACTCTTCCGTATAGTGGAAGCCCATTGGCTGTTGCAGGTAAGCCATACATTTTTTCATATAAAAAGCAGTTACAGTTAGAGTTGCAGTAAGGACTGGATAGCGACTTAAGTAACTATACATAATATTTTTCACTTTCCGTTTTGCATTATAAAGCACAGTGCCAGACTAAATCTTTACAAGGGCTACGACGCTACGCACACCGTTCGACACCTTCCGCTGATCCTCCCACACTGAAACTTGGCCAGGTGGGTAGTATTGATCGCGTTAAGTGTTTGCAACCTTTTTGTGCTATTTTAACACGATGTGCACGCGATAAAATTGAAAATAAAAACGTAAACGGGCATAAAGGTGTGCTCAAATCGAAACTGGAATGGACTGCATTCGTGTTAATACCCCGACTCCCAATAGCATCTACACCTTTGCCCGTCAAAAATGAAAAGTTTTGCAAGTTAAGTGAAATAGGTAGCGAAGTAAAAAATATATTTAACAATTTTTGCAACCAAAGTGAAATAGGTAGCGAAGTTAAAAATATATTTCGCACCTTATGCAACCAAAGTGAAAAGCCTTGCAACCAATGTGAAATGGAACAATTAAATGAAAACAAAGAAGAGAAATAAGCCTCAATTTTATCAACGTGGTGACTTTGATTAAAAATTATCGTGTCCCCGTACGGCACGGCCCCTAAAGTAGGTCTGAAAGTTTGCCGCATGGAGTGGTGCAGTTTCATACTACGTTGGATGAGAGCTCTGAAGAAGAGCACAAAGTATTTGAATTGCCGTCTTACTTCATGTACACGGCTCAGAAAAGCTGTGTGTCGCTGGCATCTACGTGAATTTCTTTAATGAAAATCCAAAAAATGGCATTGTCGCTCAGATTGCTGGCACGGTCCATACGAATGGGAGTCGTGTCGATACGTTGAAGCCCAAGTCAGCATCCAAGAAAGAGCTTCAAGCGGCTGCTGCAGCGGCCGCCGAGTTGGAAAATAGGACTGTCAGTGTCCATGTCATGCACGGTCTCCTAGCAGCGTTATCTTATGATATCTCGGGCTTCCGGGCGCACCCCCAGGGGCTTGAGAGTGTCTTACTCCAGCGCTTGCTTCTCGTCGAAACGTATATTCGAAATCTGCTGCAGTACACGCCGGACATGGATGTGCAAGTTTGCAGGCCGATGGCATCGTGACGCTTTGTCTTGGACCACGAGACGCAACCGCAGGGATTTTCGTTTGCAAATCGTCCGCTGCTGCTACTTCGTTGCATGGAGTGTGTGCACATGTTGTCGTTCAGTGGGAAATGCATCGATGCATTAGCGACGGTCGTGCCTTCATTTATCAAAAGTGCCTTCCAGGTCGTATACAAGAACCTTGCTCGTACGGAAGCTTCGACGAAGGGGCAGCTGGCTCGTATTACGTTTCAATTGCTGTTTCAACGACGATTCTAAGATTTGAACCTTGTGACCCGTAATGCCAGGCACAAAATCGTTTTCATTGAGCCGCGCACTGCGTCGGGCGGTGAACGGCTGCCCCCGCACATAAATCACTGCTTCCTGCCATCATCAGGACGTAGGGAACAACGTCTTTGAGTCAGCGACGGACACACAAGACGACGCACGGCACACGACGCGCTCTCTCTAGGCCTACATCTCTCAAATTGATCTACACGACGTTTGTGAACACATCCGCCGCAAGTTGACGTAGAATGATCTGCATGCCCTCCTAGGTAGTGACATGCATCCACACGCACACACATGATGAATCCTCTGGTTGTTCCTCTCTTGCACCTTACACGAGTCACTCTTTTAGGAGGATAGAAATAAGCCTCAATTTCATCAACTGATAAAATTGAGGCTTATTTCTCCTCTTTGTTTTTATTTAATTGTTCCATTTCACATTGGTTGCAAGGCTTTTCACTTTGGTTGCACAAGTTGTGAAATATATTTTTAACTTCGCTACCTATTCCACTTTGGTTGCAAAAGTTGTTAAATATATTTCTTACTTCGCTACCTATTTCACTTTGGTTGGAAAACTTTTCATTTTTGACGGGCAAAGGTGTAGACGCCAACAAACTAACCGCACTTAGAAAAGCGGAGCTTAACCCCCTAACCCTACGGGGGGTGCCCCTACCAAAAGTGGGGTGTGCCCCTAGTCGGGACCTTTTATAATTAGGGAAAATTTCATGCATGCCCTCGCTTTTTGCGGAAATAACATGCATACCCCTGTTTTTTTGAAAATAACATCCATAACCTTTTGCTTGGGCGACGAGTCGTTCCTTTTAGGGTATAATATTTCCAAATGGGCGCGGCTATTTCCACTCACGCTTTTGCTATTTCCACACACACAATTGCTATTTCCACACGCACCCGTTTTTTAAAAGTATTTATAAGGAATGTGTAGTCGTGATTACTAATGTGAAACACGGGGAGAGGACAGTTAGGTGGAGATCGATCACGGTATGGTGGGTGGGGAGGAGGAGGCATCGACGTATGCAATCGTGCGCGCGAGGATCTTGATCGCGTTCGCCATGTCGCTGAGCTGGCAATATTCATTCTTACCGTGGTAGACGGAGCTCTTGCCGAGCCCCGTGAGGGTTAGATCGAGGCCCGCGCGTTGCAAGTCCCGTACGAGCGGGAGATTTCCACTGATAGAGAAGTGCTGGGTCTTGCCCATTACTTCGGTAATTGCGGCGTGTAACGCCCTGGACACACAGGATACAGATAGTGCGTGTTAGAGATTTTTTCGTGCGTACCCTGACGTTTCATGTATGTTGACGCACTTGTAGCCGAGAGAATATAAAAAACACGCAATCCCTTCCAAGTAATTTTTTTCAAACGTTATCTCGAGCTTGCCGCTCTTGTTTTCCTCTGGTAAAGTATACTTAGAGACAGGTCCATGCTTGCCTCGAGCGACGTAATATTGACATTGAGGTCCGCAACATACGATTGTACCTTGGCTTGTAACTAGTCATGCCACTCGAGCGTTAGGTTTACATACTTGTAGTACAAACGATCAAGCAGAACTCACGTCTTCCATGTCGTAAAAGGGAGATAGCCGCACTTCGCCAAAGATTTTAACCCATTGTGGACTACATCATGAGATAAAATGGATAAATATGAGCAACTATTTTCGTGCACGCTTTCTGATGCACGTTACATTTGGTTGAGTCCATTCGTGGACGATTCAATCCGCATCGGTTTCAACGTCGTTGTACACGAGTAATTGTATTCTTTTTCTTTCTCAACCGGACCAAAATCCGTGTAAAATCGTTCTTGAATCTTACAGAGTGCATCCATACCCAACTCAATACTGTTTATGCCTTAATGTGGCAATCCACTGTGGAATAACTTGCCCGTTGCTTTTAATGTCCAGGAAATGACACCTGCTGTACTAATACACGGCTGACTATCCGAGCAATCGACCCAAATCACTGGTCCATTCTTGATAAAATCAAGTTTTCCAGATTCCATGAGTTTTTCAATCCCCACGCCAGGAATCTCGGAATTCTCCTCGACCGCAATAAGTACACACACGACCTTGGTCTTTATAGCAACCTTGCGTTTACTCAATTCTTTAAACAACTCCGTCATCAACACGACATGGCCCAAACAATCGGTCGTCCCGCGTCCGTAAAGTTTGTCCCCTTCGACAGTTAAAGAGAAAGGGTCGCGGTCCCAATCTTCTGGATTGGCTAGCACGACATCCATGTGCGAGCCCACGAACGCGATCGTTTGCGCACTCTCCCGAAAGTCTGGATGCTGGTACGTTAGAATCACGTTTGTAACGGTGTTACATTCGGGTTACATTGAGTGTTGGTGTACATGAGTACACCACGGTCGAGGTCAGTATTGGCCGGTTCGAAAAGGTTTGAACCTTTGGTTATTTTAACCAATCAGGGCAGGGGCCCTTGGTGTGGTGGTGTGTCAGCCATCCACGTGTCAGTACACAGGTGTGTACACTATATTTTAGCTAAGTACGAATTAGGAATATTCTACTTAGTATTACATATAGTTTATATTAGTTTAAATTAATTTAGGCTAATTACATATTAAATATATTCAGTTCACATTTCAATGTATTTTGCGGACGTGCGACCTCGACCGGTCGCGCGCGCAGTGAGTGTCGTAGGTAAGAGGGAATCTATCTTTACTTACATCCCGTAAAGGTAATACAGCCGTTAAGGCTAAGTCGTAAACTAACCCGGGAATCTTGGCCCCGAGTAGGAGAACTCTCCTACTAAGCCCTTTACAAGGGCGTATCGGCTAAGTAGTGGTAGATACCGCTTTAAAGAAGAGCCTTCCTCTGTGCGCTAGACGCACCGTGCCTATACGCACCGGCTACATCTGGTAGCACTTGTAGTCAATCCAACACCTGTGTTGGTAGACTAGGCATCCTCCGCAAAGGATGAATCAGGACGATTGGGATAGTTTGACCCTCGTCCAGCAGGAAGCCTTTAAAAGGCTGTTACCCTTAACGGGGGAAGAAGGCATGAAGCTCCTAGTGGAGCAGGGCCTTGAGGCCGTAAAGGCAAAGGTAAATGCCCTCATCGCTCATGAGGCGAGTTGTGGTGGAGGTCATTCCACGGGGGTGCGCCCTCCATTATCGTTTAAGATAAAAGAGTTCAGCGGAGAGAAGGGTGACAACCTTTATGTTTGGTTGCGAGAGGTCGAAACGGCCTTCGCCACAGCGAACATGACCGCTGGTCACTTGCAAGTGGGACTTGCATTGACCCATCTTACGGGCAAAGCCCGTACATGGGCGTTTACATGCTCGGAGTCAGTCACGGACGTGTTTCCTACATGGAAGGTCCTTAAGCAGAAGCTCATGGACATGTACGTAACGCCTGATCTGGTTTTAAAGAATCAACTGGCGTTCCTGAGGTGCCGTCAAGGCACTAAGGATCTGGAGATTTATATCCAGTAGCTTAAGACTATGTTGGAAGGGATGTACGCGAAGGCGTATTCGGACGATGTGTCCATCCCCGTCTTCATGGGAGGCCTGAGAGAAGGGCCAGCACGTTCGGAATTGTTCCGATGCCGACCCGAATCCCTGTAGGTGGCGTTCAAGATGGCGTTCAACGCCGAGAGGAATTTCCGTTCCTCTAAGGTGGGCCCCGAACCCATGGACCTGAGTAAGGTCGAAGCGGAGGATAAACCTCCCGCTAAGAGTCATTCTGACTCTTTTTCACAGAGCTTCGAGGCAGAGATCTTAGCCATGTTGCAGCGGTATGGGCCGCTGAGATGCTTCCTGTGTGAAAGCACGGATCATCTGAGGAACAGATGTCCGAAAAATCCCCAGCGAGACACTCGCTACAAGGGACCAAGGGTGGGGAAAAAGCCCTTGTCCAAGCCGTCGGGAAACGGCGGCTCACAGTAGGTTCGGGGCGCCCTAATGGGGGACCCCTCAGTGCTGTTAAGCCCCAGGGTAGGGGACGACAGCACAAAGCCCCGAGGGAAGCGGTGCTTTCTAGCACCGAGTTGGTGTACCAGTGTGGTGAAGTGTACCACAAATTCGGTCAATTTTGGTCAAGGCAGTTGGTTGAATTTCGGATTGGTCTAAACAAGGGGGTCTTTTCAGCCTATCAAACTCAAGGAGTATCAAGAAGCTGGTCTTGGGTGAGTCACTTGACTTTGGGTATTTTACATAATTTTGTGTGGGTACATTAGGGACCATAGGGAGGTAGTATTATTGGTTAGTTGTGGTTTTTCCAAGAAGAAGTCTTTTGGTTGTGGATTTTCCGGATAGAGGTCTTTTGGTTGTGGATTTGCCTAAAAAGTAGAATTCTTTTGGTTGCGGATTTTATTAAGTAGAAGTCCTTTGGTCTTGGTCTATACCACAGCAAGGGGTCGACGTTTTCCTTTTCACGTACACTAGTCGCCTCCGCCCGCCGCGGAGTGTTTGGGGCAGAGGGTTGAATTATCCCCTCTCGCCTATTATACCCGGTCTGGACGCGCCGCACGCGCACTTTGGCCACCGGAAGTCCCTCGACGGGAGTACGATTTGGCGATCTCGACACTTTAACTCAAGTACGTTTGGAACGTGCTATTCACTGGATTGGTCTTTACGTGGAGATATCGTTTGTGGAGTTCACGGGCATATTGGGTCTTCACGTGGACATATTGGCTCATTTTAACATTGGTTGGAGTTTAGACCGGTTTTGGTCTTCTCTCATATTGGTCATGGGCTAGACCGTTTGATTGGTCTACCCTCTATTATTTCGTATTGGTCAGGTCTAGATCGTTTGGACGATCGACCTATTGGAATCTATCTTTCGGAAGTGTTTCTGGTCTGTACGTACCTGGGGTGAAGAGTTCCGCCCTAGGTACACTTAGCCAGCACGGTCTCATATTCAAGACCGAATCAAATCGATCTGCGATCCCGATCCACCGAGTGTGTAACTAGCCCACTCCAATGGGTACACAAGGTGAGATGGTCTTATGTGAATCGGACCAAGTGTCTCTGGATGATGACCGGTCGTCTGCCAGCAGCGGACGATCGGACCAGATTTCGAATGGAGGTCCGCGGGGTCCCCCCCCCCCGTAAGTTGTAAGGCTAAGCACGATGGTGGTGGTCAGGTTGTCGATACAAATGTATTCGATTTCGAACTTGACTCCACCACAATGGTGCGCGTGCCCGGATCACTTGGCGATCGTGGATATCACCGCGAGGTGTCATCAAAGATTGAATTTGAAGATTTGAATTTGGAATCGTTCTGGAGAGGGTGTAAGGAAAGGCTATCACCTTACGTCTTCGTTCTCGATAAAGATGGCGATGTCCGGTCTGTCCTGGTGGAGGACCAGATCGGGATTAATAATTTTTTTCCTCCCCAAAAGTCTCCCACCGGAGCCGATCGGGACTATAGCAAGTCATGTTATAGTCCCGGAAAGGATCAGGACCTTGGTCCTGATCCTATGTATGTGCATAAAAAAGTTGATGGAAAATTAAAAGACGAAAAACACTTGGAGGCTGATCGGAACGATCAGACCAACCTCCCCAAGGTCCTCAAGCTACCCAAGATTCCCAAGAAAGGGTTGGGAATGCCGGCCGACGAAGACGACCTCGAAGAAAAGTCGCAGGTCGGAGATGGAGGCATCACTGAAGAAGACCTAAACAAGATGTATTATATTTTTGAGCTGAAACGATTTTTTTTGCTTTGACGTGGTCTTTCGGGTGTTGAACCTCCAGATCCCCGACCGTCTTCCCGGTCCCACTACCGAGCCGGTCCAGAGTGATCGCCCATTACTGTTGGTGAAAAACTTGGTGGCGATGTTGGCGGATGTTGGCATTAAAATGCAGAACCCCGCCGATGTCCAAAAACTATTTGAATTTGAGACTTGGAGGCTGAAATCGTCGATGTCGACCTTCCACGACCATTTGGTCCCACTGGTGGGGGCGGTTCGCCGCCCAACTCCCACCGCAGCAGTGAAGGTCTCTGAAGCCTCCACAGCGCTTGTCGACATTGGTTCTTATGACGAATCGGTTTATCAGTCTCCACCGGCCTCTAACAGCTCATTAGAGTTGGAGACGGGTGTCGAGCGGATGACCGTGGGGTGGACCATGCCCAGCCTGAACAAAAAAGGGACATGCGGCATCAAACGGCTGCTTGCCAGTCGGGGCTCCAGCAGCCCCCACAGGCCTCAGTTCCGCAAAAGGAGGGTATCAACGCATTGCCCATGACTCCAGCTAACGTCCAAGTCATGTTTGAGACGATGATGGAACGTTTCATGGAAGAACGGGTTAGACCACCTATGTGCCCACATGTCCAAGACCGGTCTACCCGTCAAAGTGTCAATGTTTGCCGGGATGTGGATATGGAATCGGTAACATCTGTGGACAATCCCACTATAAGTGATAAGCAAGTCGGCAAAGGGAAGCGCAAGCCGCAACCGGCCAGACCGCGTAGACCAAGCAAGACAAGTGACTGTGACATGGAGTCAGTCGGTGGTCTTGACGATCACTGTGGGTCAGACGGTACGGGCTCTGGCAAGCCACGCAAGGCTAAGCTAACCTCCACTATTGCTTACGACTTTGGATCTGCTGCGATTCCGCGCATCCGTATGGCCGCGACGACCGACCTCAAGGACTTCACTGGCAAGGATACTGATGAAGACCAGGCCCGGTCTTGGTTCGGTCGGGTCAAGTCTGCGTTCCTGCGAGACCAGACCCCGAAAAGTGAAAGGTGTCTGATTCTACGGGATTTGTTGAAAGGACCGGCTGCCAACTGGATCCAACAGTTAGGTCGGGATGTCCGGTCTGACTGGTACCAGATATGTGCAGAGTTTGAAGGGCAATATTGTAACTCAGGATTTTCGAGTGCCCGCAAGTATCACCATATGTAGAAGCGGAGCGACGAGACACCCCTCGAATATTTGCATCGGTTGAACGTGGCTGCACTTCGTGCCGGCATAACAATTAAAGAGAATAACCCGCCGAACGGTGCTGCTCTGGAACATGTGGGTCACAACATTAGTACCCTGGACGATCAAGAACTGGCGGACCAGCTTACTCTGCTGCGTCTTAGGGACGCGGGTGAAGTTGAACAGACTCCATACGGACGCTACAGCAGTCGCGTAGCATGAGGACGAAGAGTGCTGGTGGATCAGGTCGCTACCGATCCAAGACCCAGACCCAGACCGATCCGGTCAAGAGACCCTGGACCAGACCGACCCGAGCGGTCAAGGCGATCGTAGCCGAAGACAGCACGGGATCGGAAGGGGAAAGTGGAAGTCAATCCAGCCAGGAGTCGTCGGATGAAGACCAGTATCGTTACGTCTATGTTGCGGGACCTGCCCCAAGACCAGGTCGAAGCCCGACCAGGTATACCGGAAGGGAAGGAATGGAAGCAAGTCCGATCCGGACCGACCTCGTCAGAAGTGCTCCCACTGTGGGTCGAGCAAACATGATGGTCCAAACTGCTGCAAGAAGATGGTGTTCAAGAAGTGCGAGAGACGCGGCCACCCGACTGAACATTGCCTCTTCGTATGCAAGTCATGCGGAGAGATCCACGAGGCCGGCCACTGCAAGATTGAAGAATTTTTTAACATGATACGCAAGTGGTACGTGCCGAACAAGCACGCGGGGATGCTGACGCAGGACGCAGAAAAGATGTTAAACTAGAACGCTCGCCAGGTTGGAATCTGGATCGAACCGAGCGTTCTACGGTTCACATCTATGCATATGTCGGCAAGGAGGATAAGACCGACAATACACGTTCTATTCCAAATTGCGTCGAC